>LR812534.1:21271704-21871704 GCA_903798195.1 Danio kyathit | reverse complement strand
AAAAAATGCTGCATCACATAAAATTGAGAAGACACCTGAAACTGAAAAAGTGTGCAAATGTGATGATTTAGAAGAGGTTTATGACATTAAGATGAAATGTTAAATTTGACATTGTTGAAAAAGAAACAGTTATTAAAAAATAATATATTAAATGTAAAATATTTTTTATTTGTGTATATATATTCAGTGAAACATTTTTTGTCATGTCCTTGGTTTGATCATCTGGGCTTCTTGTTGTTGTGGTGTTCGTTTTGTCTATGTGTCTTTCCTTAGCACGTTTTGTTTTGATCACTCGCCACATGCCTTCTGTTTACTTTCTACATCCCTGCTCATCCTCCCATCTACATTCTATTACTTTATTAAGTTAATGTCACTCACCTGTTCTCCTTGATTCCTTTCCTCCTATTTATTCCTTCCCAAATTGTTGGCCTGTCAGACTGTTGTTTCACTTTCGTGTGTGCTCAGTGATCTTCCAGTCAGTTTTTATGTCCTTGATTGTGCTCTTCTCTGCTACCAGGACTGCTCCCATTTAGATTTAGTCCTGCTGCTTGACTGCTTCTCCTCCCCGCTCCAGCGAGCTATCTTCCAGCTCTTACCTGCCATGAATCGCTCACTCTTCCTCGCAGGTGTATCGGCCCAGGATACGGCGTTCTGTGGTATTGCCCCATCGGGTGTTATTGTTATTACACCCTTATGTCTATTCCCTCTACAAAGACGTTTTTGTTCATTGGTTTTGGGGTTTTTTGAACAAATTTTTTGTTCTATTTTTTGCCTTTTTCTTTAGTCTTCTGGGACTGTTGCCTCTATGGAGAGTTTGTGTTGATGTGGTGAGTTTTTCCTCTGGAGTTTTTATTTAATTAAATTTTTTTACGCATCTACTGAATGCTACTGAGCGTCTATTTGATTTTTCCTGTTCTGAGCAGTTTTTGTTAAAGAACATGTTAGAAAATATTTTTATTTTAACCACGTTGTAACAACCCACCCACCTACGACAGGGACCCCAACTCATGCCGGGCCTTCCTGTCCCAATGTTCTGTCGTGTTTGCCCTCCAACCACACACATATGCAGCAGAGGAGACGAGAGTGGCTTTCGTTTTAACCCTTCTTACGGGCAGAGCCTGTGATTGGGGAACTTCTGTGGGAGTCCGGAGCTCCATGTTGTGCCTCCTTCAATGAGAAGGAGATGATAAGGCTATTTGACTGGTCTGCCAGGGGACAAGAGGCTGCAGACCAGCTAGCACAACTTCGTCAGGGAAGTCACTTAGTCACTGAGTTTGCGATCCAGTTCAAGACTCTGGCAGCCTCGTGCGACTGGAATGAGGGAGCTTGCCAAGTTATGTTCCGTGCTGGTTTTGAAGAGAACATTGGTTTTGTTATGGAGTCATTCCTGTCTTAAGTCTTGTCTTGGTCCTGCCCATTTCCTGGTTCTGTCTCTTCTGTGTTGCAAGTGGAGCCAGCTGATCTGACCGGGATCCCGATGGAGAACCATAATGTGTCTCTGGTGTTCAGCAAGTCCGGGGCCACCTCCTTGCCCCCGCATCAACCCTATGATGGTGCTATAGAGCTCCAAGGCACTTCTCCATCTAAGGGTCGCTTGTATTTCCTTTCCAGTCCAGAAAGAGAGGCTTTGGACAAGTACATTAATAAATCTCTTAAATCTGGCCTCATCCGGCCTTCCTAATTACTTGCTGGTGCTGGGGTCCATTTCGTTAAGAAGAGGGATGGCTCCCTTTGGCCCTGTGCTGACTATTGAGGGCTGAATGACATCACTTTTAAGAATATAAGAACAGGTAGCCCTTGCCTTTCATGTTTTCAACCTTTGAACTCTTGCAGGGCGCTCTCGTCTTCAACATGCTTGAGGGATGAGTGGAAGACAGCCTTCAACACACCCACAGGACTTTTTGAATATTGGGTCCTTCCGTTTGGTCTGACCAACGCTCCAGCTGTTTTTCAGGCCCTGGTCAATGACGTGCTGAGAGACGTGGTAAACCAATTTGTCTTTGTGTACCTTGATGATATCCTGATATTATCTCCCTCTCTACAGGTACACACTCAGCATGTTCGCCAGGTGCTGCAACGACTACTAAGGAGTCAGCTGTTTGTTAAGGCAGAGAAGTGCGTCTTCCATGCCAAGTAAGTGTCATTATTGGGGTTTGTGATTTTGGCGGGTGAGATAAAAGCTGACCCCTCTAAGGTAAGAGCTGTTGCTGAGTGGCCAACTCCTGACTCTTGTAAGGCAATGCAGTGGTTCCTAGGATTTGCCAACTTTTATTGGCGATTCATCCAGAATTCTGGTCAGATTGCTGCACCCTTAACTGCACTCACCTCTTCCATGTACTGTTTAGATAGGGAGATAAGGCTCAGGAGGCCTTTGTTAAATTAAAGTCCTGATTAATCTCTGCTCCTGTCTTATCTGTCCCAGATCTTAAACAAAAGTTTATAGTTGAGGTGGACGTTTCTGAGGTAGGAGTAGGCGCAGTCCTGTCACAACGGTCTCTCCGGGATGGGAAAGTGCATTCTTGTGCTTTCTTCTCCCACCACCTGAGCCCCACAGAGCGAAACTATGACAATGGTAATCCAGAGTTGTTGGCAGTCAAACTGGCTTTGGGTGAGTGGCGCCACTGATTAGAGGGTGCAGATCAGCCTTTTGTGGTCTGGATAGACCACAAGAATCTACAGTATATAAGTTCAGCCAAGAGGCTGAGTGCAAGACAGGCCCGCTGATCCTTCTTCTTCAGCCGGTTCAACTTTGCACTCTCTTACAGGCCAGGGCCTAAAAACATCAAACCTGATTCTCTCTCCCGCTTGTTTGAGACCCCGGAGAGGGACATTTCAAATGACACCATCCTGTCCAAGGGTGTGGTGGTGGCCTCTCTCTCTCTTATATTATTGATACTGATATCTCATATATTATTGATATCTGATACTAAAAGGCAGGTACAGAAGGCCTTGCGAGATTGCCAAGTACCTAGAGGGATTCCAATATTAACCACACTAGGAAGAGACACGAAGACACTGTGGGAATACTTGGAGTAGACAATGTAAGTATAACTCTAATAATGGGGAATTGACTAACCGTAAGATTTTGTCCTTCTCTGTGTGACAAGGGCAGTGAGTGAGGGAGCATACAGGTATTTATGGGCTGAAGTGATGAGCATGACATAACATGCAGGTGCGCTGGTGATTAGTATTCGGGTGATGGGGATCTTGTTGAGTGTGGTGACAGTGAACAGGGTGAGTCATGTGACGGTGAGTGGGGAGAACCTGGCCTGGCTGTGACAGTTTTCATGATCCTTCACAATTCATTCTGCGAGTGTGACATCTGGCAATAATTAATTGCAATTAGCTTCAGCAGTTAATATACAGTAAGTATGCAATTACATATGCATAGCAATTACAGTCATTACAGTCCTTTAATGCCACCTGAGACCTGGTCATCATATGAAAATCCATCTGAGCATAGTAAATTGGCACTGGTACTCAAGAAGCTATTTTTTAAGCATTTTGTACAATGCAGCATGAAGGTATTCAAAAGTTATCATAGGCTGATCTCTTTGGTGGTCGTCTATGTGCAGCTTCATGCGATTTGTTTACCAGCTTCCCTACCACAGGGGAATTGATCAGTGTGATCAGGTAACAGGTAGATGTTACACATGATACACAAGGTGCAGACTGTGACGCCAGACGACGTCTTTTTCTCGACGTCTAATGAACGTCCAGAGGACTTCCATTTTAGGTCTAATTGAAGGGCAAATGTGGTTATTGTGGACGTCTTTTCTACGTCAAACCTGAACTCTTTATACTGCTTATATGCTCTGTACATAACTGTAGTCCCATTTCAGAAGGTGGCATACTGTTTAAAATCATTTGATTGTCTCAGCAGCAGGATTGGATTGGAAGTGCATGACACCTTTGTATGCTTTTCCATTGATCATCTGCTTCTGAGACATTTAAATTATCTTAAACAGTATGCCACCTTCTGAAATGGGACTACAGTTATGTCACAGTACACAGGAAAACATTGGACTACAGTTAAACTACAGTACAAATAAAAATAACAACTCAACCATTACTCACTTATTTCCATCTTTATTGTTTTGAACTGGCACAAACATCTCTAATAAACTTGTTGAGTTTACTTAAGAAAATGTGGAAACTGATTGCCTCAAGTTTAAGAAGCAAATCAGTTCACATAACTTTGAGTAGATACAACTATTACTTCAACCTAAAAAAAAAAAAAAATCCAGCAAAGTTACTTGTACAAAATCTAAAGACAACAGTTATATAGCTGACCATGCATCAGTTATTCAAAGCAAGAAAAACGAAGCAGTCAGTACTGAAACAAAAGTACAGCAACTGTTCAACATTACAAAGAAAGCATAACTCCTACCTCTTGGTCTTGACATCACCGTTACAGTATTGACAGAAATAGTTGGACCTGGACCTTGTCTGACAGATTATTTGCACCTAGCCCCATAAAATGTTTTTGAAACACTTCAAAAGAGCACCTCAGGTTTTGTGAGAATCTAAGTTCAATGCATAAATCACAACAAGAATTAAAACATGCATTTGCCACATTGTCTAAGTTTTGGGATGTCTCAGTGATAATTCCAACACCTTCACAATGGTCTTTAGTATCTGCTTCTTCTTATATGAGGAGATGGTTTCCTCGGGTGGTGTTGTACAACAAAGTTAGAGTTTCATGTTCACAGGGCCGGAGCAAGTTGAACTTGTCCTCTAGGCGAATGGTGATCACGCCGCCCTCAACACAAAGGTGAAAAAGAAAAAGTGACCGGTTCGCGGATGAAAGTTAGGACCGGGAGAGGGCAGGGGAAGGCATCATGGTAGAAAGTAAGGACCGGGAGAGGGCAGGGGAAGGCATCATGGTAGAAAGTGAGGACCGGGAGAGGGCGAAGGAAGGCGTCATGGATGAAAGTGAGGACCGGGAGAGGGTGGGGGAAGGTGTCATGGTAGAAAGTGAGGACCGGGAGAGGGCGGGGGAAGGCGTCATGGTAGAAAGTGAGGACCGGAAGAGGGCGGGGGAAGGCATCATGTATAAAAGTGAGGACCGGGAGAGGTCGGGGGAAGGCGTCATGGATGAAAGTGAGGACCGGGAGGGAGGGGGTGGGTATCGCGGATAAAAGTGAGGACCGGGAGGTTCGCGGACGCCACCCTCACTATTCTGCCGCACTAGGCGGCTGCCTAGGTTGCCTTTATTGATGCACCAGCCCTGCATGTTCAACATACTAAGATCAAGATAAAGTACAAAAAAAAACTAAACAATTACCAATAGATCACGAGTGAAATGGGTCGTTTAATCCAACATTTAAAAAAAAGTGTAAATGACTTGCCATGTACTCCTTTATGAGCTTTGGAGGGTTTTCAAGTAGACAGGAAGAGCTCAGGATGCATTCACATGTTTTTATTATGGTGACATTCTGAACAATGTGAAAAAAGCTTTAGTTAGAAATTTAGTTTTATTTGCTGTATACTAACATTTAAAGTAGCATTATATAGAACCACTGAACTGACTTTAAAAATGCAAAATGAGCATGACGTGAATCTTTTAAGAATTACTGTTTAAAATGACAATGAATTGAGAAAACCTACCTGATCCAATGCTGTCATCCTACGAAATTCTGCAGATACCTAAAATAACAAATAAATAAAAATCATCAGGTTGGCTGCTGATAAATACATGACAGGGTATTGGTTAATGTACAGCACCACAAATAGCATTCCTTTACCAGCACTATTGCTACATGGTCCAAATTGAAGTACTTAGATGCCTTCATTGATGATTCTATTATCTTCACAATGGTCTATAGCAGGGGTTCTCAACCCTGTTCCTGGCGATCAACCTTCCAGCTGATTTCAGCTCCAACCCTGATCAAACACACCTGAACCAATTATTTAGAACGTGAGGAGCACTTGATAATTACAGGCAGGTGTGTTTGATAAGGGCTGCAACTGAAAACTGCAGGAAGGTCGATCGCCAGGAATAGGGTTGAGCACCCCTGGTCTATAGCATCTGCCTCTTCGTAAAAAGATAGTTTCCCGGGGTGGTGTTGCACATCGAAGTTAGGGCTTCATCATGTTTGACATAAGACCTAAGAACAAGAAAAAACAAAACAAAAACAATTTACAAATAGAATTATTTCTTAGGTACATCATTCATAATACAGAATGACAAGATGCAAAATACAGCAAAGTTTAAAAAAATATATGAAAGATGTCCATCTGTCCATATCACCTGAATTTCAATACATTTCAACAGTATGTAGAATGCCTTTTAACATTAAACTATTTGAGCTTTTTATTGTTTATATATTCTATGTACTTGAAAACACTTGAACTACAATTTTATTGCTCTATATATATATATATATATATATATATATATATATATATATATATATATATATATATATATATATATATATATGAATTTCTTTTTACATTTTTAAACCAAGCAGACATTTAAACACTTTTTGAACACAAATGGTAATAGTAATAATCCTAATAATAATAATAATAGTAATAATAATAATAAGCAATTAGGATTTTGATTTCTTCCCCCTAACTGCAGCAAAACTGAATCAAATCGTGAGTTAAAAACCAAGATGCGTACTGAAATAAGATTTAAGTACCTCTAGTTTGCAGACAGTTTCCATGTACCAACTTCAAGTGTTTTAAAAGCTCCAATCTTAATGTGTTAGATAAGACACATTCTCTGCACAGCCACACGTAGACATAAGGCAAACTGTGAGAAAAAAAAAAAGAATGAGAGTCACCAAATTACAATGTTGTTAATAATATAATATAATATAATATATATTTACAACTTCGTATAACAGTGTCAGATGTACTCCTTATCAAGTTTTATCTGGGCCTTCCAAAACTTTAAATTTAACGTCTGCCAATAAATAAGAACATGTAAAACAATTTGTAAGTTCACTTCTTACAAGTTTAACGTTAACTTTACATAAATAAATCCACCTTCGCTTCTTTGTGGCGCATGCTTTAGATCCCTGATGTGGTCATTCTGATGATCTCTGTGGCTGACTTATCAATGTTCATGACTGCATCTGCACAATTAGAAAAAAATATTATTAGTAATATGCAAAGGAATTGAGTTTGAGGCCAATAATTTAAATGTTGTTTTAAAAATTCAATCATCTGACTACATTTTAAAGATTTATTTATGAATTAGCATATACAGTTAGCAGATATCAATACAAAGACACAGTCTATGTTGCCTTTCATATTAATTATAATGTATTAAACAGTCAGAAATATTCTGATACAATAAACATCTACAAAGACTCCTGCATGTTATATTATTTTACCATCAAAATCTCTAGCAAGCTGCTTAAATTCAATGTTTGAGTCAGTCATGTATGTTCACACATAAACATAATCTGTCTCTTTGACTTTATTAATCCACCTTTATTTAAATCCTTAATACAACTACATAATGCACCATTATAGCATGTACAATTTTATGTCAGATGCAAATACAGTCACGTTGTGCTTTAAACCCAAAGAAACAAATTAAACTAGCATTACACATTATGTGATTATATTGTATATCTGGAGACAGTCGTGTTGTTAATCACTTACAGGTGCTATGCTAATTCTACTTAGCCACAGCACGTTTAGGTACTTTAATACAACAACTAACACTATAAAAGAACAATAAAGTATAAAATATAACTTGGCGGACCAAACTTACCTTCAAATGAGTAGAAAATAGAAGATGAACAGAGCAAAACGGCCGCTTGATTCTGAAGTACGCGCGGCGCCGAATGCTTGCGAATTTAAATCAGAGTGGCGTTTCCTGATTGGGTCATGATGACGCAATGCATTAGCTAATCAGATTGGCGCTTACTGGTTAGGTTCCTCCGCTGCAATGTTAAAGTTCTAAAGTTGGAATACTTCATTTCCTAAATGTTTATTTGCCTTTATAACATGTTAAACCCAATCGGAGACAATTAAAACAGAGACAAATAAAATAAACAAGTTAGAGAAAAAACATTAAAATATAAAACATGTACTCAATAAATAAATAATTAAATAACAAATAATATTTCATCAGAACTAGCCATATCAATACTCATATTGATATAAACAATGTTGATATTTATCATAAAAAAAATACATTCATATTAATAATGTCAATTTCCTACACGTGTCCTAGACGTACAAAATGTGACCTATTCTCGACGTTCAAATGTTGAACTACATATTGACGTCCAAATGGGGTCAGGGTTAGACGTCAAAATTGCGGACCTAGTTTGCACGTCGTTTAGGCGTGCAGAATTGGTCTTTGACCGACGGATGCAATATAGACATAATCTGCACGTCGGTCAGACGTCCAATGTTTAGTGGGCAGGTAATTGTTCTTCAGCTGATAAGTGTTGTTCAAGTGTTGTTCAGGTAGGGATTTTTGAGGTAAACATTGTTCTACACCAGGTAGGTTTGGTTTCATAGCAGGTAATATGATATGTGCAAGAACATCCTGTGCAAGCTGAACTAGATGTGGCAACACCCTTGACTCAAGCATTGGTTAAGTTCAGTATATTCTGTTATTCTGAATTATTCTGAATTGAGGCCAAACAATGCATTAACTTGAAGCCTCGGAGAGTGACAAAACGGAAGGTTGAATCTTGAGAAACTAGTCACTTCACTTATTCAGTGCCTCTTTACAGTAAATGTTAGTTTATCTTCGAGTATTTTAAGCATCTCCAGAATGGTTTGATTTAATCTTATTACTTGTTCATTCTGCTGGAGATGGTACAATGTCATCCTAGACGCAGTGATATCATTATATTTTCTAAGCTGTCAAAAAGTTGATTTTTGAATTTTAATATTGGTGAATTTTGAAATTTTGAATTGGGAAAACCCAAACTGTAAGGCAGAGCTCACTAAACTTGTTCCTGCAGAGCGGGTGTCCTGCAAAGTTTGGCTCTAACCCTAATCAAACAGACGAGAACAAGTTAAAGATATTCCAACTTGAAACTTCCAGGCAGGTGAGATTGATGACCTCTGCTTTTGGGCAACACACCAATTAAAGCCGCGGTCACACTAGAGTTTGAGCTTGCGAAATTCTGTCGTACGGCGCTGCGAAAAGGGGCGGGATTAAACAAGATGATTAGACATTAAATAAGCGAGCGATTGCTCCATGTTTTAAATTTCAGTTCAGAGAGGTCATGTTTTGATCCTGTATTGATCTCACGCAGTACAGTGATTTTATTCCATAGATTTCGCATGTCAGAGTTCACCAAGCTTGAACTTTGCACTGCAGCAACCTGCGAAACTCAATGCATGACCCTGCGTTTCCGGTCTGACGCATTCGCGTGCGTATGAATGGAAGTCTATGGGGAGGAAAGTCCAGTGTGACCGCGGCTTAAGTGTGGTTTATTTATGAACTAATTTCGAGAGGATCACGTGCTTATGATTGAACACAGCTGGTACCGCATCAGCTCTGTACATTGCACCAATCAGATGAATACTGACACACCATAAATAACCAGAGCTTTCTACTCCAGTCATCTTCGTCTTGAAGAATGCTTCCCGCTTCCAGCTCCAAAAGCTTTTACAGTTTTGCACCACTCAGCCTATCAACATGGATAAGAACCAACAAACAACTTCAGCAAAAGACACCACTCTCCCCAAGACTTCAGCCGCGGCCCAGCGCCTCCCAGCCCCGCCAGGATTACAAATCAAGCCTTAGGTCCCGCTAGACGCCGCCGGCTCTTCCACTATTTAACCACAACGCTGTTAATATAATCTCCTTCTCCGTCCACTTCAAATGCCTGACTCTACGCATCCGCTGTGTTTTCTTCCACCCCCCCCCCCCCCCCAAGTTAAACACAGAGTACAACAAAATACAGAAGTCAAACCAGATCTTTACATGTCCCAAACCTTCAACCCATAATGCCACAAATAAGCCAAGAATAAAATAAAATAAAAACCATGAATGAAACATAGAAGAAAGAGAGAAAAAAAACGGTCAGATTCTAAGTATTCTATCCTGTTATACCCAAGTAAGAAATGAAGCTGCCACAATATTTGACAAATAAGTCTTGCTGCTTTTTCAAATGAAAAGCAATTTTTTTCCAAAGGCATATAAGATGACACTTCTTTAATCCACATGGAAGTAGAAGGTGGTTTAGAATCCTTCCATCTCAAAGTTATACATTTTATGCCTGCTACTAGGGCTAGTCTGACAAATCTCAGATTACTGCAATGTTGATCAAGTAGTGTAGTATCTCCCAAGAGGGCAAGTCTAGGTTCTCTAGGCACATCAGTACCTACAACTATGGCAATAAGCTCTAGGACTTCGTTCCAATATTCTTCTAACTCAGGGCAAGACCACAGCATGTGTAGAAGACTCCCAAGAAACAAAAGGCACTGCAGCGAGAGCCATGCCCTGCACTTGGGCCTTCTCCAATTGCTGCCAAACAGGAGGAGAGGTACACTTTGACTGCCAGATCCAGACAGTGCGCAGTTGAGCTGCGCAATAATATAAATAGAAGTTAGGCAGTTTGAGTCCACCATTCTGAAAGGGCATAAACAGTGAATTTAATTTTACCCAAGGAACTTTCCCTTTCCATAGGAACTTAGAGATATCTCGATGAAGATCCTTAAAGAAAGACTTTGGTAACATAGGGGGGAGTGCTTGGAACAAATATAAAAATTTTGGTAACACAGTCATTTTATAGAATTTATCCGGCCTATTAATGAAATAGGAAGAGATTTCCATAGATCTAATTATTTTTCTACACTTATAAGCAGGGCAACATAGTTCAAATTATATAATTGAGACAGATCTACATTTGTCAAATAAAACATAATATCATCCGCATATAAAGAAATTACATGTTTAGTTTGAAGGGTTGTAAAACCACTGATGTTGTCATGGGAGCATATTGCAATAGCTAGAGGTTCTAAAGCAAGCGAAAATAAAAGAGGAGACAGTGGGCAGCCCTGCCTTGTACCCTGCTCCAAAGAAAATTTTGCCGAAATCTCGTTATTGGTCTGAATAACTGCTGTTGGATGATTATAAAGCATTTTGACCATATTAAGAAATTTAGGACCAAAGTTCATCTTTTGAAGGACTGTAAACAAAAAGGGCCATTCAACACGATCGAAAGCCTTTTCGGCATGTAAAGATATAGCAATAACAGGAAAGTCAACTTGAGAGGCCGAAAAAAATCATATTCTATATAATATAAATATAATATAAAGTCTCCGAACATTGTCAAAGAGACAGCGATTTTGAATAAATCCTGTTTGATCCATGTGTATCAATTGTGAGATAATTTTCTCCAATCTTAAAGCAATAATTTTGGCAAAAATCTTGTAGTCTGAATTAAGTAATGAAATCGGCCTGTAGGAACCACATAAACAAGGATCTTTACCAGGCTAAAGTAAAAGAGTTATCATAGCCTCTTTGAGAGTGTCAGGTAAGCGTTGAGTCTCTATAGCGTGTAGATACATATCATTTAATGGTTTGATTAATTTAGGTAAGAAAGCCTTAAAAAAGTCCATGGAGAAACCATCCATACCAGGTGATTTGCCAACAGCTAAGCAAGATATCGCTTCTTGTATTTTAAATTTCAGTTATGTCCCTCTCCAAACAGTCCCTGCATTCCTCGGTAAGTGAAGGTATCTCAAGTCTATCTAGGAAAGATATTATTAGGAAAGGTATTTTCACCATATCTGTATGCTGTGAGGTATACAACAGCTTATAGAACTGCATAAATTATTGAGTAATAAGATTAGGGTCTCTGATAACAGTGTTATCCACTTGACGAATTGCATCAATAGACCTCACTACATCATCTTTTTTTTATTTGCCAGGCTAATAATCTGCCAATTTTGTCCCCATGTTCATAATATCATTGTTTGGTTCTGAGGAGGGTACATTCTGCTTCTTTAGTGGACAGCATATCATACACAAGCTGTAATGAATTCAGTTTATGTAGAGTACTTTCATCTCCACATACAGAATAGTCCTGTTCCAATGTTTTAATACCTTTAGAAAGTACATTAAGTTGTTTTTGATATATTTTCTTTTTTCTGGATGAGAATGCTATAATTATTCCCCTCATATAAGCTTTAAGTGATTCCCAAATCATACCTGAAGTGGCAGAACCAGTATTAAAATTCAAGAAACTTTCTATATTATTGTTTAAAAAGTCTATAAAATCAAGACTGCCATCTTCTAATATATAGTTTAGTTGTAGGAGTATAAATTGTGAAAACTAAAGGGGAATGGTCAGAGAGAGTTTGTGGGGGGTATTTACATGATTCAACTAAATGTTTTTGTCTTTTATGTAAAAGAAAAAGGTCAATTATAGAGAAACTCTTATGGGGTCGAGAGTAAAAAGAAAAATCATTTTGCTTATTATGCAAAGCTCTCCAAATGTCTAACAGTTCTAGTTCAGCCATTATATGTTTCACAACTCTTGCTGATGGGGTTAAGACAAAACCTTTGATAGGTGATCTGTCTGCTGAATTTAAAACCAAATTGAAATAACCTCCAATGATTGTACAAAACAGTTTAAAATGAAAATTATGAAAGAACTGAGTGTCATCTTGATTGGGAGCATAAACATTTGCTATTGTAACATTCTCAGAGGCAATATATCCTTTAAGGATAATATATCTTCCATAGTTATCTTTAACCATCTTTTCAAGAGCAAAAGGCACTCTGCGATTGATCAGAATGGCAACTCCTCTTGAGTGAGACCTATATGATGAAAAAAATATTTGTCCAGACCACTGACGTATTAGCTCACAATGATCATCCTCAGTGAGATGGGTCTCTTGTAGGAGAGCAATGTCTATCTTATTGTTTCTAAGAAACAACATAATTTTTTTTCGTTTTAAATTATTATTAATCCAGTTAACATTCCAGGACATATATTTATATTTATCTTTATCAATTATCCTTCAAAAAAAAAAAAGGAAAAACAGAAAAAGTGGCATTAACCCCCCCTCCCAGACCCCCACCAACCCACAAACATAGCACTTTCCCCACAAACAAGTACTATATCTAAAACACTCGCGTAACCTTGCATACCAAACGTACACAACTTCAAGCTAAGGCATCCCAACTTTAACAGGAGATTAATTAGCGCAGATAACGTTATCTGCCTAACAGAACAGTAGAACTAAGGTTTAAAGGCACTTTTGACTTAATATCAAAATAACTCGGTTCACGAAGTAGATGTACAACAAGATTTCAGCATTGGCTGCATTTCAGCACTCAAAGCCATGTCACTATTTTTGTCAGTTTTTAAGTCTATTTATGTTAGCCATTATTCATAATGTATCTACAGATTCACCCCGAACTCGTTGGCAACAATAGTGTCGGATGATGGGCTTTTAGATAAGCCTCGGCGGCATCTTTTGAGTGGAAAGAGCGTGCACCCTCAGGGAGAACCACTCTCAAAGTAGCTGGATACTGCATACTGTAGGAGATGTTGTGGTCGCGGAGCTGCCCTCTAACAGAAGCAAACGCCTGTTTCTTCTTGTATAGGGTTGTTGACATATCTCGGAAGATCATGATTTTGGAGTTTGCATATGTCAGATCTTTTTTCTTCCGTGCAGCATTCAATATTGTTGCTGTATCTCTGAAACGGAGCAGTCTAATTACTATGGCTCGCGGTCTTTCGTGTTCCGACGGTCGGCGCTGGAGAGAACGGTGAGCTCGTTCAATTTCAAAGGGCCGCTCTTGATCCACATAGATGATTTTAGGGAGCCATTCTTCCACAAATGAAACTGCATCTTGTCCTTCAACTCCTTCAGGAAAGCCAACAAGGCATAAATTGTTGCGGCTAGAGCGGTTTTCAAGATCATCAATCTTATCTTTCAGAGTGAGTATTTCGTGCTCCGTATGTTTTTTACTCTCAGCAATGTCCGCGCGCTAGAGATGCGCGGATCAGCTCAAATGTCACCCGAATCCGCTCCTTCGTTCTAATCATCCACCCGCCACCCGCCCGCACATATTATTTTATCTGATATATATATCCGCACCCGATCGCCACTTTAATAATTCTAATTCTTTGTTTTAAGCATGATGATAGGTGTAATTTTCTCCGCAATGTCCGGCGGCAGAGTAACAGCTCGTTAATTCATGCTCGAGCAAATGATGAGACGGACAAAAGTACTCGATGCATGCCCTTCTTTTACTTATTTCAGTGTTTTCAGGTTCACAGTGCAAAACAGCTCCCGGGTGGAATTACTGAAGTAAACATAAAACAAAACCGGATAAAACTTTCTCCCTCTAATTCACCGCACGCACAGCACACAGCGAGAGCTCACATCACACAGCATGCGTGTCGAACTACACTACCCACAGCAGCTATGTTGTGTGTACTTGGTGCTTTTCTTAACACTGTGCAAAAACAGAATAGCATCTACTGTGCCTGGATTCGGGCGATTCCGCCTCGCCTCCAAAACACGGCTGGCTGCATTAAATGAGCGTTCGCGCGACCCGGATGCACAAGCTTCTTCTTTCAAGGCGCTGCAGTCGTGTAAATAAGCGATCTTGTTTCTCCAAGAACGATAGCAGATTTCCCTCTGATGACTCCTCTAACTGAAGTTAGCACAGTACTCTTGCACTTCATCCAATATTTTGGGCGTCTCCCATCTTCACATTCTGCGAAGTCCACTCTCTGCTTTTTTGCTGGTCAACTGCTATGACCCGCTACATCCACCCGCGACCCACCCGCAATTAATCATAATGTATTTTTTTATTACCCGACCCGCCCGACCTGCGGATTATCCGCAGCGCCCGCGGATTTAACCGCCATCCCGCGCATCACTACCGCGCACATTAATAATGGCTTCTTCAAATTCATCTTGACGCGATTCCAACTCACTCAGATTTAGTCTTGTTTCCTGAAGGTCACTGTGTACTTTATCAACAGAGTCACGAATTTCACACATACGTCCGTCGATCATGACTTGATACTTTATAAGTCCTTTTCCAGTTCTGCCTGGAACCACTGAGGCGGCGATGTCGGGCTAGCCTTTAAAGCTAACGCCGAGGAGTCTTCAGTTGTTGTTTCTTCTTGTTCTCGAATATTTTCTTAGGAGGCATCATCAAAAGATACAAATAAATCCGTGCTTTACTCAGCTTTGTTATTACAATAGTCCACGTAAGACTCGCGAAACATGTAAACTGAGGTGAGAAAAAAAACTGCGGAATCTCCACGAATACATGAGACATACACATGACAGACATACCTGCATAAAGCTTGGAGGGTGAACTTTCCAACTCATTTTGAAAGCAAATGTTGTCTTGCTAGGTAATCCATACAATTCTCCCGGCAATGCGCGCATCACGCTAGTTATTCCCACTTCCGCCATTAATACAAACAGTGACGTAGGCTGCCCACACGCCCACAGCGCGCTGGCTAGAAAGTGGCGCATGTTATATGTGTTATTCATTTAATTTTTATTTATTTTATCGTAGTTCAACCTTTTAAAGTTTGGAAAAAGTTAACTAAGGCTGCAACTATTTGGGCAAAATATATATAAAAGGTCTTAAAATATTATTGTGATTATTATTGTGTTTTGTCATTATGCCAGAGTCATTCAGAGATTATTATAAAATGCTGGAGTAATGCACAAGAAAGTTTTTATTACAACAGTTTTGCAAACAAGTTTTATACCATTTCAAATATTTCCCTCCATTTCTCAGTGAATATAGGCAATGCATTTTGATGCATTTAAACAAAACAGATCTATTAAACAAATATATTTATTAAAATAATATTTTAGTAACCAAATATATTCAGAAATTGAAAGATAATACAATAAAATTCAAGCAAAATATTGAAAAAAAAATTACAACCTAGAAAATTTTAACTAAATGTAACAAGCATTTAGTTTGGGCTAGCTTTTGCAGATGGACGTTGCTTTACAATGTCCTTGATGGGTGAGCAGGGGAGTGTCTTTTGTCTCTCCAGGTGTGAATTATTCATGACCATTGTCACTCACGCATAGACCTGAGATGAGCCAAACAAACTTAACAAAATGTAAATCTTTGTAATGTTTCCTTTGAATGAGAGAATAAAATATTTTTTCATAATTGTGAAGTAAATATTCTAGCCTACCAGACTGGTTACTTAAAAGTCTTGTTCAGGCACATATAGTGTGTTTTTTGGAACTTATTTCAGCTACATTTTTTTCTCCAAATCCTACTAACCACGCATAATATTTTTTTTCTAAAAAACACAAGCATGTACATCAATAATTGTCACATATTGTTGTAGCACAGTTTGTGAAGAAATACAAATAAAATATATGTTGGCCCATACCATGTAATAAGTAGCTGAAATTAGAACAAATGTCAGGGCATGTCAAAACATCTCAGGGGCCCCAAAATCACTTCAGACCCCTGAGGGCTAAAAACGACTTTTGTGTGGGAGCGATGCTTCTCGCGTCTTACTCTCTGGTGGCCATAACCGGTCTCCCGCCGTGTTTTCAATTAAAATCTCCAGCAGATCACAGTCTACAAAATCCACCTAAACTCACAGACGTCGGTATCCACCCGCCAAGCCATCGCCATGAAGCCGATCTCTCACCCCTTAACCTACCACTCCACTCGCGATGACGTTACATAGCATGCTTTAGGGGAAGCCACGCAAAAAGTAACAATTCTCCATTCTAGACTAAAACATTTTATATATCTTCGAAAGCTGAGACTCACGTTCAATCAATTTAAGACATGAACAAAGCGGACATTAACGTCCTCTGTTGAACTGCCAAATAAGACCATAATAAACAAAAAGAAAACTCACCTCACAAGCCTCCCGTCTCTCTACAGATCCATAACATTGTAGGAGATCAACCTACGTTATAACATAGATCAGGGGTTTATTAGCTCATATCAATGACTCAGATCTTGAAGATTCGAATCATTGATTCGACTCAATTGAGTCAGATTGAATCAGATTAAAAGATTCACACTTTATCTACCATTCGTAAATAAATAGTAGATGTCGTATTTTACCAATCGTTTTTATATTTTTCCATGGCCAATGATAATAACATAACACAGAATCGGGTTAACTTTTAGCAAGGTAACAAGATCTGCAGCTTGAGGCAATGACTTAGAAACACATAAACAAGAACACAGTTCTTACAAAAGGAGAACAAAGATTTATTGAGCTACACTAAGATACATGAAGCTAACTACGTAATAAACAAACAACAAACAAATGCACACACACACATTCACACATACACACAGAGGCAGTTCAGAGGATGCAAAATTTAGTTAACAACCGTCCCAAATTAATTCTAGTACTTCTGACTAGATCTTAGAATTACCTGAGAAACCACAAAAGCAGAGATTTGACTTATCTTTAACTATTTAAGATCATATGCACCCGATCAGCAAGAGACAATATTTGTTCGTGTTACTTGCGAATTTGTTGAAGTCTTCTTGACTGGAGTTTGCCTCACCTGGCTGGCCTGAGGAAACACACGGCGCTCCTGATAGGGTGGCTTCGGTGACGTCTTTGGGATTCCCGCTCGCGAGTGGAGGTTGTTCTGGTTTGCTGGGGTAACTGACTTCGCTGAGAGTCCGTTTGCGGAAGTTTGTGCGGTTCAGAGGTCCGAAACCTAAGAGGTTTGCATGGAGAGTTTGTGGTGACCCAATCACGTTTTTTTTTTATTTCTGAGACATCCTTTTCATCGAGTTCCAACAACATTCCAACAGCACGGAGTAATTTGACTGCAAAAATTCCAGGCAATCAAATCTCATAAAACATCAGTCCACAACACATTATACGTCCATAAACATCCACGGGATGTACTGCTATCATCATAACTAGTTGCTGGAGCTCGTTCAGCAAAGCAGCATCTTCAGACGTAAACATTTTGTCATCAAAATGGCCGCCGACCTTGATCCTTTGATTGACAGTCCATTGAACCAATAGCTAAAGGAGAAGTGTTTCCATTCCAGCAGCTCACAGGCCAAAAGACAGTCCCGCCCTTTCTCTCTCTCAACAGTTGGACCCAATTGTAAATGACTTTGTGAATGACTTTGGCCAGATATGCTTGTGATTTTTAATCACACGATTCTAAGTGTAACGTTATTTAAACATGGCTTAAAGTAAAGCCTACAGTCTAATTTATGATTCACACAGTTTCTATTTACTACGGATTAAGTATAGATTAAATGCTGATATAATTTTAAAGTTCAAGGTTTAATGATGGCAGTTGATTAAAAAAAATATCTGCCACTTCTGATAGCCATTAGACTTCTGAAAAGATGAATATGCAGCTAGTAAAATGTAAATAAATTTTACACTCCAAGCATAGAAGTCCAATCTTAAAATTTCCTTGATTTTTCCCTCCTCACCACCACCTTTTTTCTTATCCCACCTTCATATTTCTACACTTTCTCACAACTTTTTACTCATGATGCTAACCGTCCAGTAACTAGTTTTTGGTTTCAAAAACATCTTAAAGAAATACTACAAGTATCCAGCTTCACCCAGAATCACCGGCTTTAACCCCTCCCTCTCTTTTCTCTCCTTAGTGCAAGCTATACCACCCCACCCCCCTCCCCCAATTCCACTCACTACAGCTTTATCTCCCACGGAGTTTACAAGAGCTTGTTCCCAAGGGTCATGCCAAGCCTCCCCCCCAGGCCATTAGCAACATTCTCTTCTGCCTTTCGCTCCGTTCTGATTTCTCCGCATCTCCTATCCTCTCCTTCCTAGTGTTGATTTTTCTCCACATCTTCTTCCCTTCCTTCAAGCGTCGAATGCTTCCAATCTTTAACTCCCTACCCCCTTTCCAGCGTTGAGTTACTCCACTACTTTTCTTTTTTCAGCGTTGAGTTGCTCGCTACTCCCCCTTTTTTCTAGCGTTGAGTGTTCCGCTACTCTTTTTTTTAGCATAAGCCCTCACTCCCCAAACTCTGACTCCCTCAGAGTCTCCCCGAGCTCGGACTCCCCAAGAGACCCCCCCAGTCCACCTCCCACAGGAGTCAAATGTCAAAAGGTGTACATGTAAACACACCTAGTAAAAAAATACAGATAGCAGAAATTTGTTTTGCCAAATTCTTAAAATAAAAACATCTCCTTTATGAAGTGCAGAAGGCCCAGAACAAGTGTACAGCACAACAATAAAAAGGGGCAAACTCAAAAGCCAAACATCAATATTTTAAAAACACAGACATATTAATAGATATACTTTTGTTTATGTGAACAAGGTTCACACAAGGTTCAATTCTGGGACCTCTCCTGTTCAACCTTTATACGCTTCCACTGAAGTGTTTACACTGGCTTCCAGTTACACTCAGAGAAGATTTTAAAGTGTTATTCATTTTTTTTATAAATCACTAAATGGCCTCAATAGATTCACTGAATACAAACCTAGCATACCATAGACCTAGCAGCATTCAGATTATTAGAATTGAGTAAATTATAAACTCCAAGAGTTTACTCAAAGCAGGGTTAATACACCTTCAGCTACTATGCCAGCCGCTGGAATCAGCTTGATCAAATGTGCTCCAACATTAAAACAGTTAAAACACATCTGTTTAGCTGTGACTAAATGAGTACTGTGCTAAATCATATTTTAAATTAATTAAACACCTTTTTTATCTGTTTTAATCATATATATATATATATATATATATATATATATATATATATATATATATATATATATATATATATATATATATATATATATATAATTCCATACACTTGTTGTATTTCATGTTTCTTCTATCCTTGTTTAAGTAAAGCACTTTGAATTACCGTTATGTATGAAATGTGCTACAGTATATAAATAAGATTGCCTTGCCTTACATTTTACCCAATTCATTCAAAAGGACAGTTAATAGAAAGAATCTTTCACAGACTGTAGATAAAATTGAAATGTAAATATCGCTCTTTTAATCAGCAGCCATGAATGACTGAGAACTGGTTATCTCGGTTCATGAAAGAACAGCCTTTAGTGAACTTCACTGAACCTGCTAGTTGACAAGATGTACCTTCATAAAGTATAATGTCCTTGATAGTTCACCATGACTTTAACAAACATTTACAGTAAATGCATGCTTTACATTTTTTATTTATTTTATTCAAAACCAAAAATGCCTACACTGGAAAAAAACACTTGCAAAAAGGTCACACACACACTTATGAAAACACGCAAGGTCCAACTTCTGGTTTCTATTAGCTTCTTTCAAAAATTTGCTGAAAAATGAGCAGCAGAGAAGTGAAAATATTGTGGTAAAATAAATGCTCATATTTTAAAGACATGGCACAGAACAATGACATTTAATGCAGTGCTTCTTGTCTGGTCTGAGACCCATCGTATCTCAATCAGGCAGTGAAGATCATTGATTTTAAAGAAAATTAAAAGTCCCTGTGCATATACCCTATTCAGTAGCTTGTGCTAATATTTTATGTAACAATCATAATTTTATGTATGTATAATTTTAATTAGTTTATACTTGAGAAAAAGTATTGTTATTGCTCACAAAGGAAGAGAAGGATATGCATGTTTATCAAAGAGTTTTCAAATGTTAAGAAGTGACAATTGACACATTCAAGCTAGACTGAAGTTTGCCAAGAACAAGAAAAACATGGCAGTGGAAGTATAATGCTGTGGAGATGTTTCAGTGTGTTTGGAATTGGCAATCTCATCAGGGTTGAAGGAAACATGAAAAAGGAAGACTACTAGAAGATTTTGAAAAACAACCTCAGACAGTCTGTAACAAAACTTGGTTCCCCTTCAGAGGGGAACTTCAATGCTATGTGGAAACTTCCACTATGGGGATTTCGTCAGAATCCAATCATCTGAAAGCGTATACAAATGGGCCAATGAAATGCCAATGAGTTGGCAGCGTCAGCGTGCACAGCTGGCACTACTTACAATTAGTCTTGTCTATAAGTGCTGCATGTGCCAAGCTGGGGCTTCCTTTTTGCTTCAGATCCTTTCACGAAGCTTCTGAGAGAGTCATATGAGGGTTTCTCTGACTGTTACAACAAAGAGAGAGAGAACGAGAAAGCGGGCTGCTTCTCCCGGTCCAGACTGTGCGATATGCGGTGGCAGAAGGTCGAGCTGGGTTTCTCCCTTGCCTGGCGTTCTTTGGGTCTGGTCCTTCAGAGCGGTTTGTACTGTTGCGAATTTCCTAAAAGACGTCTTTTTCAAGACGTCTCTCCGACTGTGCGTTTCTGGATGCGGTGGTTTCCTGTCCCCGGATGATGGGCACGAGCACTGTGTTTCATGTCTGGGGGTCCTGCATGTTGATGCGGTGCTCGCGGGCAATGCATGCCATCACTGTGGTGGCATGTCTGTTGCGCAGTTAAGATAGCGGCTCGCTCTTGCATAAGGGCCACCCACCCCAGTAATCCCCCGCTCTGCGTTTGGCACTTGGGCAGATCTGAGGGTTACAGTGGGAGTAAAAAAAAGGACCTCTCGCTCCTCCACGCGCTCCATCCAAGCTTCGAGTGAGAGAAGCATTCCGTCCTCAGATGTCCATCGCTGCATTAAAGGACGGGCTGTCATTGTCTAATGAGGTTTTGAACCTGCTCCCTCCCTCCGGGGTAGCGGCGTCGGATCTAGAAGCAGACATGATAAACATGCTTTCCAGGGCTGCTTCGGTCGTGGGGCCACCTACCAGCGCTACCAAGTGCAGGCGCTGGCCCAGCTGCACGAGGGTGGTTCCAACCCAGACTTGTTACACAAGTCCACTGCGTGTGCCCTGGGAAGGACGATGGCCACATTAGTGCTCCAGGAGCGCCACATCTGGCTAAACCTGGCAGATATGCGCAAAGTTGACAAAGTTCGGTTTTCTTTTTTTTCTGTTTTTTTAATAGAATATGCAAAACGGTACACAAATTGAGATCATACAAATACAAAGAAATTGAAAAAAAAAAAAAAAGACAAAACAAAAACCAACAAAAACAAAAAACAACAACAATACAGTAAGATAATGGCAGGTGCGTGTATGTGTGTGTGTGTGTGCTTGTGTGTGTGTGTGTGTGTGTGTGTGTGTGTGTGTGTGTGTGTGTGTGTGTGTGTGTGTGTATGTAAAGGTAACATGGTGGACAAGTCAGGGTACATATATAAGGGTCAATAACAATCAATAAATGAAGCAAGTATCATCGATATAAATAATCAAATAGAAAGAGAACAGTCAGTTGTAAGGAGTGACAACAATGCTAGTAATGTATGATAGTAATAATGACAGAAAAAAGAAAGGACAATAGTAATAACTGACAACAATAATAATAATAATAATGAAAAAAAATAATAACAATAAAAAAAAAAATCACCACTACACCAACTACTACTACAGAACGTTACTAATATTACGACTAATACTGCAGCTGCTACTACAGCCACAACCACTACTACTACTACTAATAGGGTCTACTACTACTGAAACTACTACAACATCTTCTACAACTGATACTACTACAACAATGTCAACTACTGATACTACTACAACATCTTCTACAACTTATACTACTACAACAACATCTACTACTACTACTGATACTACTACAGCAATCACTGCTACTACAACATCTACATTGACAACATCTACTACTTCTGATACAACTACAACAACGTATCCTACTACTACTGATACTATTACAGTAATCCTTACTACTACAATATCTACATCAACAACATCTACTACTTCTGATACTACTACACCGACTACTACTACTACTACTACTACTACTACAACACCTTTACAACTTCTGGTACCACTATTCCAACGACATCTACTACTACAGAAACTACTACAACTACTACTTCAACAATCCAAACTACAAATACAATTGTTACTTCCACAATGACTACTACTACTACTACTACTTCTACTACTACTACAACAACTACAGCAACCTGAATAATGACAAGGGTAGAAATACTTGTAATAATGATAATGAGGAGATAACTGGAGGACAGGTCAGAATAGCAATAATAATAGTAATGGTAACAAAAGTAAAAGTAATACTATTAATGATAATATTGAGGAGGTGAGGGGAGGTTGGGAAATTAGGAAGAGGACGAAAAATTATAATAATAAATAACAATAATAATAATAATAATAATAATATGTAGATGACAAAGGGAAAAAAAACAGAAAAGGAAAGAAAAGGGGAAGTGGAGAGGAAAAAAAAGTTATGAGCTCGCACTCTGCTATGCCACCGCGCCCTCAACCTCTGGACGGACCCTGCGTTTCTACAGCTCTGTATGCCTCTAGAACAAGTGTCCAGGCATGTCATTGTTTCGACGCATGCTTCCAGTTGCACTGGGGGGCCCTGTGTGTTGCGGGCATGCAGCTGTGGGTACGTGGTAGGAACCTGGTTTCATTAGCATCTTAATCGCCTGGAGCTGTTGGCAGTGTATCTCGCGCTGTGTTGTTTTTTTTACCAGTGCTAGAGGGGAAACACCTGCTGGTCAGGGCGGACAGCACGGCGACGTTGGCATATATTAACCAAATGGGGGGTATCCGCTTTCGCCGCATGTCTCAGCTCATTTGCCGTCTGCTCCTCCGGAGTCATATGCGGCGGAATCGCTGCATCCCATTCTTACCCAACGAGCTCAACCGTGCAGCCGATGTGCTTTCACAGCAGTTTCGCCTGGGAAAATGGAGACTCCACCCCTGACTGTCCAGCTGTTATGGGTAGGTTCTAGTGCACTGGCTACACAGCTGGCACCAAGGCGTGCGTAATACACATTTCTCCAGTGAGCCTATTCGCCTAGATATTGTGTAAAGTAAGGGAGGACGAGGAACAGGTCAGGACAAGATCAGTGTGATGCTATCCTTCTTCAGTTAGCTGGAGCTAAGGCTGCCCCCTCCGCACTGAGGATGCGGGTTAACTCTCACGTTTTTCCTGAGACCCGGGCCCGACCCCTGGCACTCCACTCGGAGCGTGCATCCTCTTTGGCGTTAGCACGCGGCGCCTCTCTAACAGACATTGTAGAGCTGCGGGCTTGGCGACACCTAATACATTTGCGAGATTTTTAATCTTTGAGTGGGGCTGATTTCCTCACGTGTGCTGGGAAATGAGGAAATTCGGTTAGGTGTTGTAAAACGCTGGCTGCGCTTTCCTCTCTAACACAGAGATACGTGCGCTTTCTTGCTGTCAGTTGAGTTCCCCACTTGGAGAACCCTCCAGACTTCCTCTGAGGCCCCCAGCATCTGACTGGCCCATTACATTGTTGGCATGCAATAAAGGATGCATACCACTCTAACAAGAGTCTAACAAGCAGCTTTGGGGCACTTTGACCATTGTTTGATTCATCTTATACCAACCTACAGGCAGAAACTGAAAACAGCTAAACCTGTATTAAGATCTGTGAAAAGATGGACTAAAGAAACAGAGCGGGATCTACAAACCTGTTTCGATCTCACTGACTGGAGTGTTTTTGAAGCTGCTGCAAACGATCTGGATGAGCTCCCAGTGACTGTAACATCTTATATCAGTTTCTGTGAAGACATGTGCATTCCTACCAGGACTCAACTCACATAAAACACAAACCATGGTTCACTGTAAAACTCAGACAGCTACACCAAGCCAAGGTACAGGAATGGGGAGAGGGCCTTGAATAAACAGGCCAAATACCCACTGGAAAAAGAGATCAGAGTTGCAAAAAGGAACTATTCTGAGAAACTAAGGAGTCGGTTCTCTTCCAGCGACTCAGCATTCATGTGGAAAAGTTTGAAAAACATCACAAACTACAAGACACCATCCCCCAGCACTGTAGACAACCAACGACTTGCAAACGACCTGAATGAGTCGGTTTGAGAAAACCCCCCACACACACTCAGAACTGCTCTTCACGCCACCATTAACACCTCCACCACCCCTCACCTCCCCCATACTTGCACTTCAGTTCAGTGAAGATGATGTGCACCAGGTCTTCCGGAAACAGAAGAGGAAAAAAGCACCAGGCCCAAATTTTATAACACCAGCCTGTTTAAAATCCTGTGCTGACCAACTGGCCCCCATCTTCACCCTGATCTTCAACAGATCACTGGTGCTGGGTGAAGTGCCCTCCTGCCTCAAACGCTACATCATCATTCCCATACTAAAGAAACGCAAACTTACAGGACTAAATAACTACAGACCGGTGGTGCTAACATCTGTGGTCATGTAGTCATTTGAAAAACTGGTGCTGGCCCACCTGAAGGACATCACTGAACCCTCACTGGACTCTCTTCAGTTTGCCTACAGAGGAAACAGGTCTGTAAATGATGGGGTCAATATGGGACTGCATTATGTTCTGCAACACCTAGACAGAACAGGGACCTATGTGAGGATCTTGTTTGTTGACTTCAGCTCGGCTTTTAACACTATCATCCCAAAACTTCTCCTGCCCAAATTAACTCAGCTCTCCGTGCCCACCTCTGTCTGTCAGTGGATCAACAGCTTCCTAACGGACAGGCAGCAACTGGTAAAGCTGGGAAAATTCTCATCCAGTACCCGCACAATCAGCACTGGTGCCCCCCAGGGGTGTGTCCTCTCCCCACTGCTCTTCTCTCTGTACACGAATGACTGCACTTCAAAAGACTCCTCTGTCAAGCTCCTAAAGTTTGCAGACGACACCACACTAATCGGCCTCATTCAGGATGGTGACGAGTCTGCTTACAGACAGGAGGTTAAGGAGTTGGCTGTCTGGTGTAGAATAGTTTGGACTGCTGAGCGAATCATTGGTACAACCCTCCCTACTCTCCAAGAACTGTACTTATCCAGAGCGAGCAGAAGGGCTGCCAAAATCACTCTGGACCCCTCACACCCAGCACACTGCCTCTTTGAACTTTTACCTTCTGGTCGACGCTACAAAGCACTGCGCACCAGAAAAGCCCAACACAGAAACAGTTTCTTCCCTCAAGCAATCCATCTCGTGAACACTTGATGATAAGAATTGTGGAACCAACATCACTACTTGCTATACACTTTTTATACACATATACACTTATTTAACAACACACTTACATGCCAATTTGCACATAACAGCTGCACATGCAACATTGTATATAGTAATATACCTGTACATACACTTCGTCACCTTAGAATTATAAGGTTCTATTGGACATTTTAGTCAAAATTGAGTTATTGACATATTCTTATTAAATGACAACTTATTTACATTATGGGATGTTTTTTTAGAAGTTGTTTACATTTTAAGACGTTTTATTTAAAAAGCAAATGTTACACATGCAATGTTTGCTATGGAATGCAAAAACGTTGAAGCTCAATATCTCAAAATCAGTCAGAAAGCAGATAGAACCTTATAATTCCAAGGTGATGACTTGTCAATTTGTTTGTTTGCATTCACTATTTACCTCTATTTTTGAAATATATTTATTATCTGTTTTTTTGTCCTGTCTCTGTAATTCTGTTGCACTGTAGAAGCTCTGTCACGAAAACAAATTCCTCGTATTTGTGAACATACCTGGCAATAAAGCTCTTTCTGATTCTGAAGTTCCCCTCCCGAAGGGGAATGCTCCGGTTACTAAAGTAACCCTCGTTCCCCAAGACGGAAATGCTATGTTCTTTCGCCACAATGACTGTCCCTTAGCTGTTAGCCGTAAAAGGCTCTTTAGCTAGAAAAGGATGCCTCAGCTTAGCACGTGCAGCGCTTATTTACAGGATTAATTGTAAGTAGCGCCAGCTGTGCATTGGCATTGGTATTTCATTGGCCTGTTTGTATACTCTTCCAGATAATTAGATTCTGATGAAATCCCCATAGTGGAAGTTTCCACATAGCATTGAAGTTCCCCTCCTGAAGGGGAACCAGGTTTTGTTGCAGACTGTCTGAGGATGTTTTTCAAAATCTTCTAGTAGTCTTCTTTTTTCATGTTTCCTTCAACCCTGATGAGATTGCCAATTCCAAACACACTGAACCCCCCCCCCCCCTCCCCCCTCCCCCCTCAATTCTGGTAAAGAACTTCCTCCAACATAACAAAGTGAAAATCCTTGACTGGCCTGCACAAAGCCCAGACTTCAGTAGAAATCTGTGGGGCACACTAAAGTCTAGAGTTCATGCCAGAGGACCAACAAATCTGGAAGAGCTTGAGAGATTTGCAAAGTAAGAATGGGCTAATACTCCTCAGGAAACATGTTTGAAAATTGTTGACCGCTACAATAAACAACCAATGGCTGTTATCAAGCAAAAGGGATACACTATTGACTGTTAACATCAGAGGGCTAATAATTTTGACCTCCAGGCTTTTTGATTTTAATTTTATTAAAATTTTGTTTCTATTTTTATTACAAACACTTCAAGCTTACTGATTAAACTATTATGTTAAAAATTTAAAAACTAAAAAATATTTTCTCTATTAAACAGCACTTGGGAGTTATTTAAAAAAACATTATGACATATTAGAGGACTAATAATTTTGTATTCAACTGTACATCTCTGTAATTATGCTAAATTTGCAGGTAAAATATCAAATGTTAAGCTAAATATCAAACTAATTAAAAACAGTAATATTAATGATCTTACACAATCTGGTATTTTATTCTTAATTCAAGATCGATAATGTTTTTGGGCTATAATAAGATTGTAACTCTTGACAAGATAAGGAGTTTTTGTAGTGTAAGCATTTTCTCAATCTAAAGCACTGCATAGATTTGTATATTCTATCTATCTTCTCTTATTTATCACACCTGATTCACCAGCTTGTTAGATGTGAGGGTCGTGCATAAACTGTTCCAATTGAAAGGGTCTTGTTCAACTAAAAAGTATTTCTGAAGTGAGTCAGGCGACTGGGGCTCTTGCTAGTGACGATGACAAAATGGTTGTCATTTTAATGAAAACGTGAAAACAACATTTAGAATTTGAAAAAATAAAAAATTATACATTTATTTAGTGATGTTGACAAGTGTCAACTCAATGTATTATATCAACAGATTGTGCCAGCCCTAATCATAACTAATCATAATTTTTTTTTTTTACATTTACACATTTTCATTTTGAAATAAAAGGTGCAGTGGCTTCTCATTCAGCTCAATATACAGGTATGTGCCAAATTATTAGAATATTGAAGGAAAGTCCATTTATTTCAATAATTTGTTTCAAAAAGTGAAACTTGTGTGTTACATTAGTTCACTAAGTGAACTAATTTCAAGTCTTCATTTATTTCAGTTTGAGTGTTTATGGATTAAAGATGAAAAAAACTCAAATCCAGAATTTCACACAATTGGAACATTTCATGGCAAAGTTCAACATCGTAGGCTCCCTGTGTCTCAGTCTAATCCGCTAATATATGCAAAACCTTGAAATTGTTTCAGTCTGGCCTAGTAGGCTTCAGAATCATGGGATAAACTTCTGACTTGACGGTTGTGCAGAAGACCATCTTTGGAACCCTCCAAAAGGAGAAAAAGTCTCAAAAGGCAATTGCAAAAGAAGCTGGATTCTCTCAGTGTGTAGTATCTAAGTATATTAATAGTTAAGAGGAAGGGGAAAATGTATCTGGAAAAGGTGCACAAGTATGACCACAGCCTTGAGAGGATTGTCAAGCAAGGGTGATTGAGGCTGGTGTCAGAGCATCAAGAATCACCACATAAAGATGTCTGCATGACATGGGCTACAGCTGTAGAATTCCATGTGTCAAGCCACTCCCGAACCAAAAATGATGTTAGAAGCATCCGTGCTGGGCTAAAGAGAAAAAGTACTAGTCTGTTGCCTGATGGTCCCAACAAGTCCTCTTTGCAGATGAAAGCAGATTTGAAAATCAAGATCCCAGAGTCTGGATGAAGAGTGGAGAGACACAAAAGTCAAGCTGCTCAATGTCCAGTGTGAAGTTTCCACAGTCAGTGATGGTTTGAAGAGTCATCTGTTGATGTGGGTCCATTGTCTTTTATCAAGTCCACAGTCAACGCAGCTCTATACGAGGACATTTTAGAACACTTCATGCTTCCTGCTGTCGACAAGCTTTTTGGAGAGGACAATTTTATTTTCCAACAGGACTCGACACCTGCACACAGTGTCAAAGCTACCAGTACCTGGTTTAAGGACCGTGGTATTCCTGTTCTTAATTGGCCAGGAAACTCGTCACCTTAGAATTATAAGGTTCTATCTGACATTTTTGTCAAAATTGAGTTATTGACATATTCTTATTAAATGACAACTTATTTACATGATGGGATGTTTTTTTTTATAAGTTGTTTACATTTTAAGACTTTTTATTTAAAACACAAATTTTACACACATACTGATTGCTATGGAATGCCAAAACTTTAAAGCTCATTATCCCAAAATCATTCAGAACGCAGATAGAACTTTCCAAGGTGACGAACTGACTGAAAACACCCCCTGTTTAAACCCCATTGAAAATCTATGGGCTATTGTCAAGAGAAAGATGAGAGAAAAGAGATCCGGAAATGCAGATGAGCTGAAGGCCAATATCAAAGCAACTTGGGCTACCATAACAAATTCTTGAAATAAATGGACTTTCCCTCGATATTCTAATTTTCGGCACATACCTGTAGTCCTAATCAGTATTGATTTTGGCTCAATCTATCAGTAGTGTTGATTATTAAAAGTATATACTGATACACAGATGTTTGAGTGCATATTGAGGCCTTTCGCTTGGGAAGCAAATAATGTTGATGAAATCTTTAATGAAACTTAGGAGGAGACCAATGTGAGAGCACCAGATTCCTTTATAAGAGCTCAAGAAATTGTCTAAATTTGATAGTAAACTTACCTCATTTTTTCTAGGAAAAAATTTTGAGGCATTAAAGAGATCTCATTTTTGACTTTCATTTCCTCTGGATGGAACAAAGAGCATCAAAGATGTTGGTTCTCTCACATTGCCGTCCACCAAAATTGTGCAGTGTCAGCAGTAATGCCACCGTCTCAGAGAGGTTGCAACATTGAGGGCTGGTGCATTGGGTGATCTCAACTCTTGTAGTGGGTTGGTGATACATCTCAAATCTGTGTTATTAGAGCTTGCAAAAATGATCCATTTACATATTTGGTGTCCATGTGTGTATACTGTTGGGTTCTGGTTAAACAAGATACTTGCATTTTGTATACTGTAGCAAAAAGGAATTAATACGCTATCATAGGAAAACCTCTTTGATGGTTGTCTTAGTCAAGTTGTCTACCAGATTCTGCTGCACAGGTAAGTGTTGATCAGGTATTGTTCTTAAACAGGCATTTGTTGGTCAGGTAAATATAGGTTTCGTGTGTTCAGGTAAGCATTTTTTCAGATAAACATTGTTCTTCAGAAGGTATGTGTTGCGTACTTACAGGCAAATATTGTTCAGGTACGCGTAGTTCCATAGCAGGTAAATTGAAAGGCTAGTACTGTACATCCTGTTCGAGTTCAGCTAAATGTGGCAACACCTTGACTCAATTCATTCCGATCGATCTGATGATTTTTTACCAGTTGGAGTTGTGACGTGGTTTCCACTTCTGACTGGTTTTGACTATTTTAATCTTGTCAAGTTATACGAATCTGCTTGGACACAGTACTCAACCAAACGGTACACTTATTCATACCGAACTATTTCGTTATAGGACTTATGGTCATGTCCCAAATGCAATTCTTGTTTTACATTTGTAACATACATAACTCAAATCTAAGAATTTATGTAAGTAAATGAAGAATTTGTTTTCAATTACACTTCTATATTTTTTATAAATATATTATATGAGAGAAAGTTATTGGAGAACCTCTGTTTATATATATATATATATATATATATATATATATATATATATATATATATATATATATATATATATATATATATATAATTTAAACTAAAGCTTTTTTATTGTGTTTTTAATAAATATATATTTTTTAAATGTCTTATCCCTAACTATATTGAAATTGAAGCAAAATTTGACTTTAAAACTGAGATGTGTACTGAAATGTAAAGCATCTTTTAACAGACTATGCTCTCTTTGCCTACCATAGTTTATTCTGTCTCTTGTTTGGCAACAATTGATTGGAATCAGTTTGGGCAGTTATTATTAAGCAGGATGCAATGCCACCTGAGACCAGGTCACATGAAAATCCAGCTGAGGATACTAAATTGGTACCCAAGAAGCAATGTTTAGTGTCCCAATACACATAAGGTACGAGTTAAACAGTTAAACTGTAGTATGATGGAATTCTGGTGGAACTTATCATAGGTAAGTCTTTTTGGTGGTCATCTTTGAGCAGTTCCAGATGGTTTGTTTACAGGTTGGTGATCAGTGTTGATCAGGTTAGTGTTGTTTTTTGAACAGGCATATCCTGGTGAGGTAATTGTTGTTCTTCAGCTGGTTAGTGTTCAGGTACCATTTTTAGGTAAACGTTGTTCTTCAGCAGGTAGATGTTGCTCATTTACAAGTAAGTGAGGTTCCATAGCAGGTGATTTGATGTGCAATTACAAAATCTTGTTCAAGCAGAACTAGATATGGCAACACCCATGATTCGGGCATTAGTTGAATCCAGTCAATAAATCAACTGGAAGCCATGGAGTGTGAACAAACAGAAGGTAAAAAGGTGACAAACCAGTCATTTCACTTATGAAAATTTGATGACATCTACTTGGGGGTGATGACATCTACCTGAGGCTTGCAACACCACTTCAAAATTGGCAGGACAATCATGAAACATGGAAGCATGACCTGGTCATCAGTCCCTGGGAAAATAAATCCATCCTGCTCACCACTTTTGCGCACTTGTGATCTTGCTGTAGTTTTGATTGGTCTGCAAAGAGATTCATTTGAACTGCTTGACTCAATATCTTTACAAATTCAGCTCTGCCGATCATGCTGACTTCTATAAGATGGTTGGAGACTTGGGAGAAAATTTTGGTCGGTGAATCACATTGTCCTGAGACTCCGAACGGGCTACGTGCCTTAGGTTCTGACCACCCCATATTGTGACCAGGTGGTGAACCTGCAAGCCCTGCCTATGGAGGATGTAGACCCAGCCATTTCATTGCTGTGTCCCATTGGCACACTGCATATGTATGTGTCTGTTTTGTAGGTCCATCTCAATCAGCTGTGTCACGTTACTCACAGGATGTTCTCTGTTCTTGTGGCAATCCGAGTTCGTTCATCCGAGGTAACTTGGCAAGACCGATCGCCACAAGAGCGTGAGTCCATTCTCTGCATTCTTGGAATTGAGAAACAGCCTGGAACTACCTGTGAATTAATTGATTTTACTGCACACCTTCTAGCAACACAGAATCAAGAATTTCGACAGACCATAGAATAAACACATTTTATTAACGTCCTTTGATAACCATTAGCTGTCTTTTTCAGCTTTCAATCTCTAACAAATGAAAGAATATTTACACAAGACTCCTTAATGTAAAATTAAATAATACACTTAGGAACAAATCAAGAACATATTTTACGTCACAGGTAAGAGGAAGGAGAAAAATAAACAAAGAAAAATGACACGACGTGTACTTCTTTAGCAGGACTCGCCATGAGTGAAGTGCATCTTGAACATTCTGTCTCTTACATGCCAATGACTATAAATACTTTTAGCAACAGCAACATGCTGTAGCTGTCACTTACATAAACTCAAACAACTACTTAATTATTTATCAAAATAACAGAAAATAAATAATTTTGTGACCCTTTTAAGTATCCAACTTGTACATACAAAATTATCAAATAGTCAAAATAATAGTCAAAATTAGCCTCCTGTGATTTTTTTCTTCTTTTTCAAATATTTCCAAAATTATGTTAAAAAGAAAAGATTCATATTTTGTTTTCTGCTTATTTATGGTTGAGAATTGCATTATGGGACCTTGATCTCTGCACAGTTGTCTTTTGATATAAAAAAATGAAGTCTACAGGTTAACAAAGTAACTTTCATCGACATTTTAGTAGTTTGAAATAATATAATGTATATGAGATCAAATATAGAGAATATATGTTTTCCCCTTGTTCGCGTGGGTTTCCTCGATTTCCCTCACAGTCCAAAGACATGCAGTATAGGTGAATTGGGTAAACAAAATTGGCCGTAGTGTATGAGTGCATGTGTGAATGCAAGAGTGTATGGGTGTTTCCCAGTACTGGGTTGCCGCTGGAAGGGCATCTGCTGCGTAAAACATATGTCAGAATAGTTGGCGGTTCATTCCGCTGTGGTGACTCCCCATAAATAAGGGTCTAAGCCGAAAGAAAATGAATGAATTAAAGAATGTAAAATAACATAAAATGTACTGGCAGTGAACATGAATCACAAAATATGGCAAACTGCTAATTTTCGGATATTTTACAGATATTTTACAATAGAAGTTTTTCACAGTATTTCCTATAATAAGTTTTCTTCTGGAGAAATTTGTATTTGTTTTATTTCAGGCTAGAATAATAAGAGTTTTCTTTTTAAAACCATTTTAAGGTCAATATTATTAGCACATTTAGACATGTTTTTTTTCAATTGGCTACGGAACAAACCACTGTTATGCAATGACTTGCCTAATCAACTTAATTAACCTAGTTAAGCATTTAAATTGCAATACTACTATTTTGCAAAATATCTAGTTAATTATTCTGTACTGTCATCATGGCACAGATAAAATAAATCAGTTATTAGAAATGAGTTATTAAAACTATTATGTTTAGAAATGCATAAATTTTTTTTTTTTTTTTTTTTGGCCAATTTAGTGTTGGAGGTTTTATGGCTAAATTTGACCATCCTGATGGCCAGTCTTCAATGATTGCACATTCCACCAGTAAGACCAAAGTGTGAAGATTTATTAAGCATAGTAATAGCACAGGTTCCTTAAAATATTGCAGTCCACACAACGTTATGTGTGACATATCAGAGTTCAAAGGAGAACATATTCTTGGTGTGCGTCTCGCCAGTCTTTGTGATGTATCAAGAGCCACAGTATCCAGTGTAATGTCAGCACACCAACAAGAGGGATGAACCACAGGAGTAACTGTGGATGCAAGAGAAAAGTGTCTGAAAGGAATGTCTAGGTGCTAGCCCAGATTGTATCCAAAAAAACTTAAAACCACACTGCAGAATTAAACGTGCACCTCATCTCTACTGTTTCCACCAAAACTCCACAGGGTCAATATACATGGCCTGGCTGCTATAGCCAATCTTTGGTCACTCATGCCAATGCCAAACTTCAGTTTCAGTGGTGCCAGCAGCGGAAATCTTGGGCTGTGGACAATGTAAATCTTATATCATTCTCTGATGAGTCCACCTTCACTTTTTGACTTCTGTCCCAGATTCGGGAGAGTTACAGTGTGGAGAAGTCCTAAAAAAGCACACCACCCAGACTTTTGCATGTCTAGCATGAAGCATGGGGGTGGATAAGTGATGGTTTGGACTGCAATATCATTGCATCTTGGCCCAAACATCTTGGCCCAAAACTTGTGCAAGATGGGCATGTCAATGCCAAGGACTACCAAACCATTCTGGTCTGGAGAATCATGTGTAACTAATGGTTCAAAAGATAATGCATAGCAATGCGCAATATGCACAGCAAGACTGGTGACAAGAGTAGCCTTCTTGATGCCAGAGGTCAGAGGAGAATGGCCAGACTGGTTTTAACTGATAGAAAGGCAACAGTAACTCAAATAACCACTTGTTACAACCAAGGTATGCAGAAGAGCATCTCTGAATGCAAAACACGTCGAACCTTGAGGCTTATGAGCTACAGTAGCAGAAGACTCCCACTCCTGTCAGCTAAGAACAGGACACAATTCACAAGGCTCACCAAAATTGAACAATAGAAGATTGGAAAAACATTGCCTAATCTGATGAGTCTCAATTTCTGCTGCAACATTTGGATGGTACTGGTTCAGAATTTGGCTTCAACAGCATTGAAGCATGGATCCATCCTGCCTTGTATCAACGATTCAGGCTGGTGGTGGTGGTGTAATGGTTTGGGGAATATTTTTTTGCCACAATTTGGGCCTGTTAGTATCAATTGAGCATTGTGTCAACGCCACAGCCTACCATATTGTTGCTGACAATGTTAGACTGTTTTTTTGAACATGAGTTCACTGTACTTAAATGGCCTCCAGAGTGAGATGTGGTGGAATGGGAGATTCACATCATGGATGTGCAACCGACAAATCTGCAGCAACTGCATGATGCTAACATCTTGTCAATATGGACCAAAGACTCTGAGGAATATTTCCAGTACCTTGTTGAATTTATGCCACGAATCATTAAAGCAGTTTTGAAGGCAAAAGGCCGTTTAACACGGTACTAGTAATGTTTACCTAATAAAGTGGTCGGTAGGGCAGCCACAATACTGAAGCAGCCTCTGGTTAAAACTAATCTGAATTAAGGCATTTATTTACTTTCTGGCTCTATGAAACGTTGTAGCAATATGTCATGGAAAAGAAACACATTTTTTTTTAAATGGACCAACAGCGCTCAAATAGGAAGATCCATCTGGCCCACATCTGGCCCTTAACTTTGACATATCTTCTGGCCCTGCTAAACTCTTGGGTCCACGGCCCAAAACTGGCACACACGGTAAACCAACACATACCAACAGATCCATCCCAGATCTGAGGAGTAGTGCACAAATGTAAGATAAGTGATTAAGATGGGATTTTGAGGCTATCCTAGCTGAATTTTGTCTTGACTCAGTTGCATGAAAGCAGGCTATATTAAGCTAAATTACGTAAGTTACTATGGGGATTGATTCTTTGCAGCTAGCCTGCTTCAGAGCAGGCTAACATCCAGGTTAAGCTTAATCCTACTGATTTATATGTTAGTTTCGTTGCCAATGCTACAAGAAATAATGTGTTTTACAGTCACTTCATGCTTTTGGCCATTTACATACATTTTCCAGCTATTAGAAAATAGCTATGTTTAATTTATTAGCAATCATTTTCTGTATGTTCATACACATATCTGTTTCAGATTTTAATATAGGTGAGATATAGATAAGACAAATAAAAAATTGATAAATGATTGGAGAAAAAATACATATACAGTGTTCAGCATAAATGGGTACAGTCCCTTTTAAAAATTAATTATTTTATCAATTTCTCAATAAATATAGACAATAATTTTTTGTGCATTTAAACAAACAGTTTAAACAAACTAATTTCCTGATTTGCTCACATCAGGTTTTATCCACACTTGCATCATTGATTCTGTGATCATTCCCCTAGTCTGTTAACAAATGCATCGAATGTGCACTTATCCTGGCTATCTACATCAGGCTTGACATAGCGGCTCGTTCTCATTCTGGATCAGCAAACGTGCAACGGACTAAGCCAGGAGGACCCGATTCAACTAGGTCAAGCTGTGCTTTTTATTTTATCCTATCTTTTTTGATTCCACTTTTGTGTGATACCACCCTGGCCCACTCCCTGTTAAAATAGCATATGGTTTTATGTGGCCCAAGTCTGGTGCAAACACTATCATACAGATCTGGCTGAAATCTGACTTGGTCCTCAGGCCAGATCTGGCACTGGCACAATCCGACATCTGTCTATTGGTCTGAGGTCACGGTTACACTAAAGCTTGACCATGGTAAAATCTCACGTATGGTGCTACGAAAAGGGACAGGATAAAGGAAGATGATTAGACATTCATAAAGCAAGCAACTGCTCTAAATTTGAAATTCCTGTACAAAGAGGTCATGCAATTTTGCAGGTCAGAGTTCACCAAGCTTGCACTTTAGAATGCAGCTACGAGCAAAAAGTGCTGCACGAGCTTGCATTTCCGGTCTGCTACATTCACATTCGTTTGAATGAAAGTCTATTGGGCAAAAAGTGCAGCGTGACCATAGCTTGAGTGTCTTGCCTTCGTCGGTGTAACAAAATACTGGTGTGAGTTAATTTAAACAATCAATGTGCCATATTATGCTATGAGATACAGTGAGGGAAATAAGTATTTAATCACACTGTGATTTTTCAAGATCTCCTACTTAGAAATCATGGAGGGGTCTAGAATTTTCAGTATAGGTGCAATTCCACTGTGAGAGACAGAATCTAAAAATAAAAATGCAGAAATCACATTGTATGACTTTTTAACAATTTATTTGTAAATTACTGTGTGAAATAAGTATTTGATCACTTGCTTTTCAGCCAAATTTCTGACCCTCAAAGACCTGTTATTTTGCTTTAAAATAGTCCAGCTACACTCTGCTCATGATTCTAATTTACTAGCACTTTTTTGAGGTCACTAGCTGTCATAAAGACACCTGTGCAACCCACAATCAGTCAAAAGTCTAAGTAGCAACATGGCCAAAACCAAAGAGCTGTCAAAAGACACAAGAGATGAAATTGTAGACTTTCATAAAGCTGAAACTGCTACGGGGCAATTGCCAAGAAAGAGCAACTGTTGGAGCAATTGTCAGAAAATGGAAGAGGCTAATGATGACTGTCAATGTCCTTCAGACTGGGGCCCCATGGAAGATCTCTCGTCGTGGGGTATTAATGATGCCAAGAATGGTCTAGAATCAGTCCAGAATTATGCGGGAGGAGCTGATCAATGCCATGAAGAGAGCTAGGACCACCGTTTTCAAGGGTACTATCAGTAATACAGTAAGATGTCATGTTTCAAAACCATGCATCGCACAGAAGGTCCCCTGCTTAAGTTAGCCCTTGTCAAGACCCATCTGAAGTTTGCCAGGGACCATCTGGATGGTCCAGAGTATTCATGGGAGAAAATCCTGTGGTCAGATGAGATTAAAGTAAAATTTTTGGTCTTAACTCTATTCACCGAATTTGGAGGAAGAAGAATGATGTGTATCACCCCAATAATACCAAACCTACAGTGAAGCATGGGTCTGGAAGCATCATGCTCTGGGGTGTTTTTCTGCACAGGGGACAGAATGACTGCACTGTATTAAGGAGAGGATGAACGTGGCCATGTATTGTGAGATATTGGGCAAAAACCTTCTTCCCTCAGTCAGAGCATTAAAGATGGGTCGTGGCTGGGTCTTCCAACATGACAATGACCCAAAGCACACAGCCAGGAAAACCAAAGAGTGGCTTCGTAAGAAGCATAACAAGGTTTTGGAGTGGTCTAGCCAGTCTCCAGATCTAAATCCAATAGAAAATCTTTGGAGGGAGCTGAAACTCCATGTTGCTCAGCGACAGCCCTGAAACCTGACAGATCTAGAGAAGATCAGTGGCAAAATCCCTCCTTCAGTGTGTGCAAACCTGGTGAAGAACTACAGGAACCCTTTGACCTCTGTAATTGTTAACAAAGGCTTCTGTACTGAATATTTAAAATGCTTGACTCAAGTGATCAAATACTTATTTCACACAGTAATTTACAAATAAATTGTTAAAAAGTCATATAATGTGATTTCTGCATTTTTATTTTTAGATTCTGTCTCTCACAGTGAAAGTAGATTTTGAAAAATCACAGTGTGATTAAATACTTATTTCCCTCACTGTATCCATTTAAACGTATTTACTAAATTCATATTTACAGACAATGCAGTAGGAGAAAATAAAAATATAATACAGTATAAATACAAGCGTAGGTGCACATGTGTGCTGTTTTTAATATGAGAATATTAGCTGTGATGTTTTGCTATCACAAACACAAACACCTAGACTACACATAATAAAACTTATCATGCCTGTTTTATGCTGTGGTCAAACTGGACTTTCCTCCCCATAGACTTCCATTCATACGCACACGAATGCGTCAGACCAGAAATGCAAGCTCGTGTGACAAGTGTCGCAGTTCGCTGTGTTGCAAGCTTGGTGAACTCTGACCTGCGAAATCGCATCACTTGACTGCGTGAGATCAATCGAGGATCAAAACATGACCTCTCTGAACAGAAATTTAAAATATGGACCAATCGCTCAGTTTTTTAAATGTCTAATCATCTTGTTTAATCCCACCACTTTTCACACCGTCGTACAGCAGCTCAACCCTGCAAACATCCTGATAACGGCAACTAATCAAGCATTTTTAAACACAATCAAAATATTTACTTTAAATATTTAGAACAGCATTTCAGTTAGTGATTTCTTTGTAGCTGGCAGAGGGAGCATGCGTAATCCAACACCTGACACCAATAACAATTCAGCCACAAAACTTTGTATGTGTGTGTGTGTGCATGTGCATGGGCGTGTACATGAGACAGAGAGAGTGAGAAAGAGAGAGAGAGAAAGATAGCAAGAGTGCAAGCTCAGAGCAGAGCTCATTAATATTCATGACCATCCCGAATATTGTCAATAAGAACCTTCTGACTCTTGGGGTATTTTATGGAGTAATAAACGCACATACAAAACTGATACAAAAACGCACATACAAAACCTAAGCCACATGCCTGCAATGTAGATATAAGAGAACAATTTTACTTATTGAATCAATGCAGTATACAGTACCTTTAAACAAAAACATATTAGTCACGGTCGTACATTCAATTTTTGGAGACTAAGGTGGCAGAAAGTGCAGTCTGGATTTTTATTTTATTTTACATACAGTATTGTTGTTATTTTGATTATACACATTTAGAAATAATTACACTATCAAATGATGTCTTGCTCTTATATATACAATCAGCAGCATCAGAAGTCAAAAGCCGAATCTGAACATTTCCCTTACTAAAGAATGGTGCAATATTTAGTAGTACTTGCATAGTAGTGGTGCATGCATGAAAACCATGGTAATATTCCATTGCACTTTTTTTGTTGTGTTGTGTTTAAAAACTAAACAAAAACATAGCACACCAAGTCAGAATGACTGAAAGACCAGATTTCGTTGGGTGTTTATAGCTGTATGAGAATGTTTTATAATGTTTGTACTAAAAACAAAGATGAACTTACTTGACTGCTACTGTTCAAATCACTCAAAAATCCAAAATCACTTTATTATTAATAACAATAATACTTTTAAAGACAATATCTGTACATAATTCATACTGCATGCTTGAAATGACACATGTCAGCTTTCATGTCAACATTATTATAGTTGAAGAACCATAAAACTAAAAACTGTCAGTTGAAAGAAAATAAACATGAAATAAAATAAAACAAATTTGAACTAAACTGATTTTGTTTCAGCTATAGCCACGGAAATATTTTACTTTATGTTATTTAATGTTATTAAACAAATAACACTAATAAAATAATTAAAAACTATATATACAAAAACAAAACAAAAAAGGAATAGTTCACCCAAAATTGTAAATTCTTAAGTTTCAAACATTTATGAGTTTCTTTTTTCTGTTAAACCTGTAAACATTGACTTAGTATTTGTTTTTCCTATGGAAGTCAATGGTTACAGGCAAAATATCATAGTTTGTGTCCAACATAAGAAAGAAACTCATAGAGGTTTGAAACCACTTGAGCAAGAGTAAATAGTTAGTACATTTTCATTTGTGGGCAAACTATTCTTTAAATAATCAAAACAGAAGAAATAACAACATTTCTCTTAAACAAATAACATTCTAATCACTAAATATTCCTGCTATCGAATTAGTGAATTAGTTAGTGAATTCTTTGTAGCTGGCAGAGGGAGCATGCGTAATCCAACACCTGACACCAATAACAATTCAGCCACAAAACTTTGTGAAGTTTAATTTTAAACTAATTTCGAGAGGAGCATGTGCTCATGATTGACCCAGCTGGCCCACATTAGCTAATCATGATCTTCCAATCAAAGCACCCCAAGTCACTATATATATATCCTTATTTCCTCTCTACATCTATCTTCATTTGGAAGAATGCTTCCTGCTACTAAAAAGCTCTAGCTCTAAAAAACTTTTACAGCATTACACTTTCAACCTAGCAACATGGACATAACCAACCAACCAACAAACATCTACAACTTCAACCAGAGCCCTGCTCTCCCTGAAACTTCAGCCACAGCCACTGCAATGAAGCCCAACTCTTACTGCTCTCTTAGCAGTCCACCTGTGGTAACGTACATAGCATGCCTTAAGGGGAAGCCTCGCAAAATAACTACTCTCCAGCAAGACTAAACATTTTGTATATCTTTACAAAGGCGTGACTAGAATAATTTAAACCTTTTTAAAAAAGACACAAACACTATGGACTAGTGTCCTCCGTTGAACTGTGTCCAACCAGCAATTATAACAAACCAAATAAACCCACCTCTCAAGCCTCCGGCCTGTCCAAAGGTCCATAACATTTTAACTGCTTGGAGTAATTCGACTGCAAGGATCAAAGTAATCCAATCCATAAAAACATTAGTCCATAACATTTTTATACGTTGATAAACATCCATGGATACACTGCTGTCATCCAAAATAGTCACTGGAGTGCGTTCAGTAAAGTAGCATCTTGAAGACAAACACTTGTAACTTGGTCTACAAAATGGCCGCTGACCTTTGCACTTTTGATTGACACTCCATTGAGCCAATAGCTGAAAGGAGAAGTGTCACTATTCAAGAGCTCTCAGAACATGAGATAGTCCCGCCCTCTCTCCTGATAGTTCATGAACAGACTCAGTTGCAAAGACTTTGTGCATAAATTGGGTCAGTTATGCTTATAATTTTAATCATGTTAGGATTCCAAACGTAATGTTATTTAATCATGTTTTAAAGTAAAGCCCATAGCCAACATTCCATGGACACAGTTTCTAATAAATACAGTTCAAGTACAAATCAAATGTCAACATCGTTTTCGAAGTCAAATCAATAAATAAATTAAAAATAAATAAAATTAAATAAACAAACAGATAAATAAACCCCGCCACTTCCGACAGCTATTTAACTTCTGAAAATTACCCGGCTCATGAAATTATTCTACACAACGAACATTGAAGTCCGATCGTAATACGCCACAAGGATTTAAACTTATCAGTTCACCTACTCTGCCTTCAAGAGGTATTTCCAGGACCACCAGCCAAGCCATGCTCCATATCCTCAGCTCCACCATCTCGTGGGAGGACAAATGTCTACCAAAAAATTTAAAACATTATCTGTCGATTCCTGTAAATATTCCTCACCTTGCTAGAGAACTGCGTTCTCACCCTGACACTAATCTTTCTGACTTTCTCATTTCAGGTCTAACCCATGGTTTCCACCGGGCGTCTCAGCTCTCCCTTCCATTAGTCTTTGTCCTAATCCTTAATCAGCTATTGCAGAACCCGAAACTGTCGATCATCTTATTTAAAAAGAGATCGACAACTACTTATGATTGGACCATTCTCTGCCCCACCATTCAAGATTTTATGCATTAGTGCCATAAGCAGTGCAAGTCGCAAATTCTCCGACAAATGGATTCTATCTAATAATTTTAGAATCCCCCGCATCATCCAACTTTTAGATGATATTCTAATCATCTCTCCCCCACATCGCTTCCAGCCAAACACCTAGAGATCACCCAAAAGGTTTTCGCCAATCTAGGTATTCCTCTCACAGAGGCTGGACCCAATACATCTATAGAATTTCTAGGCATCAACTTGGATTCGCAAAAATTTCCCTTCCTAAAGAGAAAATTGACCAAACCATTTCTCTTTCCCTTATAATTCAAGAAAAGGTCACCTATTTACAACTTACCTGCTCCAGCTCCCTATCACAGTCCACAATTTAGAAGACACAATTTCTCTCACCAAACCCACCCGCAATTAACTCAGCTTATGGATTGCCTTCCTTAAGCTATGGAACGGCTGTTCCTTCTACAGCAATTTTGTTCTCACCCCATTAGTCATTAGCCTATATACTGATGCTGCCCCATCAGTTGGGTTCAAAGATTACTCGTAGGCCACTAGTTCGCCACCACATGGCCCCCTCAATCGATTTCCACTCCAGAAAACCATTGTTCATCAGCGTTCTTCAAACTGTACCCAATGGTCGCTGCCGCCATACTATAGTGAGACGAATGGTCCACCTCTAGTATTCTCATTCATTGTGACAAAGAAACACCGTCCAATGCATAGAAAAAGGCTTTCCTACTCCCCAACCTTTAATGCTGCTTTTAAGACATCTTATTTTGACATTAGCCAAAAAACAATTTATCATGTCTGCTGAACACGTGCCAGGTTGCAAAACCAAATCACTGACTCTTTCTCATTTTTCTTTCCAGAACTCTGGTCATTGGCTCCAGAAGTGGACCCCAACCCAACGCCTGTCCCTCCCTTTCCAGAAACGACATTACCTTAAGCCACCCCCTTTATAACTTCCACCAAACCCCATATCGCTTATCTTCCAAGTAGAAGCCCTCAGAGCCCTTCAGTCACACATCACAGCATGGAACATATTCAAACTCAACCCCTCACTCCACCCCACCATAGCAGATCTAATTTTGTTCGATGAGGAAATACAGTATAGGGTTTCCTCATCCTGCAAAGTAAGACAGATCAATTCAACAAAGGACATGTCATTTACATCTCCAACATCCCTGCCCTCACTCACCCCCTCCTAGCATACCTACACTTGAGGTGATCACAAGAAACAAACCCCCTAGCCCTCCCCTTTTTACTGACGACGCTAATCGTCCAGTATCACGTCTCTGGTTCCAGAAACACCTCAAAGTCCTCCGCCTCTCACGATTCCCTCCTTAACCATTTCCCAGCCATTCATTCAGAATTGCTCTGCCACCACAGCAGCCATTAACAGGCTTTCCAGCATCAGATCCAGACCCTCGGTCAATGGTCTTCTGAAGCTTTTCAAATCCTAAATTCGCCTCAGTCTTTTTATTTCAAACCCCAGTCGGTCCCATTAAACCTCTCAGCCCAATCTTGGCCACCCCTTTTATCCTCTATCCAAAGCCATCTATCTGTCCATCCCTAGCAAACCCCCCCTATGGCTCAGACTCCTGCAGGAGTCAATCTGAGCTTAGGCTCTGGTAGAGCCTCACCTATCACCCTCACCTTCCTGTTCCCCCTGCCAGCATTGAGTGCTTCCGCTGTTCCCTCCCAGCTCTTTACCCCTTGCCTTTGACTCTCGTCTAACCTCCTTGCTCCATCAGCACCACCACAAGCCCAGACTCCCGCAGGGGTCAACACAAGCTTTGGCTCTCGCAAGAGCCTCACCTATCACCCTCACCTTTCCGTTGCCCCTGCCAGCGTTGAGTGCTTCCAGTGTTTCCCTCCCAGCTTTACCCCTTGCCTTAGACTCTCATATAACCTCCATGCTCCATCTTAGCATTATCCTAAGCTCAGACTCCCGCAGGGGTCAACACGAGCTTTGGCTCTCGCAAGAGCCTCACCTTTCACCCTCACCTTTCTGTTTCCCCTGCCAGTGTTGAGTGCTTCCACTGTTTCCCTCGCAAGCTCTTTACCCCTTGCCCTTTGAATCTCATCTAACCTCCTTGCTCCATCTAAGCATTACCCTAAGGTCAGACTCCCGCAGGAGTCAACATGAGATTTGGCTCTCGCAAGAGCCTCACCTTTCACCCTCACCCTTCCTTTCCCCTTGCCAGCGTTGAATGCTTCCGCTGTTCCTTCCCAGCTCTTAACCCCTTGCCTTAGACTCTCATCACAGGAGTCAGCACAAGCTTCTGCTCTTACACCTCTTACCTATCCCCCTCACCTCCCTGTTTCTACTGCCAGCATTGAGTGCTTCCGCTGCATCAGTTTATTTATTCTGTATAGTCATTCACCAGTATCTACATTTGTTTATTCTGCATAGTAGCTCATTAGCATTTCATGTTTATTATATTCTGTATTTTGCATAGTAATCTCATTACCTCCAACAGCCTCTCCCCTTTTTCTTCCCCCCTGCCAGCGTTGTGTGCTCCCGCTGCTTTAGTATCTTTCTTATTCCATAGTTTGTATATTCTGTATAGTAATTGTATTGCATATTTGTGTTACTTACAGCTGCTCTCCCCCTCTTTTTTCCTGCCAGCATCAAGTGCTTCCGCTGCTTTAATTTATTCTGCATAGTAGTTTGCTATTGTCTTCTATGTCTTATATTGTGTCTTTTGCATATTAATCGTATAGTACTGTATATCTGTGTCCACTTCCAGCTACCTTCCTTTTCCCATTCCAGTGTTGAGTGCTTCCGCTGCACCAGTTTATTTATTTTCCATATAGTTATTCACCAACTGTCTACATTTGTGTTTATTCTGCATAGTAGTCCATTACTATTTTGTTTATTATATTGTGTATTTCGGCATAATAATCATGTCTCTTCCAGCAGCTCTCCCCTTTCTTTCCCCTTGCCAACGTCGAGTGCTTCTGCTGCCCAGCCCTTTACTCCTTACCTTTTTTATCCAACCTCCTTTCTCCACCTTAACATTACCCTAAGCTCCGACTCCCGCAGGAGTTTATACGAGCTTTGGCTCTCGCAAGAGCCTCATCTATAGCCCTCACCTTCCTGTTTCCCCCTGCCAGCGTCGAGTGGTTCCTCTGCATCAGTTTTATTCTGTATAGTTATTCACCAGTATCGGCATTAACCTGTTTATTCTGCATAGTAGTTCATTAGCATTCCATGTTCATTATATTTTGTATTTTGCATAGTAACTATGTTACCTCCAACAGCTTTCCCTTTTTCTTTCCCCTTGCCAGCGTTGTGGGCTCCCGCTGCATTAGTATCTTTTTATTGCTTAGTTTCATTGCTTAGTTAGTTATATTCTGTATAGTAATAGTATAGCATATGTGTGTTACTTGCAGCCGGTCTCCCTCCCGTTTTATTTTTCTGCCAGGGTCGAGTGCTTTCGCTGCTTTAGTGCATTCATTAAGCATAAGAGTCCACTAGTATGTTTCATGTCTATATTGTATTGTTCATATATTTTATCTGTGTTACTTCCAGCTGCCTTCCCCTTTCTTTTCCCATGCCAGTGTCAAGCTACCTGCCAGCAGTGAGTGCTTCTGCTGCATTCTGTATAGTTGTATATTCCGTACAGTAATTTTATAGCATACTTATGTTTCTTCCAGCTTCTCTCCCCTTTCTTTTCCCCCAGCAGCGTCGAATATTTCTGCTGCCAAATCTCTTCCCTCTTAATCAGCCAACTCCACACCCTTCTCTATCACCTCTCACAAACCTTCTTTTAAGCACTGACTCCCACAGAAGCCCTACTTAAGCCCCAACTCTCCCATGAGTCTCCCCCACCTACACTCCTAGCCACACTCAGACTCCCGCAGGAGTCAAACTTAGCCTCCAATATTCATTTCATAGCCACCAGACCTACCCTGGCCTTCACACACTCCCTAGAAAAGCTTATCCCCACTCCAACTCTTCACGTTATATCCAGCAGCCGGATATAGCGCTTTTTTCTTTGCACTTTGGGGAGTTCCTGTTGTAAATACGCGGCTGCTGTCCCGAGCGCTTATCATTTGCTTTTTGGGGAGTTTGAGATCGACCTGAGCTCAATTTTCCCTCGCCATGTGAAAGGGGGGAGCCCTGGGCCCGAGGATCCCTTGAGCTCAGGGCTCTCTCCCGGGACAGCATGCCAAACAAGCTATGTGATAAATCATGAGCTAAGTGTGAACTCTTGAAGTGAAGTTTAATTTTAAACTAATTTCGAGAGGAGCATGTGCTCATGATTGACCCAGCTGGCCCACATTAGCTAATCATGATCTTCCAATCAAAGCACCCCAAGTCACTATATATATATCCTTATTTCCTCTCTACATCTATCTTCATTTGGAAGAAACCCCCCTCCTCCCCTTCTTCCACCTTTATCCACAATGGGCGGCACGGTGGCCCAGTGACTAGCACTGTTGCCTCACAGCAAGAATACCAATGGCGTCAGGTCCTTGCTGGGTCATCTGGTATTTCTGTGCGGAGTTTGCATATTCTCCCCGTGTCCGCGTGGGTTTCCCCCGGGTTCCCCGGTTTCCTCCCACCGGCCAAATATGCTCTATAATAAGCCTAAATCTTTTTCTAATGTCTTACTCTCAAGAAGTTCACCTTGGCCTCAGCAGCGGGGGAGTTTGAGATCGACCTGAGCTCAATTTTCCCTCGCCATGTGAAAGGGGGGTGCCCTGGGCCCGAGGATCCCTTGAGCTCAGGGCTCTCTCCCGGGACAGCATGCCAAACAAGCTATGTGATAAATCATGAGCTAAGTGTGAACTCTTGAAGTATGTGTGTGTGTGTGTGTGCATGTGCATGGGCGTGTGCATGAGACAGAGAAAGTGAGAAAGAGAAAAAGAAAGAAAGTAAGAGTACAAGCTCAGAGAAGAGCTCATTAATATTTACGACCATCCCAAATATTGTCAATAGGAACCTTCTGATTCTTGGGGTACTTTATAGAGTAATAAATGCACAAACAAAACAGGAGATTTTGACATGGAGATTTTTTTTACTTACCTAAGCCACATGCTCGCTATGTAGATATCAGAGAACAATTTTACTTATTGAATCAATGCAGTATACAGTACCTTTAAACAAAAACATATTAGTCACGGTCGTACATTCAATTTTTGGAGACTAAGGTGGCAGAAAGTGCAGTCTGGATTTTTATTTTATTTTACATACAGTATTGTTGTTATTTTGATTATACATATTTAGAAATAATTACAGTATCAAATGATATCTTGCTCTTATATATACAATCAGCAGCATCAGAAGTCAAAAGCCGAATCTGAACATTTCCCTTACTAAAGAATGGTGCAATATTTAGTAGTACTTGCATAGTGGTGCATGCATGAAAACCATGGTAATATTCCATTGCACTTTTTTTGTTGTGCTGTGTTGTGTTTAAAAACTAAACAAAAACATAGCACACCAAGTCAGAATGACTGAAAGACCAGATTTCGTTGGGTGTTTATAGCTGTATGAGAATGTTTTATAATGTTTGTACTAAAAACAAAGATGAATTTACTTGACTGCTACAGTTCAAATCACTCGAAAATCCAAAATCACTTTATTATTAATAACAATAATACTTTTAAAGACAATATCTGTACATAATTCATACTGCATGCTTGAAATGACACATGTCAGCTTTCATGTCAACATTATTATAGTTGAAGAACCATAAAACTAAAAACTGTCAGTTGAAAGAAAATAAACATGAAATAAAATGAAACAAATTTGAACTGAACTGATTTTGTTCAGCTATAGCCATGGAAATATTTTACTTTATGTTATTTAATGTTATTAACAAATAACACTAATAAAATAAGTAAAGACTATATCTACAAAAACTAAACAAAAAAGGAATAGTTCACCCAAAATTGTAAATTCTTAAGTTTCAAACATTTATGAGTTTCTTTTTTCTGTTAAACCTGTAAACCTTGACTTAGTATTTGTTTTTCCTATGGAAGTCAATGGTTACAGGCATAATATCATTGTTTGTGTCCAACATAAGAAAGAAACGTATAGGGGTTTGGAACCACTTGAGCAAGAGTAAATAGTTAGTACATTTTCATTTTTGGGTGAACTATTCTTTAAATAATCAAAAACAGAAGAAAATGACAACATTTCTCTTAAATAAAATAACATTCTAATCGCTAAATATCCCTGCTATGGAATCAAAATACTCTAAATCAATAACGTTATTTTTCTAAACTCTACTTTTAGCATTAACAGAGTTTCAGGAAACAAACCACTAGTTGTATTTTTTTTACTGCCTAAAATAATATCTAAAGTTTCTAAATAGTTGTTTTTGGAGCTGTCGACCTCTAACACATATTAGCATCAGATCATGTGGGTCCACACAGTCGTCGCATGACTCAGGTAATATTTTGTCGCCACATCCAAACCGGTCTTTCTATAATTATGTAACAGTGTATGAACTTAACTGCACTGTGAACTTAAGAGCATGATCTAAGGAATAATTGCCATATTTTCCTCCTCTCGTGGTGGCCTCACAAGTCAATCAACATACTGGTTTAGCGATGCTCTCAAGATTTCATTAGTGAACCCGCATAAGAAAAAGAAAACGCTCCGGGCTAAAATTCCTTCTTCTAAATATGCATGACACCTGTGCATTCAGGTTTCACATTGAACAATGTTTCACCATAATGAGATAACATAAATTTATGTTTTGATTGAAAACAAATAACACGTTGACTTTTGTACAGGGTTACACTTCAAGACAATGAATGGTATTTGAGGAAAGGGTTTTACCTGCATCCCTTATGACTGGGATTCATATCTAGATATAACTGTGGAGTGTTATGAACTTTTATGCCTTTGTTTGTTTATGATGTTTCAGAGTTATGTTTTTGTTTCACAGAGCAATAAATCGATCCATTTCTGCAGAATCAATGACCATGGATTTCCATAAAACAATATCATTCATTAATCACCACAGTGACAGTGTTCTCCAGACCGCCCTTTTAAGTTTTTGTAATGTTATCGGTTTTTGATCAACAGTTTTGGTGCCAGTGTTCAAGAAAAAACAACAAAAAAACATTCTTTCTTTAGGACATTCCAGCTCATCTGATTTACCTGAACCTCAAGGTCATGGTGGCATGAACCTGCTGAACACAGATTATTAATTTTATTCAATACATAAAAAACTGGTAAAATACCTGTATATATGCATACAGTACATTGTGCATTAAGTAGAGTTGAGAGAAACATTATTAGCCCTCCTGTGACATTTGAATTATTTTTCAAATATTTCCCAAATGCTGTTTAATGGAGAGAACTAGACCATTTTCTTTTGTCTTTGCCATGATGACAGTTATTTTGCAAGACACTAGTAATCAGCTTAAAGTGCCATTTAAAGGCTTAACAATGGTAATTAGGTTAACTAGTCAAGTTAGGTTACATAGGCAAGCCATTGGACATTGGACCTTAATAATTATTTTCTTAAATTGAAAAAAAAAATAAAGCTTTTATTCTAACCAAGCTAAAAGAAATAAGACTTTAATAACTCATTTCTAATAACTGATTTATTTGATCTTTGGCATGATGACAGTAAATAATATTTTACTAGATATTTTTCTACTAAAAAATATTATTAAAAGACAAAAAGTTATGTTTTGTTCTCTAGACTATCGAAAAAAAAATATAGCTCAAAGGGGCAAATAATATTGTCCTTAAAATGATTTAAAAACTAAAAAACTGCTTTTATTCTAAAAAAAAAATAAAATAAAATAAAACAAATAAGACTTTTTCTAGAAGAAAAAATATTATCAGACATACTGTGAAAATTTCTTTGCTCTGTTAAACATCATTTGGAAAAAAAAAAAAAAAATAATAATAATAATATATATATATATATATATATATATATATATATATATATATATATATATATATATATATATATATATATAAACTCAAAGGGGGGCTAATAATTCTGACTTCAACTGTATATACTGTAAAACATATGAACAATTAGTCATGACAGCATATTACAGAATGACAGAATATACATGACAGAATATAATTCAATGTAACTTATTAAACTAAGTTAATCATGTTCTAACTTAATTTTATAAGTTGTGCACGCTGTTTTAAGTCAGTTTAACATAATATAAGTTCAATGGACTCATAAGGTTAATTTGATTCTTTACATTGTACTTTAAGCTGAATACTAGTGTCTTGAAAAATATCTATTAAAATATTATTTACTGTCATCATGGCAAAGATAAAATAAATCAGTTATTAGAAATGAGTTAATAAAACTATTATGGTCAGAAATGTGTTGAAAAAAAGTTATCTCCGTTAAACAGAAATTGGGGGAAAAAAAAAACAGGGGCTTATAATTCTGACTTCAACATACATGTATACTACTAATTTTGCCTTCAGCGGTATACAGATATGAGTAAAATGATGTTTGGTTTAATTCTACTATTCTTATTTTTATTTATTAACACTGATGACATTTAAAAAAAGGTTTCATGTTTTCAGATGTTTATTTTAATTTTTACACAATATTATTGTTTTAACTAACAGAAGAGTTCAGAAATCAATTTGGTGGAATATATATATATATATATATATATATATATATATATATATATATATATACCCAAACTGTCGGAGCTGTTTTAGCATGTGATAAAGAGAAGATATGCAAATATCATAAACATCATTTTCATTTCTTATCTACTATCAGCTAACTAAAAATACCATGCAAATGTCAGGTTTCTGTTATACGTGTCATTTGGTAGTGTCGGGCATCTTTTGGTTCTTAACTTTGCTGAACTTTTGTTTTTCTCTTTGTAGCATCAACAGGTTTCACGAAAGCAAAAAAAAAAAAAAATGTATCAAGAAAGTATTAGAGGGTTTATAAAACAAAACATCATATTCTTATACTGTATGTCCTCTTCTATCATTCTTCCTTGTTCTGTTCCCAAGAATTGATTATGTAACAATGGCTAACACAACTATGTGTTGTACTGTTTACTTGATGGATATCTAAAACAAATTGAATAAGTAGAATAATTAGAACTAGTCTTTTTAGACCACTTGATCTAACAATGAACTATATTTTAAATTATTTCATGATAAAAGGAATAAATGTAATTTAGAAGAAACTAGTAATTTTACTTGATTTTTAAGTTTTGATTACTTGATGGCTGTATTAAGTAAATACTTAAACTTTTATGTAATTACATTTTTAAAGACAAAAAGTACTTTTTGCTCCTTACAATTTTATTCATTCATTCATTTTCTTTTCAGCTTAGTCCCTTAATAAATCTGGGGTCGCCACAGCAGAATGAACCGCCAACTTATCCAGCACACGTTTTACGCAACGGATGCCCTTCCAACTGCAACCCATCACTGGGAAACATCCATACACACTCACTCACACACATACCCTACGGCCAATTTAGCTTACCCAGTTCACCTATACCATGTCTTTCGACTTGTGGGGGAAACCGGAGCACACAGAGGAAACCCACGCCAACATGGGGAGAACATGCAAACTCCACACAGAAATGCCAACTGACCCAGCCAAAGCTCATCACCTTGACTTGGACCTGAGTGAAATTTTGGCAGGGTCAAAATGTTGCTTTGGAGGTAGCATTTCAAGGCAGGTAGTCATAAAGGCATGTCTAAATCCAAATTCTGCTTTACTTCCGGTCTCTGGAGGTGTAGCTTCTTTAGCATACAGTACGCATCTTTAACTGCTTTAGAAATCCCAATGCATTTCATTAATAACAGATGAGCTAAAGAATAAAAATATTTCGAACTGCCGTTTGGGTGTCAATTTGTATGTACATTTTTTTAGCCAATGTATTCTACTTTTGATGCCATTTCTAATAGTTTCTAAAAAAGTTATTATTGTTGTAAGCCCTGAAATCCATTTTATGAAGTCCCGTCATGGACAAACGAGGGCAGCGAGGCAATAAGTCAGCTGCCTAAGCTTTGTGACGCAGCCTAAAACAGTCAATCAGTGGCAGAAAATGGAGGAACAATGTGATTCAGCTGCGAACACAAGTGAAAATTAGTCACATAGTTTAGAATACCCATGGCCGTACCTTTGCAAATTAGTTTCTATTAGTGTTATTAATAAGGATTCATGTAAGATTAAATGTATACTTTGTCTCCTATGCTCAATAATGAAGTATCATTTGTTATAAGCTGTATGTCAGTAAACTGCATATCAGTATAAACTGCTAGGCTTGACTCAGCTTCTGCTTAAGTTAAATCAGAGGTTTTACAACTTTGAATTACATATTGGCATTAGGTGTGTCTTGTAGTTTGATAGGCACATATACAAACAGTTCAAAAATCAAAACAATTAAAGCAGGATAAAACCTCATATTTCACTGTGTTATGAGAGATTAAAAGCTTAAACAAGAATTTCTAGTTTTCATTCTTGCTGTTAAGTATTAATTACACCATATAGAAGTACTTTTCACTCTCAGAAAGAAAAAGGTAAAAAGGAAGGGATGGTGGATGGTGATTCAGAAGCTCATGACAGGGCAAGTGAGTTAGTTTCACTGATTGCCCCAATGAGACTTTATTTGTGAGCATTGATTGTTAAATGACTGCTGCTTTAATAAACGCCTAATACAATTATTATAAATCTGAAATTAAAATGAATGTGTCTATTTATTTATAAATCTCTTGTAGAATAATAGAGGTTTCAGTCAAAGCAGTATAAAAATCTATACTATAGCCTGATGCCATATGAGATTTTCTTCAAATAATATTCTTAGTCTCTGGCTCTTTACAAAAGTTTCTGTAGTGGTTAAGATCAGTGGTCTCATTTTTAAATAAGCTGTACACACAAAAATGGTGAAAACATGCATACAGTATGCCACTTCCTCACACAAAGGTTGTGAATCCATTTCCTTTTTTTTTTTTTTAAACTGACAGCAGAATGTGCGCAGCTGTAACTAAGCTCTTAAGTCAACATTTAACTTAATTATTGACTTAATTACTGCTGGTTAAATACATGGTTTTCGGTATATGCTCACTTTTTTAAGTAAAGGTTCCAAGTGAAGTTTTATAAATGAGAAAATCTGAAAATCTTGTAATGAAACATCAAGAATTATTATTGAATCTTCAAATAAATATTATAAGCATTTCAAGAATCCTAAATAAAGGAGTGACGTATTTAAAAGCTACACGTTACTACCAAAATAGACCATATTAGTACCTAAAGTGTACATTTTAGTATCTTATCCCCTTTGGACCCTGTGTCCATTTTAATGGAAATCACATTTTTTTTTTTAGATTAGATTAGATTCAACTTTATTGTCATTACACATGTACAAGTACAAGGAAACAAAATGCAGTTTAGGTCTAACCAGGAGTGCAATAGCAGCAAGTGCAGGATACAGGTAAAAGTTATAAAGTGCAGTTATAGAAAAACTATGGTGATATTTACAAATGGATGTACTATGAACATTATATACAGGTTGTATTAGCTATGAACAGAGATTTACAATAGATGGATAGATGTACAGGTTGCTATTAATAATCAGAAGTGTGCAGATATATAAACATAATTACAAATGTATATGTACAGTGGGTGTACATAATTACAAATGTACATGGGTATGTACATGTCAGGTCAGTTTTTATTATTATATTTTTTGTTTTGTTTCACCAAATTTAAAGCCTGTTGTTGATGTTATTGGACTTTTGTCATCCATTCAAACAGTAGTAAAGCTCTATCTGGTGTTATTTGAAAAAGGGTAAAAAAAAAAGGCATGGTGGTACTTTGTTCCAAACAGAAGTAAGCAGCATTTTCCAATATGTCATGGATTGTATAGAAAAAAAGAAGGATAGCACTTATTAATAAAAGTAAAAAAATTGATTATAGAATCGCAGGCTTTAAGTCAGGATTTTTTAAAATATAGCTGTCCATTATAATTTAGGTTTAGACATTTGTCTGTCCATTTTAATTCAGAGATAAAAGGGATAGTTTTCCCAGATCACTATTCACTCACCCTCAAGTGGTTCCAAACTTCTTAAGAATTTCACTTTTACAGGTTTCCAGCTTTCTTCAAAATATATTTGTTTGCTTTTAACAAAAAAAAAAAAAAAAAAAAAAAGAAACTCATAAAGGTTTGAAACAATTAAAGGCTGAGTAAATTATAACCAATTTTTTTTTATTTTTGGGGGAATTTTTTTTTTGAATGTTTCTCCATTATATTGTACAGGGGGTTCTAATAATGTGTAGTCTATAAAACAAAAACCTAAACATTAAAGTTAAAATGTTATATTATTCAAGTTTGTAACCTTAGAAAAAACTTCAAGTAAAGATCAACAATTTGTATTATTTTATTTTTAATTTCATGTTGGTATATTGGTTTTTAATTGCAGCTGTTTTGAACCGATGTTCATTGAAATGGACAAAATAAAAATAAAAATATCAAGTTTATTGAACTTTATTGTTATTCTTTTTATTTGGTCTCATTTATGGAAGCCTTAAGAACAGGGGAAATGCACTTTTACATTTTTCTGAAAGTTGGAACATAATTTGGGTCTAAAGGGGTTAAAAGTACAAAAGTGTATCTTATTAAAATGGTGTCTGTCAATATAGTATAGACAATGTCTTAATGACATCTTTATAAAGATTGTTACATTTATAAATGAGCTGTCAGGTGTTCTCTTCACCAAACAGTGCCAATTGTGAAAGCCTACGGAGGGATTTGTTCATACACGAGTTGTACAAAATATTTTATCATAAAACAAATCTGCTGTTGCATGTATTTTCTGAATTATGGAGTGATAAAAAAGCAAATCAGCTTTATTTCTGTATCACAGTACACAAACATTCTACAAAATGTGATTTATGCAAGATTGAGTCTGTGTGTCTGCGTCTGAAAAAATATATGACCCTAATATTTAAAAACAATAATAATAATTTTAACCTGACTTTTATGTTCATCTTTTTGAGCTTGAAATTCAATAAAAACTGTATTAAAAATTGTAATAGAAAAAATGCTGACAATTCTTAATGTATTCAATGAGGCAATGCATGTTGAAATAAACTTTTATTTATTTATTCGTTAATTAATTAATTAATTGCACTTTTAATAGCAGTGTCTTGCCTTTTTTTTTTACATCAAAATTAAATGTCTCGTCATGAATCTATTTCTGAACTAGCTAAAGTTAACCACTAGAGGGTGATCAAAGACATTTAATAACGTTGAGTCTTAAATCCAGTTTCACAGTCTATGATCTATTTTTTTAATTCTTATTATTGTACAAGATATGGTTTCACATGATGTAACAGAACTCTCTCTCTGACGTCTATCTGGAGTCCACTAAAATAGCTAGGTAATTAACCACATTAACAGTTTGAATTTGAACAATAATAATAAAAAGACAAAATTAAAAGGCGCATTTTTTTTGTTGTAAAATATAGCTTGAGTGGCTTTATTTTGGGTTTCTAAGCTTTTCACCATACAGTTAGAGACTGACAGGTATGTCTGTGACACTGTGCAACGAACAGAATGAAGGTTAAACTAAATGCTAAACAGAGTTGTAGAATAAATAAATGATCCATCATATCATGCAAATTATGGACAGCGTTCTAACTTACGTGGGTCGCATACTTCAAAAGTTTGTCAAAAAGGGTTCAAACAAATAGGCTATTTCTTAATTAACTAAATATTATTAATAAATATGTAATATTATCAAATAAAAATATATTTATTATTCATGGGTCTGGTATTGTTGAGTTTACTTAATATTAATAAAAATGCGATTTATTTTATGAAAAGAATATATGGGTGCTGTGTTTTAACAAGTACACAATTTTGTTTCCTCGTAAATTTGCATACCGAAACCAATTTTTGAATGGAGTTTCAGGTGTTGAAACGGTCTGCGTACATAAACAGGAGGCTTATGGGTGGTGGAGTCTAATTATCAGCCTGAAAAGAATTGTTTGACTGCATTGTACTACGTATCCCAGTGTGCACTTCTCCCCTATTCAAGCAGATAGAGGCACACAGAAGTTTAGGTGAACAGTTGGTGACACTCCTCCACGACGATTAAAAAGTTCACTAAAAGACTGAGTAGAGAAACCACCATGCTCCAGGTAAGTGTTTTAAATTTAAACCGTTTTCTAACATTTTACATAGACATTTGTCCAACTTAATGAGTAAACAATGTTCTAGAAGTGTTTGACATCAAATCTTTCACGTGTTTTGATTTACATACATCGTTTATGCATGTTGGAGGATCGCGTGTGTATCATTCTGCCCTTTCAATAACCCATAAACAATTACTTGAGTCTTTTATATATAAAACATTTAAGCAGAATTAAAATGCGTATGTTTTTAATGTGAGAAGATGACGCTACCAGACAAACAGGTGTATTGTGACGTGGCTGACGCAGGGCGTGTTAGCGCGTGCTGATTTGAATAGACTATTCAACCCTTTTACCACTGAGACAAAGCTTTGTATATGAGACACTGATATTCAGACAAGACAGACCTGTTTCCACCCATTGCCACTGCATAATGCGTATTCCATGATTCATTCTTTTCGGAGACAGGACAGAGCTACTGGATGGTGATTCAGATGCTCATGACAGGAGAAATGATTCAAAACAACAAGAGCTAGTTTCACTGATTGCCCCAATGAGACTTTATTTGTGAGCATTGATTGTTAAATGACTGCTGCTTTAATAAACGCCTAATACAATTATCAATCTGAAATTAAATGAATGTGTCTCTATTTATTTATAAATCTCTTGTAGAATAATAGAGGTTTCAGTCAAAGCAGTATAAAAAAATCTATACTATAGCCTGATGCCATATGAGATTTTCTTCAAATAATATTCTTGATCTCTAGCTCTATACAAAAGTTTCTGTATTGGTTAAGATCAGTGGTCTCATTTTTAAATATGGTGTACACACAATGGTGGAAACATGCATATGCCACTTCCACACACAAAGTTTGTGACACTATATTTCCCTTAAAAAAACGGACAGCAGAATGTGGGCAGCTGTAACTAAGCTCTTAAGTCAACATTTAACTTAATTATTGCTGGTTAAATAAATGTTTTTTTTTGTTTTTTTTGGTGTATGATTACTTTTTTTTTTTTTTTTTTTTTTTTTTTAGAAAAGGTTCCAAGTGAAATTTTATAAATGAGAAAATCTGAAAATCTTGTAATAAAACTTAATTATTTATTAAAAAACAAGAATTGTTATTGAATCGTTCATAGCATCTCAAGAATCCTATATAGAGGATTTATTTTGATAATAAGTGAAGAACTTGCTCCAAGCAACTGCAGTTAAAAAATGTGAATAATTATTATTTTTTTTATTCTGTCTATTTCAATAGCTTTGACATTAGAGACAGATTGTTGTCTTATATGATATTGGATATACGAAATGGCAGCTGCAAAGATAAAGTCAAACAGTCATACAGGAAATCTGCTTCGGAGTAGATCAGAGGGGACGCTGATAGATATTGACGAGAATGTGACCATCAACAACAACAACCTACATGGTAATTATGCTTTCTCTCTCTCTCTCTCTCTTCCCTACCATTGTATTTTTAAAACATTTGTCATTATGAATACTTTTTAAAAAGTTGTATTTGCTCTATAAATATGCTACGCAATCTGATCTAATTATTCTAACAAATCTATGAACTAGAATGGTGTTGTTTGCATCTAGCTGTTCTCTGATGGTTTTTTTTTTGTGTCTTAGGGGGCTATGGTTATGAGATTGGAAAGACCTCTGAGTGGCCAGTCATACAAAAAGAAATTGAAAATCCAAAACAAACCAACAACCCCTTCTGGAATCAGCTGGGCAGGTCAAATCCATTCTTAAATGAAATTGTGCACACCAGCAACTATGATTCTGGAGTGTCCATGATGAAAGAGGATCCTGCATCTTTGTTCGACAGTATTAACGAGGACTCTCTTAGCACATCATCAGATGAAACAAACTTTGCCCATCTTTTAGCACCGAGACAAAACAATTTAAACCGATCTGGGAGGTGGAGAAGTGCCTCAGATATACTTGAAAGCCTAGAGAAAAAGGAAGACAAGAGGGCAGTAAAACTCAGCTCTAAAGAATCCTTCTTGAATCCTGATTTTGAGTGGTTGAAGAATGACCGGGAAGCTTATAAAATGGCTTGGTTGAGTCATAGGCAACTAACCAGGTCCTGTTTGGACCTGAGCCTAATGAAACAAAGTCCTGGATGGGCCCAGACTCAGGCCACAGACATTCAAATCTTCTGCAAGATTGACCACAACGGAGGCTCTGTGCAGTTGCCAGAATCTGACATCACTGCTCATGTTCCCCATGGACATGTCCCAGCAGGCGAGGTCCAAGATATTGCCCTGAAAGTTCACCTTGATCCTCCTCCTGGAATTAACAATAACTACACGACAACTCTGAGTCCTCTTTTAGAGGTCAACCTTAGTAACCGCAATATTTCAGGGGGCATTTCAGTAGAGATGAGAATGGCTGCTAAAGTAAAAAATGACCCCACAAGCCACGTCTTGACCTCATTCATGGGTCTAGTCTCCCAAAGAAAAGAGGGACCTTATCAGAAGATAAAAGACTGTTACATATACAATGACATGTTACAGATGAAACTCTTTGATTTGAAGCCGCACATGTATGTTATAACTGCTGCAGAGGCCACTGTTTTGGAGTCACCTGCAGTGTCAGTATGGGATTACTTGGATCGCCAAATCACAGTGGCCGTCTACGGTCCCAAGCACATACACCCTTCACTCAAAGTGGTGCTGGTAATATTGAGCCATAATAATATTGCCCCCAGGCTTCCTTTCTCTGACATTCAGAGGGGTAACAGGAACCTGCCCCCTGTTGTCTTAGAGCTTTGGGGAAAGCATCAATTTAATCCACAAGGTCTAAAGGATCTTCACATTGTTTCTAGAGTTTTGGATCCAAACTTTGAAGTGAAACCAGAGGATCAGAATAAAGAGATTAAGCAGAAACAGCTTGAAGCTGGAAAAGTCCTTCATCTGCCATTGGATCTGGTCAAGGTTGGTGGAGGTGAAATGAGTGCCTTCAAACTCAGCATTGAGGTGAAAGATTCAAACAGCCTCACTTTGGGAGACTTCTATGTTGCGTCTCCTGAGGCTGCTCCTTTGAGGTCAGAAAAATACAACCACAGACGGGTAGATTGGCAGAGGGAAGCGAGTCGTTCTTCCCCAATTCCTGAGGAATCGATTCCAGAAAACTTTAGCCAGAAGTTTCAGGACAGATCTGTAGATTTGCATTGGTATGGGGTGGCAATGAAATCGGTTCTCAGACAACCGAGAGTGGAATATCTTCTGGAATACTTCAAAGGTGATACAATTGCTTTGCTTTCAAAGGAAACTGTTAGATCTGTAGGTCACATGAAGGTTAAGGAATGGTACATTGGTTTTCTTCGAGGAAGAGTTGGCTTGGTACACTGCAAGAACCTGAAGATCATAACCAAGGACCAAGTCATCGACTTTACTGGAATACATCTCACCACACCAGTTCTCTTGGACAATATGACAGTTCCTTTTAAAAAACTCACTTACATGTACTCTGCTATTCAGACCCTGGTCACAGAGCATGTCAAATGGTGGAGAAATTTTGCTGAGGCTCTTGGTTACTCTGAGGTCTCGGTTGATGCCATCTCAAGGAGGCACGCTGAAACAGAGGCAGAAAAAGTGGCCTGTGTTTTAGAAAAGCTCAAGGAAGACTGTCATGCAGAGAAGAACAAAAAAAAGTTCCAGCATGAACTTATCATTGTACGTATTTTTAATTCTGATATGCAATTTTGTGATCAACAAGGGTTTTATCAATTTTATATTTTCTCCACAGGGTCTGTTAAAGATGGATGCTCAAGGGCTAGTAGCTCATCTCATCCAGGATATAGTGATTCTGTCCACAGCTGTTGAGCTAGGAGTGCGATGGCGGGAACTTGCTGAGCGACTTGGGAAGATCTCCAGTGCCCAAATAGCGGTTTATGAGGCACCACACAAAGGGAAAAATGGAGAAGTTAGTACTCAGGTGAGCCAAAACAACATGGTTTTCATTCACTGCACAGAATGGGATCTTACCCAGTCATGGTCACAGCATTTGTGATCTCATTTTGTTTTGTTCAATAGTCGATGTGGAAGCCTGCGTATGACTTCCTGTTTGCCTGGAGTAAGCGGTACGGGGACGGCTACAGGGATATGATCCAGGACCTTCACCTGGCACTGGATAAAATGAAGAGCCCAGTGACCAAGCAGTGGAGACAAATTACTGGAGCTCTCATCACTATTAACTCCATGGAGGTACTAAGAGCATATGCCTTCAACAGGGGTTAGTGGATGACTCTTTGAGCACTTTCATTTACTGAGGTAACCCTTCTGAGTTTATGCTTCTAGCTGTGCCATCATTTTAGATAATGTATCTGCTTATGGTGGCATCTACCATTGATCGCATCCCTTCTAACTGTTCCTTTGTTACTGTATACCTGTCTTTGTATTGTATGTTGTATATTATAAACACTGCTGGTTAGTGCTGAATTTGCTGTGACAATGGAATTGCAAGAAACTTGTTTGATTCTAAACAGACTCTTGAGTTGTTACAAATACCTTTATTCAATATTAATGCTTTTAAGGATTGTTGGTGGAAAAAGAAATGGGAAATTTAATTGTGATAAAGATCAGGTCTGAAAAATGTTATTCTGGATGAACTGCTTCGAGGTCATCAGATTTCTTCTGCTTAATCATATTTAAACGAACTTCAAGTGTGTTTCAGTATGTTTTAATATTTGAAGCTGTATGTGGAACGTCCAATATAAGTGTTACATGAATGTTTGCCCTCTTGGAATGTGACTCATTGTTTTGAATCGTGTACATGTACTAATATTTGTACCATCCCTAGATGTACCACTATACTAGGTTTAACATCTAATGTTATATCTTTGTTATACTCCAGTGTAGTACATAATACTGGCAAATCTTATTTATCTATTTTTGTATTTTGTGTTTCTAGTTGTTATTTTAAATATACTAACTACAGTGTTTAAGAGTGAGGGCCCTTACAATTGCAGAATGTGTTAGAACCGCCTTTTAAAATTTGTATTGCTGTATTTTTTAATGCTAATACACCTTTAAGAGTTGTTAATAAAAAATATAACCATTTATGTTATGAAGGAGCTCTATCATAATAGGCAAAAATAATAATAAACATGTTTTTACTGATTTTAATGTCACTTCTTTTTCTTTAGTAAATATTGTTTTTTTTAGTTTGATTAAATGGGAAATACACAGACAAATTGATCATCTAATTTTGTAAAAATGTACAGCAGCCAGTATGTATTTGCCATGCATTCTGAGTAAGTTAGCAATGTGCAGCTTAGCTTCCAATCTGTCATGTCCTTTTGCCGTTTTAAAAATGATGACATTATTTGGACACCAATGGGTTCTCGACCTCATTTACAGTACATGGTGATGAGACTCATTAGCCTTTATGCTGGACTCCCTAAACTATTTAAAAAGTACGGTTCGTTGCTCAGGCACAGCTCTTAGCTCTTTAAAGTCCCAACCTTTCCTAACACGCTAGCATGCTGGAATGTCCTTCACCTCTTTTTACCATACATTATCTGTTACTTATTTAACTTGTGTGTTTACCAAGGCCCTGTTCTGCTAAGAGTTTCATTGTTTAGCTTCACCCTCTGAGAGTTCAGTTCAGCTGAGCTGTATTGCCCGTATATCAAGGCATGATTATAGTACAAATAAAACCCCTATGACTTTCTTCTGTGGAACAGAAATTACTTGAAATGTCATGCATTGACGCTCAGTGTGGTTCAGTGTTGTTTTGATACCCAACAATGCTCTTTGTGTATGCAAAAAACATTATTAATAATTTCTTATTTTTGTTCTGCAGAAGAAATGAATTAATACAAGTTTGGATCAACATGAAGGGGCATAATGATTGACAGTATTTTCATTTTTGGATGGACTATCCCTGTCTTTGATTATGAATGGTCAATTAGAATCCATCTCACATGTCTTATTATATTAATGTGATTTGATATTCAAAACTCTGGACTTAATTGAGCGGTCTTGTGCTCTACAGCCCACAGGGGCTGTTAGCGTGTGATTTCAGATAACACTGACTCGATTCAAGCCTCAGCATGCGATGAGGAGGGACTGTCGCTCTCTGATTGGTTCCCAAGAGAGAAGTTTGCAAACTGAAGGCCAAATTAAAATCCAAGTAGCAGTGACCCAAATTAAAGACAGAGGTTTCTTGATGTTCTGTGTATAAATGCTCAACTATATATTTTTCCTAGTCCTATTTTATGACATTTTAAAGGTTCCTCATTATTGTTTTGGAGGTCTACACCAATTGGTTAACATGCACATGCATCTATGGTCAATTTTCAGAATGTATATGTCCATTCACCTCATTTCTCAAGGAGACCTAAACCCCTCCTTTCCAAAACTGTTCTTTGCTCCTATTGGTCTTTCAGTCCAGTTACTGGTCTACTGCTTACAGTGTGTGTTGGAAAACAATTGACCAAAACTATATCCGAAGGCTTCCTCAATCATTAGTGATCACTATAGGATGGAAACGATGGCGTCGGTTTTACCTTGCCAATTTGAGCTCTCAACTGATGATGAAACCTTAGAAGAACCACTTGATCAACCCGAACCTCTATCAAAGGCAGGACCTGCCAAGGACGTTTCTTATTGGTGAGTTTAGAGACTATTAACCAATCACGCATCAGATTTTTAAATTAGTGAGAGCTCCCTGACTACAACTGTGGTGAAAAATATATCAAGAAAATGCATCGCAAATCTCTATTGAATCGTATATGAGCTTAGTTTTTAACAGTAGATGGCGGTCTAGGCTAGTTTTTAACTTTACGCTAAAATGCTTACAAGGAAGACTGCTTCGGTGCTTCAAAAATATTTTTTTTTGGTGCATCCTGGTTTCCATTTTCCTGGCATTCCCTCAGGATTCGAAGGAAGGAAACAAGGAAAACATGAGGAAGAATTTAATCAAGTAAAATAATATCCTCGCTTCTTTCAGCATCAAACTGAAATCTAAGACTTCAAAGCGTCATCATTTAATGAATACGGTATACCCCTGATTTTGCTTGCACATCAGGATTCTTGAATAATAGCAATATTATATTGTAAATAGTTTCAACCTCCACAAAACACATTTGTCTGTATTTTATTTTTCTTATTATTGTTATTAACAGTGAATTATTCCCAGTTATTAAAACGTTTTACTTTTTGCTGAAATGTATGTTCAAAAGGAAAGGATCAGTAAAAACAATTCATTTACATTTAAAATAACTTAATGCTTAATATTAATTCATTGTGTTTGAATTTCCTGCTGTAGCTAGCGATTATTGGTGCAGATATAAAGGGGAGGAGAATTTACATAGTCAATAAAACACTATTGCAAGAGATCAAGCTGTGTATCCTTGCTTATGACTCCTCAATAACTTTAATCATGATTATTTTAGGTTCAAGTGGTATTGGTAAGAAAATGGATGAAAGCAGAGTACAGCTGTTTGTAAAGCATACAGCGCCATCTGTTAAACACTAATCTTAGAATCAATTCGAGAGAATAACGATGCATTTCTAAAATAGCAGAATTGATAACTCGAACTATCTCAAACAGATCTGGATACAGAAATAGCCGAATACATTTTTTATTAGTTCAGAAACAATTCTTCCCTTTAGCAGACAGTAACTTTTTTTTAACACTTTTGCTGACTTTCACAAACAGCTTTGTGTGGAAGGTAATGTAAAATGGTAAGGTTAAAAAAGCAAAATAAGGGCACTTTAAATTACATTGAAACCACAACAGTGTTTCATATTCAGCTGAATAATAAACAAACATGCTTAGTTTGCATATTTAGTAACTGTCATTTAAAATGTCTTTATCACACCAGAAGGTTTATGGGCTTTAGTTCAGATTCAGATTACTCCGATTTGGATAATTTTGATGTGTACCATAAACTTTGATTTTGTTCACTCTTGTGGTGGTTTTTTCTTTCCTCAATAATCAGCAAAGTCTGATGGTTTTGATTTCAGAAGAGTTCTTTATTGTCGACAACAAAGGAGACTTTTCAGGAGACCCCCAGTAGCATCTCTGCCTGAAAATTCTGCCTCATTCATGTTCTGGCCTGCTTATATACTCTTTTTGCAGCTGTTTTTCACATTGTTCTACATTTGTCACACAAGATCCAAACTAGTTTCAACCCACAAACTAAACCTGTTTACTATATATCTTGTTCTTCTATTCTTATTTGTCACACAAGATCCAAACTAGTTTCAACCCCCAAACTAAACCTGTTTACTGTATATCTTGTTCTTCTATTCTTAACTGTTTCAACAGGTGTTGCTCTGTTTTCATGCATTTCTTGACACCTTAGTTGTTCACTCAGGCCATCTCTCCTTTCTAACTCTACATAGCATTTCTTGATTCTTCTAATGGTATATAAGTCTACAAGCAGATTATACACATACAATTTGATTATATAGGTTAACTTAACACTTTAAAGAATAAAAAATCCACTTCATAATCCCTCCTCTTAAGACTTTAAGTCTTAATATTGTGTTTTTGGCCCATAGTGCAACTCCATGATTCAGCCTTAAGTTATACTACCTAATGACAAATATATGTCACAGTATTATTACAAATGACCAGATCATGTAATTGCACTTTGGAATAGAAAAAAGCCAAACATCTGCGTCCGGTTTTGATGAGAACACAGTAAAAGACTTGATTCTATTTTGTTGTTATGCCATGGGAGGTAATGTTTTAAGCATACATGTGGTTATACATTTGCTTCTGGGGGTCACAGTTATTTGACACATGGTAAAGAATAAAAATAAATCAAAGACTAAACATACACAATCATAATATATGTTCACTACACTATGTATTAATCTACCAACCACACACATAATAAGTAGAGTACGACGATCTTCAGCCCAGATACTTTGCGTATCGTAGAGAGCCGCCATTTTGGGGTAGAGGTTACTAGCACTTACACCCAAGGCATGGATCCTCATTATTCATCATCCTCCTCCTCATCTGAACTATCTGAATATTCATCACTTGTTACTGTTTTTGATTCTAAATTTGGTTGATATGCCCATTTTTGAGGAAGCCCATTCTGGTTATTTACTAGTATCAATTTCTCACTTTCCTGATATTGCAGTATTGCCATTTGTTTTGCTGTGGCTTTGATGACTAATGATCTTAATATTGGAAAGACACAACAAAACAATAATCCTCCCATTCCCACTGCAACTCCTAAAAACATTCCCATTTTTGCTAATCCAGCTCCCCAGGCACCAAGTTTCAGATCAAACCAATCCCATATCTTTTCATCTTTTCCTGCGTTCGTAGCCATTTCTTCTTGCAATTTTTTCAGTTTTGTCATGGCTTTTGTAAATGTTCCTTCTGGTGCAGTATTATTTGGAATATACGTGCAACATTGGCTGCCAAAAAAAACACACACACCGGACTTATCTGCTAATATCCAATTGAGTGCTAATCTATTTTGCCAGGTCATCTTACTAGTTGCATCTAACTGTTCTCCTAATGATATTAAAGCTTCATTAGTGTAATTGATGAATCGTTGCTGATTGTAGTAAATATAATTTATCCATTCTGTGTTTTTATTAGGAGAAATCCAAATAAGTATTGATTCAAGTCCTGATTTCACTTCATCTCTTGCTTTGAATTGATTTGGTATACCTCTTGGTTGCCCTATTGTATCTATATATACTTGTGGATCTGGGCTATAACTTCTTTTGACCCTGTGGTTAGTTGTGTTATTATTTCCGAATGTGGTTTCTAAATCCCATTCTACTATTTGAACTTCTTGTACTAACCTCACTCTAGTGCATTTTCCTCTCCATCCTAGAGGCAAGGACGATAAAAGTTTTCTGTTCCCACACACCCAAAAGAAATCTGCTAATGGCAGAGTTTGATCTTTATATCTATCTATGTCGGGTAATGCTATGGTCTGATTTTCACAATTTTCTGCTGGAGTTATTATCTTTCCTTTTTTTGTTCCTGTCCCTCGGAAGGGTGGGAAGTCATGAGAATCATCAAAGTTTCTAACCTTTTTTGTATCTAAACTCCAAGTAATACTGCACTTTCCTTTAAACTGTCCCACATTAATGACTCCTATGGGCTTAACAAAACACTCGTACTCTTTACTATAATCAATAGTATACCATAATGGGATCTCTACTGGGCCATTTTGCATTTTTAGTTTTTCACTAATTCCAAAACTTCTACATTTATTTCTTAATCTAGTTACATGTTTAAAGAGGAGATGATGTTTAGAATGGCTTAGGTAGCCTAAACATTCAGCTGGACAAAAAAGTCTCAAGTCTTTCTCCATATGGCAAAAGTCTCTGTTGAAGTGAGCACAGTGTTCATAAGTGTACGGATTAGGAACAACTACTACTTGGCTCATTGGAGTCTTCGTACAAAATAGGCAGTCTTTCTTTTTTATCTCTGTTGTCGTATATGCTGCCCATTCAAACCACTGATTACTTTGCGCCATTTCCCAAAGTTCATCCAGTTTAATGTTGTCTTCATATATACTGTAATTTATCTCCACATTCCTCCTCTGTTTTCCGGCTACTTCTAGTGTCCTTTCAGCTAGGCTTGAATTAGCATTTTGCTCCATAAATGACTGAATTGTTGATAAAGGCGTATAGTTGAGGGTTTGATTCATGTAACTCAAAGTTATGTTGTCTTGTGGAGGTATGGCAGTGTAGTTAGAATTATTGGGGTCTGGAGTCATGAGGTTTTCTACCGCTTGAGAGGTATGATTAAAAGGTTGAATCGTTGGATGTGCAGTGGTGGTGTTTTCCATCCCTTCAACTTGTTGCATCTTTATCAGATTTAGGCATACTATCAGAGATATGAGTTTTATGTTTCTATTCGTCTCCTTCTGCGACATTTTGCACATCATTGTCTCCTGCTGTGTGGTTTTCTTGCTCACTTGTTCCTAGCAGGTGCTCTTCTCCTCCGGATTTTTCTTTCGGAACCCTTGTACAGTGGTTCAGATGATACCAGCAGGTGCTTCCTTCCACTTGGATAGCTGTTGGAGTTGCTCTTATGACTCGATATGGTCCTTCTCTTCTGGCCTCATTCCATTTCCGCCGGAACACTCTTAGATACACCTGATCACCTGGCACGACCGGAACTGGTGTCTCTGCTTCCTCATGAATTTCCTTTCTGGTTTCCTGCACATAAATAGCTTTGTGTATGGCAGTTAGATTCTTCATGTATGACCGTAATTCCATTTGCAACTGTTCTAATGGAGGTCCTTTATAGGGACCACGGCAAAATGGCACAGGCATGGGACGACCAGTTAACATTTCATGCGGTGTTAAATGTGTGTTCCTGTTAGTTTGCATGCGATAACTCATTAAAGCAAGAGGCAAAGCATCAACCCAGTTAAGTTTAGTACTTGCACATATTTTATTGAGTTTGGCCTTGATGGTTCCGTTGACTCTCTCAACCATTCCTTGAGATTGTGGATGGTAGATGCATCCTAATCTTTGCTTGATTCTCAATTGTTGCAGTACTTGTTTAACTGTCTTTTGTATAAATGCTGATCCATTATCTGAACTTATTTCTGATGGTATTCCAAATCGCGGAATTATTTCTCTTGTCAGAAATTTAATAACAGTTCCTGCTCCCTGATCTGCTGATGGCACTGCCTCCACCCATCTGCTAAATCTGTCAATTACCACAAGCATGTATCTTTTGCCTTGCACCCGTTTTATCATATCCACATAGTCCATAACTAAGTGTTTGAATGGTCCTTCTGGTACTGGTATATGACTTATTGGTGTTGCTGTTCCCTTTCTTACATTGTATTTTGCACAAATTTCACATGTGGACAAAAATTCACTGACCATTGCATTTAAATAAGGAGACCAATATCCTTGCTGTTTAATTTTCCTTATCACTTCACCTTTTGCACAATGATCAAATCCATGTGCATCTGCAATGAGAATATTTAGTAATGACGTTGGTGCAACAATTTGCCCTTCATGAGTACGCCAAATATTTAGTGAATCTTTTTTAGCTCCCCTTTGATGCCACATAGATTGTTCATATACACCTGCTTGTTGTTGAATTCGCACAATATCATCTAATTGTGGTTCAGGTTCTATAAGCACTATAGGAGTTAGAATTGCTACCCGACATCCTGATGCTTTTTTAGCTTCTGAATCAGCTACATTATTTCCCTTAATGACAAAATCATTTCCTTTTTTATGAGCTTGACATTTGATGACTGCTAGTCGTTTTGGTTGCATCATAGCCGAAATTAATTGACCTATTTGTTCAGCATGTTGGATGGGAGACCCATCTGTTTTTTTTTTTGAAACCTCTTTGTTTCCACACTGCCCCAAACAAATGACATACACCATGTGCATATGCTGAATCAGTGTAAATGTTAGCTGTTTGTCCTTTTGCTAACTGACATGCTGCTGTAAGAGCTTTCAATTCGGCTAACTGAGCAGAGCAAGGTTGTACACACTGTTGGGATATTATTGGTACAAAATTCTCTTTTTCCTTTTTTACTACTGCATATCCTGTATGAATTCCTAAATGGTCTCTAAAACTAGAACCATCTACAAAATATGTGACTTCTGTCTCAGGGAGGGGTATAGATTCCAGATCAGGTCTTAATCTAGTAAATGCCAATGAGTTTGCTACACAATCATGTGGCTGTCCTTCAAAAGCCAATGGAATTAACTCAGCTGGGTTAACTGTCTTACATCGTTTAATGGTAATGTCTGGATAAGTTAAAAGTGTGTAGTATGCCAAAATGCGGGCCTGAGTAAGCACAAATTTCCCTTGCTCTATTAATTCCACAGTTTTGTGATGTGTATAAATAGTAACTGGATACCCCATGGTTATTGTAGATGCTTTCTCATAAGCATAATACACTGCTGCCAGACCCTGTTGGTGACATGGTGGGTACCCCTGTGCTGTATTGTCTAACTTAGTGCTATAGTATGCTATAGGCTGTTTTCTCCTCCCACTACAAGTTTCTTGCATCAATACAGCTGATGCATAACCATCAGCTCTATTTGCTACGTACAAGAAAAATTCTTTGGAATAATCTGGATTTCCCAGCGCAGGTGCTTTTTGAAGTTCTTTTTTTATGGACTCAAATGCTATGATTGCGTCTGTGTTCCATTTTACTGGATTTTTTAACTTTTCTACTCCTGCCTGTTTCATGATTTCTCTCAAAGGTGCTGTTTTTATGGCATAATCCTCAATCCAATCAGCACTGAAACCAGTCATTCCTAAAAATGTCATCATCTGTCCTACGGTCTGTGGCATTGGTGATTTACTTATGCCTTCTAATTGATCTGGAGCTATAGCTCGTGTGCCAAAGGCAATTAATCGTCCCAAATACTCAACCTGCGACTGGCAGTATTGTATTTTATTTTTCGATACTTTGTGACCTCCTTCAGCTAACTTAGTAAGTACTTTGATGGAATCTCTATGGCATTGTTCCAGGGATGGAGAACAAATAATTAGATCATCTACATATTGTATTAATGTACTATCCATCATCAGATCCTCCAAATCTGCTTTCAGAACTTGATTAAATACATGTGGAGAGTGCTTAAACCCTTGCGGCATTCTGGTGTATGTATACTGTTTACCAGCATAGGTAAATGCAAACAAGTATCTACTTTCCTCTGCCAACGGCACACTGAAATAGGCTGAACAAAGATCAATTACAGTAAAATACTTGGCATCAGGAGGGATATTTGTCAGGAGAGTATGTGGATTTGGAACTTCAGCTGTAAAATCTTCCACTATATCATTGATTGCCCTTAGATCATGAACTAGACGCCATCTGTTTTTGTCTGGTTTGATTACAGGCATAATTGGAGTATTACAGTAACTGGTTGTTTCTACTAGTACTTCTGCTTTCACTAATCCTTCAATAGTGTTTCTTATGCCTGCTTCAGCGTCAGGTCGTAATGGGTACTGCGCTTTTCTTGGCAGCTGTGCATTTGGTTTAATTTTAACCCTCACTGGGCTGGCTGATTGAATTAACCCAACATCTGAATCATGCAATGACCATAATTTAGTTGGTACTTGACCTTCCATTTCGTTAAATAATTCAGTGTCTGAACTATCTATCAATTCTGACATTGCATTCATTTGTGTCATTTTTTCTTGATTGAGAATTACTTCCTGAGGTATTCCCAACAATTTGGTTGCACATACAATTTTGATGTAATTTTTATCAGAAGACTGAAAAATCAATGGATGTTCTGTAGCCTCCCACTTACTTTCTTCTGCCTGTTTCATCATTGGGCCTAAATCTTTTGTTTCCCAATTTTTTCCCACATACATGGCTATATGTGGAACTGAATCTATTACATGTAATGCTGCTCCCTGTTGCCCTACAATCATGTATTGTGAAACAATTTCAATTTGTTGTCCTTCAGTGTTTTCCTGCCACTTCTTTTCTATGCCCAAATCTCTTTTTGGATCATATATCATTGTACAATGAAACCCTGATTGTGGCATTTGTGATTCAGGAATTTGTGCCTCAATGTATTTTCCCCATTTATCTATTGTCTCCCTTACTTCTTTGTCTATTTGCCCTATCCAGTAGATATTAGCCTTTGGTTCTGCAATCATCATTTGAGTTTCAATTCCTTTTGCATCAATATATACACCTTCAGGGGAACACCAAATGTGTAAACCTAATTTACATAGTGCATCTCTTCCTAGTAAATTGACAGGAGTCTGAGTCGAGACAAGAATGGGTAGAGTAACACTTTGGTTTTTAGTTTCTATGCACACTGGAGAGGTCATTGGAATTAACTGTGTTTTTCCCGAGAATCCTATGGTCTTTGCATATTTACCAGACAGGGGAAGATGAGCAGCATAATTTGAATTAATAGATGTGTACACAGCACCTGTATCAAGAAGCATTGGTATTGTTTTACCCTCTATTTTAATTGGTAACATAGGTTCTTGACTAGAATTTGTTGTTATCATTGGAAGCTGATTTTCCCCTGCAGGATTCTCTGGGCCCCATCAATATCCTTGATTTGGACCTCTATATGTATTGACTGGGCCTTGATTTGGATTTGGATAGGGCTGATGCCATCCCCCCCTTGCACCCCGAGGAGACTCCCATGGATTTGTGGGGCAAGCTCTTTTGTTGTGGCCTGTTAGACCGCATCCCCAACAGACACCAGGAGGCGTCAGCGCATAGGGTCTGCTTGTCCCCTTCTGCTCTCTTTGTGTTGACCTTTTCTGCCACCTTGCTGCTGCTGCTGCTGCTGCTGGCTGCTGTGTGTAGACGTTAATGACTGGTGGGGCCATCTGGTTTTGGTGAGGTGGGTAAACTGCAGATGAGCTTGGCTGAGTTACTGGTGATGGTGGTGTTGTAACTGGAGCCATCAAAGCTTTGCCCCCCTCCTCTGTCACTACAGCTGCTTGGACCTTCTTTTTGCTCTTTCTAGTCAGTTCCTCCAGCTGTAGCTGAGTTAGTTTTCTCTGCAACTCACTCTCTTGCTTTTTAAGTCTTTGTTCAGTCTTTCTGTACTGGTCAACAGCATGGGACACATAATCACAAAACTCCTTATGTGGTTTAGAGTTCAGGCCAACTACGTCTTCCAGTCGGCTTTTAACTGGACAAGGCAAAGAGTCAATTATGGCTTGTCTAAACAGTGTAGCCATTATTGGGTCCTTTTCAGGATCACCCTCAGTGTCCTCCCTCCATCTTTTCAAATGTCTTTGCACATATGCTATTGGGTTTTCAACTTCCCCCAGCTGGTCCCCTTTTAACATCTTTGGGTCAAGTCTGAGAGGATATTCGGCACGTAGAGCCAGCCATATAGCAGGTCTAAACGGATCAAAAACAGTTCCATCAGCGTACTGAGAGCTCACAGCTCTTTCCAGGTCGGCAGCTTGGAAGATTTCCCCCATCTTTGTAACTCCGACAGTCTTTGCAAGTAAAGCCTTAATGTCACCAATAGCAAGCATCCTCCCCACAGTGTTTTCTTCAAAAATCTTAATCCACTTTGCTGCCCCCTCGTGAATGTTTGGGAGTTTACTAGCAAGGCCCTCCAAATCCTGAGATTGCCAAGGAATGTATTGGCCCTGTGCCCCCTTAATTAAGATTGGAAATTGTGGAGCTAATGACCTCTGTCTTTGTCCTCTTCCCCATTTTCCTTCTTCAACTGAAGACTCCTCCAATTCACTATCATTTTCTCTACTGTCTGAATGCATACTTCTCTCTTTTACCAAGTCATTTGTATCTTTTATTATTTTTTCTGTTTCTTTACGTTTTATTAATTCAATTTGTTCACCTCCCCCTTCTGCCCCAATTTCCTTGTTCAGAAGTCTCACTTTTCCTAATGCTTCATCACTCTCCCCTTTGTTTACACATTTGGTGCTCATTTTTTCTAATGCCTCCCGTGCTTGTTTGTAACAATCTAGTGGTATATATGTCACACTTTCTTCCTCCTCCAATTTTTTAGGCTTTACCTCTTTTCCTACATCTGTTTCCTCCATTTCTATCTCTCCCTCTATTTTAAACTCCCCTGCTACCCCCATCACACCTTTTAGCATTGGAAACTGCCCTTCTGACTGCATATAAGGTGGGGGGCTAGAGAACATTTTTTCCTTAGCTTCTGTTTCTTTTTCTGTCTCTTTCAAATTTTTTCTTGCCTTTTTTATACTTTTCAGTTTATCCTGTCCTTCTTTTTTAAACAGATTGAGAACTTCTAGTTCCTTTGCTCTTTTTGCTTCTTTCTTCTCTTTCTTTGTCGTGATGCCTTTTGTTTTGTAGTTTTTTATCAATATCTCCAATTCACCACATAACTCTACATCAAACGACCCTCCTGTTGGCCATTGTGTCACCATATTTTTTGTTCTCAGCTGCCACTTTTTTGAGTATTTATTGATCAGATCCTTACATAGTGGATATTTTAATCCTAAACTTTCCACTGGAGTGTTTGCCATAGTTCTTCCTCTCTCTGTTCTTCACAATTTTATCTTTATTTATGTTATGTTTTTACCAATCTCTTTTTATTAGTGTATAAATTACCCACCCTTCACTTTTAGTTTATTTTTTTATTATTATTAATTATTATTATATATTTTTTTTTTCTTTCTACTTTATAATATTCTTTTATATGCAAACTTTATATTTTCCTTTATTTTATCCTTCACTTTTCTGTCCCCTATCCTTTTATTTATTCCTTCTTTTATGGTATTTATCTAATTTTGAATTACTCCTCCAATATCTCCTTTCTCTCCCTTTTTTATCTATTAAAAACTTTTTCCTCAACTTCACAAGAGTCTATTTTCCTATAGACCTATACCACAGTATTCCCACTACACTGCATTAATCTTTTTGCCTTTTCTCTAAGTCACATGCCTTCTCACTCAAACAGACATTCTTTCATTCCATCTTTATTGCAAACACACTTCTAAGTTTCATTCATTCAGTATCCCATTTATCCTAATGGGCTTATACACTCAATTCAGTTTTTACTGCAAACATACATGTACTCTGCATTCGTTCTTTATCCCTTTTTATCATAAAGGGCTTATTCTTTCACACATTCCTCTCAATGTGACACTAGGGGCGTCCGTCTCTAGACAATCTCACTCAAGAGACATCCAGGAGGGGGGGTGCCACCTTTTGCCCACCAATACGGAATTTATTGCCTCACTCAGACACACAGTCAGCCACTTGCACACAGACACAAAAACCTATACTTAATTTAAACTCAATCCACTATATACTCTTCTTAGATAACCTGCCTATCAGACCTTCAATTTTTTCCTAAAACTGAAGCGATAGCCACAGGATTTTCAATACACTCGTCTTGAGTGACTGGCCTACCCATGCAGCCCTTTGCTTATCTCCTCAAACAAAGCGGTATCGTAGGACTTTGTGCACTTCTCTCTACTTAATCTGCTTTTAACTTCCTAATTATCACCGCAAACTAGAAATTCACACTGCAACTCTCATCTAGTTCAGATATCTCTAATATGAGTAACAATTACAAGTTAACGTTTAAACAATGTCCATCAAGGCCCACTCATTGTTAAACACAGATTGTTGCATGCAACACTTTTCTTCTGAGATCAAAACCTTATTTCCCTTTTTACTTTTTAGTTCTTTAAATTTGGAGAAACAGTTCAAGTGTCTTTACCATCAAAAGCAGATTCTGGCAGAGCAACACAACTTGTAAGCAAAAATTGTTGCTCACCTGATTTTTGTGGCCACGGTTCTGTTGCTCTTCCAGCTCTGCAAGCGTGGTCGTCACTGTCCTGCTCCTTTCCGGCCCACCCAGGGACGCCAATAATGTGGTGGTTTTTTCTTTCCTCAATAATCAGCAAAGTCTGATGGTTTTGATTTCAGAAGAGTTCTTTATTGTCGACAACAAAGGAGACTTTTCAGGAGACCCCCAGTAGCATCTCTGCCTGAAAATTCTGCCTCATTCATGTTCTGGCCTGCTTATATACTCTTTTTGCAGCTGTTTTTCACATTGTTCTACATTTGTCACACAAGATCCAAACTAGTTTCAACCCACAAACTAAACCTGTTTACTATATATCTTGTTCTTCTATTCTTATTTGTCACACAAGATCCAAACTAGTTTCAACCCCCAAACTAAACCTGTTTACTGTATATCTTGTTCTTCTATTCTTAACTGTTTCAACAGGTGTTGCTCTGTTTTCATGCATTTCTTGACACCTTAGTTGTTCACTCAGGCCATCTCTCCTTTCTAACTCTACATAGCATTTCTTGATTCTTCTAATGGTATATAAGTCTACAAGCAGATTATACACATACAATTTGATTATATAGGTTAACTTAACACTTTAAAGAATAAAAAATCCACTTCACTCTCTGTTAAAAAAAAAAACTGTAAAAGTGTTACTATATTCAATGGCATAAGTGTAATATATTTATTTATTTTGCTGTACTGAAGAAACATGCAGTGGTGCAGTGGGTAGTGCTGTTGCCTCACAGCAAGAAGGTCGCTGGTTTGAGCCTCGGCTGGGTCAGTTGGCATTTCTGTGTGGAATTTGCATGTTCTCCCCATGTAGGCATGGGTTTCCTCCGGGTCCTCCGGTTTCCCCCAAAGTCCAAAGACATGCGCTAGGTGAGTTGGGTAAGCTATTGTCCATAGTGTATGAGTGTGAATGAGATTATGGGTGTTTCCCAGTGATGGGTTGCAGCCGGAAGGGCATCCTCTGCGCAAAACATATGCTGGATAAGTTGGCGGTTAATTCCGCTGTGGTGACCCCTGATTAATAAAGGGACTAAGCTGAAAATAAATCAATGAAGAAACAAGCCTTGACATAAGTGGTTTTGCACAAAAGTACAGTAAGATAAGTGACTAAAGCTAGGATTTTGAGGCTATCCAATTTAGCCTTGAATCAGTTTCATGAAAGCAGGCTAGATTAAGTTACTGTGGAGATTTATTCTTTGCAGCCTACTTCAGAGCAGGCTAACAACCAGGGTAAGATTAATCCTGATTTATATGTTAGAGTCGTTGGCAATGCTACAGGAAATAATGTGTTTTACAGTCATCCTATGCTATTGGCTATTTACATATATTTCCCAACTATTAAAATTAAAAAATAAGTATGTTTAATTGTATTAGCAATCATTACATATATGTTCATATATATCCTTTTCAGATTTAAATATAGGGGAGATATAGATAAGAGCGAGAAAAAATACATACAGTGCTCAACATAAATGAGTACAGCCCCTTTAAAAGGAAATATTTTTATCTGTTTCAGTGAATATAGACAATTGTTGGTGCATTTAAATAAAACTATTTTATTAAACAGTTATACTTATTACAATAAGCCTTTGTCCACAACATCTTTAGGAATAGAAAGATAATACATTTAAACTCATGAATTGCAAAAAATAAAAATTTCAAATTAGAAAATGTCAACAATCTGATATTTTTTTCAATATATATATTTTTTATAATATATTAAGTAGACTCAATTAGAAATATAAATGATAAATGAAAGCTATATATATATATATATATATATATATATATATATATATATATATATATATATATATATATATATACACATATATATAAATGAGGAAGATTAAATAAACTTGATAAAATAAAATAAACAGATAAAATCGATCTGCCATATTGTGTAGGTGTTTGCAATAATCTTGATGAAAAATTCATTATTAGCATGAATGTCCACTGGACACATTTAAGAAAAAGTGAAAGATAAATTTTTTAAAATGTCTCACTTTATACGTTTCTGTTAATTTGCTGAATAAAAGTAATGGGAGTTCCCAGATTGGTGGGTGAGAGAGGCGTTTTTCAACTTACCTGATTGACTCACATCAGGTTTTATCCACACTTGCATTCTGTGATCGATCCTGTGATCTGTTAACAAATGCCATGCACGTATCCTGGCTATCTTTATCAGGCTTGACATAGCGGCTCGTTCTCATCCTGGATCAGCAAACGTGCAATGGACTATGCCAGAAGGACCCGATTAAACTACAGTGGCAGTTGGTCAAATATTTGTAACCTATAATAATTATTGATAAAGCAAGTTATATAACAATCAGTTGATGTGCTCCATTGGGCACGATAGTCATAATATTATTTTGTAGTGTGTGCTGTCCCACCGTTTTCATATTTTATAGCGTGCGCACGTTTAAGATTTGAGGTAATAACATCGCCACAGTCAAAGCAATTTCTTTCAGTACTAAATGTCAATCTTGTATACATATCACATTAACCTGCAGTGAAACAAATTAGACAGACTTTGAAAACGGTTACACCGTGTATGCCGAGTGAATAACAAAGCCCTTTCCGTTATTCCGTTACGAGCATTTATTCATTTAGAATGTGAGACGTTTAATTAGCTTTTATTAAACACGTCTTGTCCTGTGTTGTTTTATTGAATGCCATTACAATCTATTTAATTTATTAAATTGTTTGCATATTTAGAGAATTTTTTTCATATTCTAAATAAAACTAAAGTATTTAAAAATCGAACATTCTTTTCACTCCAACGTAATTAATAGTACACTATAGAGGCTAAAGAACTTAATTATTTGCTTAATTTTTGCAGCCTAGGGCTATACTTCTCACCATGTATTGTATCTTTTCTAAATACAGTATAGTGTAAAAGCATGTTTATTACTAAGAAAACCAAAACAAAATTATATTTTAATTGAACACATCACATCACAAGGTACACTATATAGTATAGTGAAAAAGCAAAGCTGAAAATCTATGGTCAAAGCGCAACCCAAAAGCTGCGGCACTTAATACTGCCGTGGCGGCAGAGGGAACATATTAAAGTGGCTACGCTTTTTCTTATATCCTGGCTTTCTTGATTTCACTTTTGCACAATACCCCTATGTTCTTTGACTTTATACAAATGCATTTCAGAATAAAGAAACTGAGCTTTTTTGTAAATGACTGGTAATGACATATAAGGACACAAAGATCATATACAAAGAAACAAAAGTTTCTCAATAAATTTACTCTTGTATTACTTTAAAGTTGATTTTTAACAATATTACTTAAGCAGATCTACTAAAACAGTGGGAGGCCTGGTTAATGGTTGAAAAGCTGTGGATGAAAGGATTGCTTTTAGACCAAATGCAATGGAAAAAAGAAAAGGGGGAAAAAAGTTCCTGTTTCATGCCAAAACATCATTAACTGCTCTCTGAGTTTTTGGTGAGAAGCTTTAGCTGTTGTTTTTGTACTGTATGGTGTTACGTCACCTTGTCTGGTATGTAGAGAAATCGTGCGTTTTACCTCACAAAGCAGCTAAGAAATCCTCAAGGACTGGTTTGTTCCATTCAGCAAGCACTTCACCTTTGGCATCTATTGAGCAATAGAGGAAAGCCAAGTCAGCTTTGAGAATTAGGCCATTACCTACAGTACAATGAAATGAGGTAGACAAATCTTTTTACAGAGTTTTTTTCTCTATAGTTAGATGCTTGCTTTTTCATAATTTAGACCATTAATTGCTAATATGAACATTATTTTTTAAGCACAAGTCTTTTTAATATGTACAGTGCATCCGGAAAGTATTCATAGAGCTTCATTTTTCCCACATTTTTTTGTTACAGCTTTATTCCAAAATGGATAAAATTAATTTATTTCCTCAAAATTCTACACACAAAACCCCATAATGACAATGTGAAAAAAGAGCTTTTGAAGTTGTTGCAAATTTATTAATAAGTATTCACAGCCTTTGCTCAATACTTTGTTGATGCTCCTTTGGCAGCAACTAAATCCTCAAGTCTTTTTGAATATGATGCCACAAGCTTGGCACACCTGTCTTTGGGAATTTTTGCCCAATCCTTCTTTCCAGTACCTCTCAAGCTCTATCAGGTGAGATGGGAAGTGACAGTGTATGGCCATTTTCAGATCTATCCAGAGATGTTCAATAGGATTTGGGTCTGGGCGCTAGCTGGGCCACTCAAGGACATTCACTGAGTTGTTGTGAAGCCACTCCATTGATATTCATATTCAGGTGTATGCCTTTTCAAATCATGTCCAATCAACTGTATTTACCACAGGTGAACTCCACTTAAGCTGCTGAAACATCTCAAGAATGATCAGTGGAAACAGAATGTACCTGAACTCAATTTAGAGCTTCAAGGCAAAGGCTGTGAATACTTGAACAACCTGTGTGTGTGTTTATTTTTAATAAATTTGCAACAGTTTCAATAACACCTTTTTGGGGTATTGTTTGTAGAATTTTGAGGAAATAAATGAATTTAATCTATTTTGGAATAAGGCTGTAACATAAAAAAATGTGGAAAAAGGGAAGTGCTATGAATACTTTCCGGATGCACTGTATATGGCTTTAAGAATACGAACGTTGAAAATAAGCATAATGCCTAAAACCCACTTGCCATCCAAAAACAACCCTATTATGCAATCTGAAACTGATGACAAAAACTTTGCAGGGATTTTGGGATGTCTTGAATTATAATAGCTTTTGTAATAAGACTAAACAGTGCGTTCCAAATGGAATATATTTCCTCCTGAAGAGCACTTTGGAGTGAAAAAAATCCTGGTTGCCATATTGAAGTGTTCAAAACTGGCCACCTCGAAGGGCCCTTTGGAATAAAGGATTTTGAAAAATACAACTGATGGACATTTTAGGCCAAGATCCTTTAAGCAGGGAAGTTATTTGTTGTCAAACACTGCACTTGATAGAATGCACTTGAGGAATAGGGATGAGCCCTTCCAAGTAAAACCCAATGTAACTGTTTTTTCGTACATCATAATGATACTCTGAGATTACGGTAGAAATCTAAGATACTTTTTCTATCAAAACAAACATTTTGGTCAGAGCTTTAAGGTATCAATTCTTGCTATTAACAACCCATTAACTTTGACTTTTAGCTCTAAACTACTAATTTGCTGCTTATTAATAGTAGTTAAAGTAGTTATTGGGTTTAGGTATTGAGTAGGAATAGGAATGTAGAATAACATCATACAAAATATGTACATTTATAAGAACTAATAAACAGCCAATAGTTTCAATAATAGGCATCTAAAAACCAACTAATTAATAGTGATAATTGGTGGCTAAAGTGTTACTAACATTTTCATATCCAGTTGTATCATTCTGTTTGGGTTTTTGAACAGATTTAAAGTCTTTGTTTGATGGCAATAAATCTGTTTCTCTCAAAGCTCAATAGGGGAACTAAAAATGTACATAATAAAACAACTATTTATAAGATAACAAGTAATAATAATAAGCAATATAAGTTTCAGGAGTTCCCAGATCTTTTATCATACAATGTGGTAAATTCCCCTTTTGGTTGAAGCCAGCCTGCTGAAATGTGGGTGAATGTCAACAGTGTATGATGCAGCACTTCAATACACTAGCCAATTTGACAATTTATGATTCATTAATTATATGATTGGGTGAAAATAATGATGCAGAGATCTTATTAAAGTAATTTTTGCTCCCCAGTAATTTAAATCTATCTATCTATCTATCTATCTATCTATCTATCTATCTATCTATCTATCTATCTATCTAAGTGGGGGAAAAAACAGCTGATCATTGGATGTACTGTAAGCCTGTCCACTAATCTTCAATGTTTATTATCAAACATTAAAGCTATATTTGGAATTTATATTGAAAGAAATGCTGCTAAAATGAGATTTGTATCTGCAAACAAAGATTGACTATTGTAAAGCTCAAGCCCAAAGCTATTCAGTGACTCTGATTCAGATTGAATCATAAATGTATTTAAGTCTAAGCTGTGTCTTTGATAATCTAATTATTTGGGCTAGTAGAATGAATGCCTGGTAACTTGTTTAGTAATGAAATTGGCCAATGTTTAATGTGAAAATGTTTAAATTCAAACCCTGGTGGGAGCAAAGAGAAAAAGAAAACTGTTTTGTGTGTCTTTAAATTCACTTATTGACCTTATTCTTTCTTATAAGCACACTAAAATAAAATATTCAAGATGATTCCTAGGATTAACTTTTTTTTTTTTTTTTTACATTAAGTGGTTGTAAACAATTTATTTGGGCTGAATTTAAACAAACAAATTAATTTTGTTACTCATTCCTAAATGTAATTAATTTGTTTAAATTCAGGCGATGCAGTGGCGCAGTAGGTAGTGCTGTCGCCTCACAGCAAGAAGGTTGCTGGGTCGCAGGTTCGAACCTCGGCTGGGTCAGTTGGCGTTTCTGTGTGGAGTTTCCTCCGATTTCCCCCACAGTCCAAAGACATGCGGAACAGGTGAATTGGGTAGGCTAAAATTGTCCGTAGTGTATGAGTGTTTGGATATTTCCCAGAGATGGGTTGCGGCTGGAAGGGCATCCGCTGTGTAAAATCGTGCTGGATAAGTTGACGGTTCTTCTGCTGTGGTGACCTCAGATTAATAAAGGGACTAAGCTGACAAGAAAATGAATGAATGAATGTTTAAATTCAACACATATGTCAGCGCAATAGCCTAGTGGTTAGCGCGCTGACATATGGTGCATACTGTAGCACTTCAGGCTGTCCCGAATTCGCTTCCTGTCTAAAAACACTGTCCTATCTGCTTAATAAAATAAAAATTCAACACATTTTCCCCCGGTTTCACAAACAAGGTTTAAGGCTAGTCAAGATTAAATTGCATGTTTGAGCTGTCTCAACTCAAAATAACTTGCAGTGAGATGTCTTAAAATATGTCAGTGTAATTTTTTTTGTCTCCAGGTGCACACCAGTACTATATTTTTCTATGGCCATTTTATAAATGTGGCTTCAATAGCCTAATTTATCGAAGGCCTAGTCCTGGCTTAATCTAAGCGCTGTTTGTGAAACTGGGCCATAAATAGTTTCCAACAATTTTGCTGAAATAATTTTTTTTCAGTGTACAGGCACAGCCATTGGAACCTTATTGGCTCGAAACTTCTGGTTTTATTCACTTACATAAATTTTAAGCCACACACACAAAAATAAAAGCTTATTATGCTGATTACTGTTGTAAACTAGTAGTGTTTTATTACAATATTACTATTTATTATATTATTATTTTTATATACAGGGAGTGCAGAATTGTTAGGCAAATGAGTATTTTGACCACATCATCCTCTTTATGCATGTTGTCTTACTCCAAGCTGTATAGGCTCGAAAGCCTACTACCAATTAAGCACTCTTAAAATTGCCAAGCTTCTGAAGCGTGATCATCGAACAATCAGGCGTTTCATTCAAATAGTCAACAGGGTCACAAGCGTGTGGAAAAACCAAGGCGCAAAATAACTGCCCATGAACTGAGCAAAGTCAACCGTGCAGCTGCCAAGATGCCACTTGCCACCAGTTTTGCCATATTTCAGAGCTGCAACATCACTGGAGTGCCCAAAAGCACAAGGTGTGCAATACTCAGAGACATGGCCAAGGTAAGAAAGGCTGAAAAACGACCACCACTGAACAAGACACACAAGCTGAAACGTCAAGACTGGACCAAGAAATATCTCAAGACTGATTTTTCTAAGGTTTTATGGACTGCTGAAATGAGAGTGAGTCTTGATGGGCCCGTGGCTGGATCAGTAAAGGGCAGAGAGCTCCAGTCCGACTCAGACGCCAGCAAGGTGGAGGTGGAGTACTGGTTTGGGCTGGTATCATCAAATATGAGCTTGTGGGGCCTTTTCGGGTTGAGGATGGCGTCAAGCTCAACTCCCAGTCCTACTGCCAGTTTCTGGAAGACACCTTCAAGCAGTGGTACAGGAAGAAGTCTGCATCCTTCAAGAAAAACATGATTTTCATGCAGGACAATGCTCCATCACACGCGTCCAAGTACTCCACAGCGTGGCTGGCAAGAAAGGGTCTAAAAGAAGAAAAACTATTGACATGGCCTCCCTGTTCACCTGAACAGAACCCCATTGAGCACCTGTGGTCCATCATCAAATGTGAGATTTACAAGGAGGGAAAACAGTACACCTCTCTGAACAGTGTCTGGGAGGCTGTGGTTGCTGCTGCACGCAATGTTGATGGTGAACAGATCAAAACACTGACAGAATCCATGGATGACAGGCTTTTGAGTGTCCTTGCAAAGAAAGGTGGCTATATTGGTCACTGATTTGTTTTTGTTTTGTTTTTGAATGTCAGAAATGTATATTTGTGAATGTTGAGATGTTATATTGGTTTCACTGGTGAAAATAAATAATTGAAATGGGTATATATTTGTTTTTTGTTAAGTTGCCTAATAATTATGCACAGTAATGGTCACCTGCACACACAGATATCCTCCTAAAATAGCTAAAACTAAAAACAACTAAAAACTACTTCCAAAAATATTCAGCTTTGATATTAATGAGTTTTTTGGGTTCATTGAGAACATGGTTGTTGTTCAATAATAAAATTAATCCTCAAAAATACAACTTGTCTAAAAGTTCCGCACTCCCTGTACTGTACATAGTCATAAACGTATACAAATGTATTTGTTTGTAGAGCAAGTAGTTTGACCATTTACTGGTGTTTCTTATTCTTAGTAATTTCCCTCATTAACTAATGAATCATAAGTCATAAAAGAATTGCAGAAAAGAGCTAACTAACATTTTACAGAATAAATTGAATATATAGGGCTGATGAATGCTTGATTCTGATTGGCCGATGAACATTCTAATGCAGGGATGATCAATCCTAGAAAGACACCGTCCTGCAGAGTTTAGTTCCAACCCTTATCAAACACACTTGCCCTGTAGCTTTCTAGTGATCTTGAAGACATTGATATGATTGTTCACGTTTGTTTGATTATGGTTGGAGCAAAACTCTGCAGTACAATGGCTCTCAAGGCCCAAAGATGCCCATCCCAGTTGTAGGTGTGCAATTATTTTCAGGGAATAACACAGCTAAAGTAGTTTCAAGCAGGTCTTGACCACATTACAATTCCGTTTCACTATGTGCTGAAAGATTTGTTATTTCACAGCCTACAGTTCAAAACTGAAAATCATAAGAAAACTAAACTGAAGGCTTTGGATTAGATTGCTTAAGAAACTATCACTACACATGGGTCATTTAAACTCTTTGATATTTAGTTTTGTAAGTGCATAGCTTCAAAGCACTGCATGGCTGTCACATTGGTATAAAAGCAAGTTGAGCTGTCAAATACACACAGTTATCAAAAGCACTCAAAAACACAAGTTTACATAATATTAGTTTTATAATGTTATTGTTATCAATATTATTAGATTGTGAAACTGTGCCGGTTTCTCAAATCGCCCCTATTATAAGGCACTAAGAGGGAGCAACCATTTGTGGTGGTGTCTGAAACCATAGTGGACTTTCTGAAGTCCACTCAGTCAATCCTACAATGCACCACAATAACAACTACAACACTCTATAGCTATAGAGCAGGGGTGTCAAATTCTGCAGAAACCCTGCAGTTAGTTTCAAACCTGCTTCAATACACTTCCTTGGAGGTTTAAAACAAGCCTAAAGGACTCAGTTAGTTTGATTAGGGTTACAGCTAAACTGTGCAGAGATGCAGCCCTCCAGGAACTGAGTTTGACACATGTGCTATAGAGTATACTCACAAACCATTGTGCACCGAATGAATTTCTGCATCTGACCACAAGATGCCATCCACAATGGAATCCTATCATTGTAGATTTCTAAATTATATAGACGAATTAACAACCTACGTCACACATGACGTCACACGGGTCCCCGGTTGCAAAAAAAAATACCGGCTGCAATAGCAAGCGTGTCGTGTTGTGCGGTAGGATGCCAAATTTGACGTCTTTGGCTAAGAGGGAACTGAATGAAGTGACGACCTAATTAGAAATGCTCGACTCTGCAGTTCTCATGTTATATCAGGTAAGTTCACGCTATGCTGAATGATTTCAGCAAAAACAGTTACATATGGTGAATTAAACTGCGGACACTGAATGCTAAGAATGAAACGTGAAAGTGTAAGTTATTAAAGTTGGTTTTATACTCACACATTCATTCAGTGACAGCTTGTGACACACTCCCTATATTGTTTACCACGGCACTTTGAATATTCAGTCTGAAATAACCTCCAAGTGTGCCTTGAAAACAAAATTAACACTGTTTATTTGACTGTAAACAATGTTGTACTTTGACAGTCATTGGCTGCTAATATGATTTCGCTAATTAGAGTTTGCAAATAATACTTTTATGAAGTTATATTATTAAGGAGAAAGTCCGAATGTGCGAATATAAAACCAACTTTACCTCTATGTGTAAGTTCACATACCCTGTCGTACAGGTGTAGTTCGCTGTCAGAATGCAGTTTTTCTGCTTGTTGATGATTATACCCAGGCCTTGTATAGCTCCGTCTTTTTTTCCTTGTCTTCGGCTAGGCAGAACCTTGGTTTTTAGCACTACATATTTCTTGCACATGACCACACAGAACACAATTGTAGGCATCCAAAGACTTGTAGGTCTTTAACTTCTCTCTTGTAAAATCCCTTGGAGCTTCAATGAGATTGTATATTTTGGGCTGGATGCTTGGTCATTTCGTCTTATCCAGTATCCATTGGGAGGGTGCTATCGCAAATGAACCTGTCAGACGAACGCCGCTCACTTTCATTTTGCCGAATTACTGTGCTTATCGATGGGTGACAAGCTGTTTTAATACGCTGAAAGCATTATGTAAATAATATATATAACATGTCATCAATATAACGTATTTCTAAGACAACAACAAACTCTGAACCGCATTAAATGTCATTCCCTCACTGTAAATGCTAGCGCTCTCGGTTTTTTCTGCCACCTTCCTGCGTGCACATCCTGAATGTTTACAAACATGTGAATTGGTCTATAGGTAATACTTAAATTTACTTTTTCGAGCCTTTTTTAACATGGAAAAAAAATCTAAATACTTCAGAATTACGGCCTCTTGGAAATAGCAGCAGTACACTACTAATAGGGAAATTTTCTTTTAAAAGAAACATTCATTAATTTTCTTTTCGGCTTAGTCCCTTTATTAATCTGGGGTCGCCACAGCAGAATGAACCGCCAACTTATCCAGCACGTTTTTTACGCAGCGGATGCCCTTCCAGCCGCAACCCATCTCTGGGAAACATCCACACACACTCATTCACACTCATACACTATAGACAATTTAGCCTACCCAATTCACCTGTACCGCATGTCTTTGGACTGTGGGGAAAACCGGAGCACCCGGAGGAAACCCACACGAACGCAGGGAGAACATGCAAACTCCACACAGAAACACCAACTGACCCAGCCGAGGCTCGAACCAGTGACCTTCTTGCTGTGAGGTGACAGCACTACCTACTGCGCCACTGCGTCACCTTAAAAGAAACAATATTATGTTATTATTATTTTAATATGTAAATGTGTTTCTACTCTATAAGAGGGTACATTGTGTTTACATTTGAAAAAAGCATTATGCTGGAGAAATAAGAATGACTTGACATAAGAAAACTAATTTGCTGGGTTAATTTACTTATTATGTTACTTGATTCATATGCGGTGGGCTTGTTTGTTCGTGATATGAGGAGAAAAAAACTAACAGAAATTAAGAATGTGTAACTTTCATTCATTCATTTTCTTTTTGGCTTAGTCTCTTTATTAATCTGAGGTTGCCACAGCAGAATGAGCCACCAACTTATCCAGCATATGTTTTACGCAGCAGATGCCCTTCCAGCTGCAACCCATCATTGGGAAACATCCATACAAACTCATAGACTACGGACAATTTAGTTTACCCAATTCACCTATAGCGCATGTCTTTGGACTTGTGGCGAAAACCGGACCACCCGGAAGAAACCCACGTGAACATGGGGAGAACATGCCGCAATAACTCCACACAGAAATGCCAGCTGTCCCAGTTGGGACTCGAACCAGCGACCTTCTTGCTGTGAGGCGACAGCGCTACCCACTGCGCCACCGCACCGACCGTGTTACTTTACTAGTGTTACAACCTGCCTTCCTCGTGTGTTTGTTTTCGTCATGTGATCCTCACCATGTGCTCCTTTGTTCCCGTTCCCGCCATGTCATTATGTTCATCACCTTCACCTGTGTCATCCACCTGTGTGTCATTGTCATCATCCTGTCCTTGTGTATTTATAGTCCTTGTATTCAGTTAGTCCCTCGTCCGGTATTGTCGATGTTAATGTCTACGTGTCTCACTGTTCTCCTTCAAGCCCTGTTCGTCCTGTTATCCTCGTAAGTGTTATATAATAAATATACGTGTTTTTGTACTCCTGAGAATCCGTGCCTTCTTCGTCCTGTGAGCAGCAGGCGTTACATAATACCGGACCTAAAAAAAAAGTTTGCGGCGTGTTTTCCCTCCGTTTTATTTTCATAGTCTTTTTGCCCACAGTGTTTTATTTTTCATCTTCCTCGTGTTCCTTCCCCAATGGACTCCTTCTACACCCCGGAATTCCTCATCCTCATGTTGAGGCAGGGGGAAAACAGCCTCGAGGACCATACAAACAGTTTCCTGATGCTGGCTGAAAGATCCAGCTGGCCGGACGACGTGCTCTGCGGGTTCTACAACTCGAATTTGAACTCTGCTTGCAGAGCACGGTCGTCCGAAGATGGTCCTCGAGGCGATCTCGCCGCCTATGTGGAGTGGACACTGGCGAGGAACCGCCCACCGTTCGACGTCAGTGCCACTCCAGACCCAGTGACCAGCCCTACCATCTGCAGGGAGCGTACGCCAGAGCCCACCGCAGACGGAGAGCCACCCGCGGTGTGTGAGCCATCGCCAACGAGAGCGACAGAGCGGAACACCACCGAGCAGGAGGAGCTCAACTACCCGTCTGACCAGGTGCGTGAGCCGGCAACATCGCCGAATGTGGGAGTCCTGGTGGACATCGAGGGACCGAGCGTGAGTCCCGCCCACCAACCCACAGCAGAGGGTGAGCTGGCCCTGGACCCCGAAATGCTGCTCATCGACTTCTGGAGCGAAGTCAAGCCCCTTCCGCTGTTCCCAGACAGCCCTTCTTCAGTCCCGTTCTTCCCAGAAGACGAAAGCTCCAGGGTCATGAGCAGCACCCCACCCGACCCGCCCTCTTTATCTTCGTTGACGCCATCCACAGCCATTCTGCCCTCTCCAGTGCGGCTACAGTCAGCCAGTCCCCCAGCTCACCCTCTAACAGCATGTGTGGAGGTATCTCTGCGGGCCTGCCCACCTGTTTCGCTGGACAGAGGTTGTCACCCGATGTCATCTCCTTCACCCTCCGAGCTACGGACTCCGCTTCGGCCCTCCGACCCAACGGCTCCACGTTGGCTCTCTCCTCCCTCATCTCCTCCTTGGACCGTCAGCCTACCGGCTCCACCAGGCTCCCTCGTCCCCCCGGCTCCGCCTTGGTCAGTCGTCGCCCTGCCTCCACTTCTGGACTCCGCTCCACCGGCTGCGCCTCATCACTCCATCCCGCCAGCTCCGTTGAGCTCCTCCTTCCCTCCAGCTACGCCTCGGTCCTCTGTCGCTCTGGCTCCACCGCGGGCATCCGGACCTGTGTCGTCGCTTCGGTCGGGTGAGCCGTCCGCTCCACCTCGGCCCTCCGGAACCTCAGCGTCACCTTCACCCTTCGGCTCTCCGTCGACTCCTTGGGCTCCACCTCCATCTGCGGCGTCTCCCACGGTCGGCCCCCTGGAGTCGGCGACCACTCCTCCTCCCTCCGTCGACTCCACCCTGGGCCGTCCTTCTGGCTGTGTCCTGGGTCCTCCTCCTGCTTCATCTCCCTTCCTGGCTCCTCCTTCCTCCTTGGCCTCCTCCTCTGTTCCACGCCCTCCAACTCACCTCCTGGTTCCTCCCTCCTGTGACTCCTCCCTGGCCTCCTCCTCTTTTCCACGCACTCCAGTTCCTCCCTCACAGACTCTCCTCTAACCCCCTCCTTTTTTTTAGGCGCGAGGGCGCGCCTTTTAAAGGGGGGGGTACTGTTACAACCTGCCTTCCTCGTGTGTTTGTTTTCGTCATGTGATCCTCACCATGTGCTCCTTTGTTCCCGTTCCCGCCATGTCATTATGTTCATCACCTTCACCTGTGTCATCCACCTGTGTGTCATTGTCATCATCCTGTCCTTGTGTATTTATAGTCCTTGTATTCAGTTAGTCCCTCGTCCGGTATTGTCGATGTTAATGTCTACGTGTCTCACTGTTCTCCTTCAAGCCCTGTTCGTCCTGTTATCCTCGTAAGTGTTATATAATAAATATACGTGTTTTTGTACTCCTGAGAATCCGTGCCTTCTTCGTCCTGTGAGCAGCAGGCGTTACAACTAGTTACTTGAAATAAAGTAATCTGATTACATCAAGTTACTTGTAATACATTATGCCAACAGTAATGCAACTCAACCAGACCTCACTGCATTGGACAGTCTAAAAACGGAATTATTAAAGCTGCGTGAATCCTTTCCTTGTTTAATAAATTACTTGCAACTCTGAAGATGATGCTGACATGCAATGAACAGGTGGTGGCGTTTGAAGGCATGAGTTGTGGAGCACAGACACTCTTGACAGTCCTGGAGGTAATTAATAATATAATAACACTAATACTGAAACGGTTAAGGCGTTTTAAAACCAAACATACACATTCTTTATGTGCATTTTCAGAATTGATGCGCATACTGGCATTTCTTTCAACCATTTTTTTATGTGCATATCCAAAATGAGCATAAAAATAGGTGGATGGAAACATACTGTAGCTATTGGGACAGTCAATGGCTGCTGCTTGTATGCTTGTGATAATACATAATACATTCATTTATTCTTTTTTTTTCAGCTTAGTCCCTTTATTAGTTGCCACAGTTATCCAGCATATGTTCTAGCGGATGCCCTTCCAGCTGCAACCCATCACTGTTTAGCTTACCCAATTAACCTATAGCGTATGTCTTTGGACTTGTGGGGGAAGCCGGAGCACCCGGAGGAAACCCACGCGAACACGGGGAGAACATGCAAACACCCCACAGAAATGCCAACTGAGCCAGCCGAGGCTCGAACCAGCAACCTTCTTGCTCTGAGGTGACAGCACTACCCACTGCGCCCCCGCATCACCCAAGACCAAAGTTTAGAACTTAATTTAAATTTAAGGACATTATGATCTTTGCCTGGAAGAAACCTCAGTTGAGGTTTTTAAGGGCATTCAGAAACTTCTGGCTTAAAGATTAACGACCTTTGGAACTAGGCCTGTCACAACAATCAATATATGGACTTATCCCACAACACATGGACATGACCATTTCTGGTGATACAATATATATCGCCATAAATAAAAACCAATTCTAGCAACATTTTAGCAGATCTATTGAGAGGGGTCTGGATGCAGACCTGGTGCACTGCAATCTGAGCTGCATTCAATGCTTTTAACCCCACCCTTAACCCTAACCCTCACAGTGACGTCACTCGCTCCATTTGAGTGCATTGTGTCTGACATTGCATCGCTGAGTGATGCAATCTCAGCTTGCATCATAAAGGCTGCATCCAGATACTATTGGATCTATCTCTATTGGAGGTTTCAGTGTCAGTTTGGTTAAAAAAACTAAAGTATTTATAAAATACTATAGTATTTATCATCATGTGGGTGTCTAGGAAATGAAAATAAATCTGGTAGCCGATATCGCAGCCTCAGTTACTTTTTACTTTGCACCCTTTTGTTAACAGTTATTATTATCTATTTAGGATACGCGTTTTCACATTTTGACTCCAATGCCTAATTATTAAATTGCTCAAATGACTATACAGTAATTAAATATTCTTAAGAATAAAATATTATGTGTTCTTTGGAAAAGTGTACTTGCATTACAATGATATTATATTGTCATTCTGGCATTATATAATGAGTGGCATAAAATTGACAATAATATCTTTTATCGCAATATATTTTGGTGCAAGATATCATACAACAAAAAAACAGATACCGTGACAGGCCTATTTGGAACAGAGTTTCACTCCCCTCAAATGGGCTGAATTTGAACTCATGTTTTTTTTATTCATTTGCAGTTTGTTCCACCAATATATGAGCTATTTAACTGCATATGTAGCCAAAACATTAAATTCTGCATGCATTCCTTATCCAGTTGATCACACACACACACTACAAACATAATAGTGGAGTGATACAGGAAGATTCAAATACAAATGCATTGCTAAATTTAGTTTAGGCAAGATGTGCTGTATGTCTTCCCGGTTTAGTACTTGCAGGGCATCACAGTGCTTGTGACAGCGCACGTTAATGAGAAAAAACAAGGGTAATGACCGGAAAGCATACTGGCTTCACACTTCAGGGGCACAAACAGGGCAAGCAGCAGGCTTCACTGCACTGTTTCAACAACAAGTGACCTCCACTGTACGACACTTATTGTTTGTTCCCCTAAAGTGCAGTAAGCAGGTCACTTAAAACAGAATAAAACATTTTTTAAGTGTTTATTTAAGAAAAAGCTAGTTATTTGCAAGACCATAAAGGTGAGTGTCACTGAGACAGCAGTCTTTCTCTTCATCTTACCTCATTAATCTCACTCACCAGAATAAAGCAGTAAGCATTTTTTTTTAAGTTTAAAGTTCACACTATTTTGAAGGTCTGTTTGTTGAATTTCAGTTACATTGCATCTACATGCCAACTAATTCTCATTAGATTATAAGTAGACTGTTAGGTTGGGGTTAGTGTAAGTTGACATGTAATTGCAAAGTTTCTTATAGTCAGTTAAATGTCTGTTGAAGGAGCAGTATCAGACAGACAGTCTACTAATACTCAAATGGACCATCAAAATAAAGTGTTACCTGTTTAAAAGACGTCAAGATGTTTTGGCTAAAACAAGGGTAAATTTGGGCTTTAAGTAAAAATCTAATAATATTATAGCAATAGTCCAAAAAAAAAAAAAAAAGACAGGAATGACAAATAAATGATCAATGATAAATGACTAAAATCAATTTTTATTTGGAAGGTAGCAATACGTCTATTAAATTTTCACTGCCACCCCAAGCTAGTTTTTCCCAAAGATGCCCATGTTTGGATGTGTATTAGATTTTATAAATATAAAATTGCCTGGTATGCTCCCCCTGGTTCTAGTGTCATTAAAACAATAAAACATCAACTTCCAGTTTACTCAGCAAGGAAATGGTCAACTTAAATAAAATTTATTTTTGGCTTTCCTGTGACAACAAATGACTTACCTGTTTATTCCAGCTCAGAAACTCAATTGTCCAGTGCAGCATCTCTTTATTGAGGTATCATGTAAAGCATTGGGTGACCAACCCTGTTCCTGGAGATCGACCTTCCTGCAGATTTCAGCTCCAACCCTGATCAAACACACCTGAACCAATTAATTAGAACCTGAGGAGCACTTGATAATTACAGGCAGGTGTGTTTGATATGGGCTGCAACTGAAAACAGCAGGAAGGTCGATCTCCAGGAATAGGGTTGAGAACCCCTGATGTAAAGGCTTTGACTTATATTTTACATATTCAGACCGTTTGCTTTTGTGCTGCTCTTTTGTCATTACATTTAAATGTTTTGCCCAGATATACTGCCAATAAACGGCATTTTTTTTTGCCTCTATTAGACATTTGATCTGCAATAATTTGCAGGCCAGGTAGATTTCACTGATTTCAGGCAAAAGAATAACTTTAAATAATATCCATTAGGGAAGACTTTGTATTAGTTATTTTCAGAATATTTAAAGACAACTTCAACACAGTGTTGTAGGATTGTTATTTTTTATAGCATCTTAATCTCATATAGAAAAGAAAGAAAAAGAAAAAAAAACATTGAGGAACTTTCAGTATGTTGTTTATTGGTTGTTTAAAGAGCACCTATTTTACCCCTTTTTAAAGATTTAAGATACGTCTTTTGTGTCTCCAGAATGTGTCTCTAACGTTTCAGCTCAAAACACCCGTCAGATTATTTATTATACCTTTTAGAATATTGGAATTTTCTGCTCTGAACACAATGTAGCTGTTTTTGTTACCTGTGCCTTTAATGCTACAGTAGTTCTCCCTGCCCACCATTCCCACGTGCCTATCAGAGTATGTCTCAATATCCAGCTGCGTCAGATAAACAGCACAGTTACAGACAGGAAGAAAGCAGATCTCACGCAATGTTTGTGAGAAATACTACAGTAAAAAATGTCCTAATGATTATTATTTGATGTATTTGTTGTGGAGTTAATTCACGCACACAAACAGACACACACATGGCACGCACGTTTAACATTACACTGTTTTGCATGCAAAATGTGACAAGATGCACATTTATAAACACTGCCGTATGGATATCCATTATGTTAATGTACAAAATAAACCTGATTTAACGTCCACAAATCAGAATTGAAGCATCTACTTTTATAATTGTACTGACATGTGGCAGTGGTGATAAAGACGATAAAATTGCTGTAATTCATTACAAACATACACAGTTTTAAAAACATTATAATCTTGTGAAACCGATTCTGGATCACATTTGATGAAGATTGATGATCACATAGAGCTGAACAAATCTTGTAATCCCAGTTGCTTTGCGCACGTCCTGTCTTGTTGATATAATTATATGCGATACTACTAATCCGCAGCTGTCACTCAATTCGGGCAGGGAAAACGCACTTCTACGTCATAGGATTTAGATCCTATTTTAATGTCAGGAAATTAAAAAAGGAGACGTATTGTCTTTATATCACCCCAATATAACTGTGGATACACTATACCTATACACAGTGTTGGGGAGTAACGGAATACATGCACCGGCGGTACGTATTTAGAATACTATTCATGAGTAACTGTATTCTGTTACAGTTACTATTTTTAAACAGGGTATTTAGAATACAGTTACTTTCCTAATACCATTGGAATACTACGGCCGATGCGTGTCTGGCCCATAATAATATTACTAAATTGCCGCCGAAACCATAGAAACAAAAGCTACACTCCCGACTGCTATCGCCAGCGTTAACTCAGTGAGACTCACGCAAATGACCCTGTTCTCACGCTCTCACGCCACACCTCCATTTTCTCACGCAGCAAAAAGGACGATCGCAAACACCGAACAATCAGACAACAACCATGATTTTTAAATAAACTGCTTTTTTTGCCGTCATTGTTCGTGAATTCGCTGCTTGGTGTTTTATTTGCGCTTTCAGAGGTTTCGTTTACGCTTCTTAAATTTACGTTCGCTTTTCTGACACAAATGTGGGCGGGACTTATGGGCACCTTAGCCAAAGTTGGCAGCCCTGGTTAACTTGAGTGTACAAATATGGAGGATTCAGACCAAGAGCTCGAAGGGTTGGAGCCGCAACCGAAGCAACTTTCTAGCAGCAGTAAAAAATGCATTCACGTCTTGGAAGTTCAAGCAAGGTAGTTCAAGGTACTGTAGACAGGTGGCTACTGACTAATATGTTTGACTTAAAACAAAACTTGTTCATTTTGATGTTTACATTTTTGTAAAGCAAATATATTTTGCATTAATTAATCCAGTACCAGGATTAAGCAAAGTAACGGAATAAATATATTTTAAAGCAGGTATTCTGTAACTAAATACATTTACAAAGTATTCTCCCCAACACTGCCTATACACACAGTTCTGTCCAAACAGCTTCCAAAAGATGATTTTCATCATAGGTGCCCTTTAAAATAACATCTTTGCATAATGTGTTTGTATGGTTGCAAAAATAAAATAAATAATTATAATTATTTAAATTAAATAAAAAAGAATGATTCTAGTACATTATTTAATGGTTCTTAAAATAGAGCCAAATTAGAACCAAATACAATACAAAAACATTAGGGGACTGTTTTGTGTTTGCTGGGAAAGATGCTCTAAAAATATATACCTGTATATTTCACTTAAAAACAAAAAAAAATATTTACGCACTCTCAAATGATTCCAGACCTTTATGAGTTTCTTTCTTCTGTTGAACACTAAAGACTACATTTTGAAGCAAAGTTAAAATCCTGTAACCATTAACTCTCATAGTAGGTAAAATAAACACTACTGAAGTCAATGATTACAAGTTTCCAGCTTTCTTTAAAATATCTTCTTTTGTGTTCAACAGAAAATAACTCTTAAAGGTTTGAAACAAATAAAGGATGAGATAATGATTATTTATTTGTGAGTCAACAAACTCTTTAATTTTGTAGTCTACAGATTGTCTGTTGTCAGCAGTGGTGTAAAGTAACAAATTACAAATACTTAAATTACTGTAGTTGAGTAGTTTTTCTCAGAAATTGTAATGTGCTAAGTAGTTTTATAAATGTGTACTTTTACTTTCCCTTGAGTACATTTAATGCTGTATCGATACTTTTATTCCACTACTTTCCTTCAATCTGCAGTCACTACTTTATTTATTTTTATTTTTTTGTCTATGAGGATTAGTAGAATCAGTCCTGTGACTTCTGTCCAATCAAATCGCACATACCTGTAGAAGGTAAACCGCATCATAATGAACTACCTCAAGACATGGGCAATTTATAATTGCAGCAAACTGTTTGGAAGCATTAAAAGTGTCCAAAGAAAGATGTTTAAAATCTTTACACGCAATAACCCAGAGACTGTTTAGATGCATGTCACTGATAAGAAGATGACAGATGTTTACTGTATGATGACCGAAATGGCCTTAAACACCCAGCAGGCACAAGACATCAACATGACGTCAGATTGAAGTTGTACCCCAGTGTCGTGCATTTTGTATGGAAATAAAATCAGGTTGATGCCAGAACCCAACATCAGGCCGACATCAGTGTCCAACGTTTAACCTAAAATCAACCAAATATCAACGTTTAATGATGTTACAGCTTGACCTTGTGTGAACGTTACCACTATGACGTCTATCAGACATTGGATTTTGGTTGCCATACCTGAAGAATAAATGTCAGTATTTGACCTCAATATGTTGTTGGTTTTAAGATGTTGACTTGACGTTGAATTTTGGTCACTTTTTAACACAACCTAAAATCAACTGTCATTATTGGACATCAAAATAAAGTTGCCATTAGATGCTGGCTAGACAATGACATTACAACCTAAATCTAACCTAATATTAATGTCTTATGACGTTGTGTGCCTGCTGGGCAATAACTAAATGCACTACAGAATGTTACGTTTACACACATCCACAAATTGCCTGTAAACACATCGACCTTTCACAGTATAATACTCACTACTCTTGAGTACTTTTGAAAGGTCTACTTTTTACTCATACTTTGAGTAATATTTACAACAGATACTTTTACTCTACTACATTTTTAATCAAGTAATAGTACTTTAACTTAAGTTTGATTTTTCAGTACTCTTTCCACCACTGGTTGTCAGTGCGTAACGGTGACAATATTATTTTTTTCGAAACAATTATGCTCAACATTGAACAACAGAAAATGCATCTTTTTTAATTTGTTTAAAAATATGACTATACCTAAGGAATGAAGAGTCCCAGTATTTAAAATACTACACAGTATCGCATACACATTTTGCTAAACTATATATACAGTTGAAATTATTAGGTGCCCTTTGACTTTTTTTTCTTTTTTAAATATTTCCCAAATGATGTTTAACAGAGCAGGGAAATTTTTACAGTATGTCTGATAATATTTTTCTTCTGGAGAAAGTCTTATTTGTTTTATTTCAGCAAGAAAAAAAGCATTTTTTTATTTTTTTAAAAACTATTTTAAGATCAAAATTATTAGCCCCTTTAAGCTATTTTTTTCGATAGTCTACATAACAAACCACTGTTATATAATGACTTGCCTAATTACCCCAATCTGCCTAGTTAAACTAATTAACCTAGTTAAGCCTTAAAATGTGACATTAAGCTGTATAGAAGTGTCTTGAAAAATATCTAGTAAAATGTTATATACTGTCATCATGGCAAAGATAAAATAAGTCAGTTATTAGAAATGAGTTATTAAAACTATTATGTTTAGAAATGTCGTCACCTTAGAATTCTAAGGTTCTATCTGCGTTCTGAATGATTTTGAGATATTGAGCTTCAAAGTTTTTGCATTCCATAGCAAACAATATGTGTAACATTTGTTTTTTTTTTATTTTTATAAAAAGCCTTAAAATGTAAACAACTTATAAAAAAAACATCCCATAATGTAAATAAGTTGTCATTTAATAAGAATATGTCAATAACTCAACTTTGACAAAAATGTCAGATAGAACCTTATAATTCTAAGGTGACGATGTGGTGAAATAATCTTCTCTCCTTTAAACAGAAATTGAGGGAAAAAATAAAAAGGGGTGCTATTAATTCAGAGGTGCTAATAATTCTGACTTCAAATATACTGTATATATAAAAAATTTAACGCTTGATTGTTTGCTTTTAAAATACAGTTAATTGTTAAACACATTTCTGAAGGTTTCCGGCAAGAAATACTGCAGATCTCAGAGAGTGAGTGAGAAGTGCCTGGAGGAAGAGCAGCACACAGCGAACACACTCGCCACTATCACAGCTCCTTTTTTCACGAGCACTGAGGCACATCAACATGAGACGAATGCGATGTGACTGCTATTGTTGCAGGACTCTTTCCCTGGATCACATGCAGAGGGTGGCAGAGCAGTGTCACACTCACTGAGGGGTTTCTGAACACATCAGCGAGGATTGTGGGCCATGTATCTGGAGTTTACGTAATGACGAAAGATAAAAATAGATCTCTTCGACCCCCCCCACTGAACTATTTCAGAGCCACAGCCGTCATGATACATTTGTTAAACTACATTTATAGTATATTTGTCAGATAGAAACAGTGGGGATGGCAGCTCCAGCAGTTGTGTTGTCATTAAAGGATTAGAAAGGTAAAGTTTAACAAAAGGTTACTGAGTTTTGACCTTTCACATGGTAAAATGGTACATGGTAAAAGGACCAAATGTTGGAAGAGAAGTTCAACTGATATTCCTCCCTAAACTTTGTACAGACAATGTATTTTAAGTCAGGACAAATATATTTTAATAATGTTAAATAAAGGTCTATAGTTAAATTCAGTCAACATTAAAGGAATAGTTCACTCAAAATGGAAACTTCCGTCATTATTCAACACTTGTTCCAAACCTGCTTGAGATATTTTTATTCTGTTAAACACAAAATAAGAATAAAAAAAAGCCATAAACCAGTAATCATTGACTTCTCCAGTATGTTGTGTAAATTTTTAGTTTTGGGTGAACTATTCCTTTAAGATTGACTTTGTTGACTGGACTAATAAACAAATCCAATCTATATTACTCTTTATCAGGTGAAGGACGATTTATGGTAACTTCAATGACATTGATTACAATACAAGTCTTGTAATAACCCGAGCACATTCAATTTTGGAATGGCATAGGGAGAAGCCCTTCCGAAAGACACCAAACATCTTTCATGTGCATGATCATGGGGACCCTGTGTCCATTAGTTGTACGCTTCAAAATCATTCCCTCATTCTGAAGTGCCCTGTGGAGAGCGATACTGTATATCCTGTTTGGAATGCACCGCTAATGAATATTTCAATGAGTACCCTATCAAGGCACAGCTATAAAGACAAAATCCAGTTTGGGTCAGTCACAATAAAATGTGGGAAAAAAGTCACGTGACAAGTGAAACATGCACTCGCCGGCCACTTTATTAGGTACACCCTACTAGTAACGGGGTTGGACCCCCTTTTGCCTTTATGGCATAGATTTAACAAGGTACTGGAAATATTCCAGTATTAGTTAGTACATATTGACATGATAGCATCACGCAGTTGCTGCAGATTTGTCGGCTGCACATCCATGATGTGAATCTCCCGTTCTGCCACATTCCAATGGTGCTCTAATGGACTGAGTTCTGGTGACTGTGGAGGCTATTTGAGTACAGTGAACTCATGGTCATGTATTAGAAATCAGTCTGAGATGATTCGCGCTTTATGACATGGCGCGTTATCCTGCTGGAAGTAGCCATCAGAAGATGTGTACACTGTGGTCATAAAGAGACAAACTTGGTAATCAACAATACTCAGGTAGGCTGTGGTGTTGACATGATGCTCAATTGGTACTAATGGGCACAAAGTGTGCCAAGAAAATATCCCCCACACATTACACCACCACCACCAGCTTGAATCGTTAATACAAGGCAGAATGGATCCATGCTTTTGACGCTCATCCGACCAGGCGACATTTTTCCAATCTTCTATTGTCCAATTTTGGTAAGCCTGTGCAAATTGTAGCCTAAGTTTCTTGTTTTAGCTAACAGGAGTGCCACCTGGTGTGGTCTGCTGCTGTAGCCCATCTGCCTCAAGGTTCAACATGTTGTGCATTCAGAGATGCTCTTCTGCATACCTCGGTTGTAACGAGTGGTTATTTGAGTTACTGTTGCTTTTCTATCAGTGCCAACCAGTCTGACCTCTGGCATCAACAAGGCATTTGCACCCACAGAACTTCCGCTCACTGGATGTTTTCTCTTTTTTGGACCATTCTCTTTAAACCCTAGAGATGGTTGTGCGTGAAAATCCCACTAGTTCAAAAGTTTCTGAAATATTCAGACCAGCCTGTCTGGCACCAGCAACCATGCCACGTTCAAAGTCACTTAAATCATGTTTCTTCACCATTCTGATGCTTGGTTTGAACTGCAGCAGATCATGTCTACATGCGTAAATGCATTGTTTTGCTGCCATGTGATTGGCTGATTAGAAATTTGTGTTAACAAGCCGTTGGATAGGTGTACCTAATAAAGTGGCCGGTGAGTGTAGTTTTGGAACATAAATGAATGTGGACACGTGGAAACATGCATTCCACATATTTAACCTATCTAAACATACATTTAAACATTTTAACGTGGTTGCACATGTGAAGCTCCAATTTTTTGGCAAAGATCTAAATTTGATTAGGAAATATAAAAAAAACATTCAGTCAGCTGATCAAAATAGTAGTTTACATTGGGGCTTTTCAATCTGATTGGGTCATCGGTCTGATTACTTAAATTCTTTGGATAGATGTAAAAGTAATGATTTAGAGCAGGGGTGACTAACCCTGTTCATGGAGATCTACCTTCCTGCTGATTTCTGTTGCAACCCATATCAAACACACCTGCCTGTAATTATCAAGTGCTGTTCCCGTCCTAATTGGTTTGTGTGTGTTTGACCAGGGTTGAAGCTGAACTCTGCAGGAAAGTAGATCTCCAAGAACAGGGTTAAGCAACCCTAATTTAGAGCTTTATAGATCAAAGTAAGACTTCTAAATGACACATTCACTCACTGGTGTCAATGAATGCATCAACATGTTCTATTGCATTTCCTGACAGCAGCAGGAAGAACTCAATAAATGTTCAGTCACCTGATGTCTATTTTTCAAGTTGCATACTAAAACCTCTTCTTAGTCCACTTATGTTACTGACTTATTTTACATTATTATACTTATGTTACTGGCTTATTTGTCAAACAAAATGGCAGATAGCAAAGCTATCATGGCACTATGATTGGTCAGGTCACTACCTGTTGATTGTTTGCTTTGTGGTGTTCTTTACTTAATCTTTACTGGTGTTTTTTGTTATTAATAATATGCAGCTTTACAAGTAGTCAGGTGATTTAGTCATCCTTTTTGCTGTCTCATATCTGACACCTCAGCATTCCATCTCCATTATCACGAAACACAACACACAATGAAAACTTGGCTTCAATCACAGAATCCTCCATCCCAGCTGCTGATTTTTTATGCAGTGCTTGATGTCACTGTGGTCTGGCTTATGTCCTTCAGAATTCAAACAGATGGTGCAAATACAACCAGGAAAATGGGCTAGGGGGGAGTTAGTTCTCAGGGAACACAACCTGGTGGCTAGTCCCCATGACTGACTTCCTGTAACTACCCCAGTCCCTTAAATAGAATTTAGAAACCCTTGTTAATAGTGTCACCTGTGGCCAGTATGAGCTGCAGTGAACTGTAGCCAACGATTTATTGCTTGTGCTCATAATTGTGCAGACATATAGGCTAGCATGAGTCAATGCCCCAGTTTATTCAAAGTGACATCCCTTTTAAGAAGTAAAAAGTTGGAAATACCTTTGGAGTAAAATACTGATCCAAACACCCAGGAGATGTCCACACTGCTGTGAATGACAAAAAGCAGCTGCTAGCTAAGTTTCCATCCACCTATTTAAAAAAAAAAAACGGTTGATGGAAATGCTTAGATGCGCATGAGTTTTGAAAATGCGCATTAAAAATGTATTCGCATAACAGAGTAGGATAAACCTTTTATTCGATAAGAAAAGATGGCCATAAACTGCGATGGAAACACTTTTACTGAACAAATTCCAGTATGTGCATTAAAAAAAGTTTTTGATTTTATTATAAGAGATCATGTGATGATAAATATAGGTGCGTTCGACTTGAACCACGGCTGCAGCTGGAGATCAAACAAGATTAGCCAAGCGTAGGAATGCATAGTTGAAAACGGAGCTGTCAAGCCGGACACTTCGGTGTTCAAAATTGCATCAGTCATGATGATCGATCACATGGCGTGATCATTTATTTTATTATAATTTTTTTTTTAACAACAAAAGATTTGCAGTACAAATAAACCAGAATACAGTCTCTACAAACTATAGTTCATAGTTAAACAATAAGGGAATTATGAATTAAATTTAAGTAGCCTATAAAACAAAGACATGGGAGAAATAAGGGGGAATGAGAGGGCAATATAAACATAAAAAGGAAATCAATTTTAACGAATAGGCTTATTAAATACAAAGCAATAAGCCCAAATTAAGATTATTTTGGATAATGAAAGCATTTAAAAAGCACTTTAATCCAAAAAGATTGAACAAAAGGACATTCCCAAAACAAGTGAGCTACAATTTAGCCTTTATAATTAGATGCTGCACCGGCTGAGTCAATTGTCTGATCTCGGAGAGCTGTCGCTGTACTTTGATTCCACATGTGACAGTCACGTGGCGTCGGTGCAGTGTCAAGCTGGACAAAATTTCTAACCGGCATGCACCACTTTAAGACAAATTTCGACCGATCTGCGCAGTCGAACGCACCTAATATGTGTGAATGGACAAACCAGCAGGCTGAGCTCATGACTTTTATAGTATGTTTTTTCCTCCTACTATAGATTTTTTTGCCAACATTTTTCAGAATATCTTGTATTATGTTCAACAAAATTAAAGAAAATCATAAACTGACAGTTCTCTTAACAGCATGCATATTTCGTTTCTCTCTACCTGGATATGAGAAATCCTGTATTTCACTTCGGAATATTTATTCATGGATTTTCACAATGGCACTGCCTGCAGTGTCTTCTTAATAGAGAGGTGTGAAGTTTGACATAATATATATATAATTATACAGTTGAAGTCAGAATTATTAGCCCCCTGAATTATTAGCCCCCCTGTTTATTTTTTCCCCAATTTCTGTTTAACGGAGAGAAGATTTTTTTCTAAACATAATAGTTTTAATAACTCATTTCTAATAAGTGATTTATTTTATCTTTGCCATGATAACAGTAAATAATATTTGACTAGATATTTTTCAAGACACTTCTATACAGCTTAAAGTGACATTTAAAGGCTTAACTAGGGTAATTAGGTTAACTAGGCAGGTTAGGGTAATTAGGCAAGTTATTGTATAATGATGGTTTGTTCTGTAGACTATCGAAAAAAGAAATAGCTTAAAAGGGCTAATAATTTTGATCCTAAAATGTTTTTTTAAAAATTAAAAACTTCTTTTATTCTAGCCAAAATAAAACAAATAAGACTTTCTCTTGAAGAAAAAATATTATCAGACATACTGTGGAAATTTCCTTGCTTTGTTAATCATCATTTGGGAAATATTTAAAAAAGAAAAAAAAAAATCAAAGGGGGGCTAATAATTCTGACTTCAACTGTTTATGAATGTATTTCCCAGTGTTAAGTTGCAGCTGGAAGGGCATACGCTGCTAAAAAAAAAAAAAAGGCTGGATAAGTTGGCGGTTCATTCTGCTGTGGCGACCCCAGATTATTAAAAGGGACTAAGCCAAAAAGAAAATGAATGAATGAATATATTTATGTAAATGAATACAATTTAAATGCATACAGTATATCACACTCTAAAATGCCATTTGAATAAAACATACAGTATATGCTCCCTTCAAACTGAAATCATGACAGAACTTAACGTGGAGTGTCTTAAGTGAAAAGAGAAAAATACAAAATGTGCAGTGCGGTGGGGCATGAGAACCGGGTATCGAGAGAAACACTGCCTTAAAGCAACACATCATAACATTTTTGCTCACTGCTCCACCATGTGGTTGATAAGTGCAATTTTCTGCTACCAGTGTCATGAAAACTGTCCTTGTATAAGCATCCCAGTGGGGAGGGCAATACACAAGATTTTATTGACTATAATCTGATGGAACCAGTGAATGCAGAAACCTGTTTGGAAACCATGCGAGTAGATACAGTAGCCCGTGTTACACATCATTTACTAAAATTGTTTATAAGGACGTAATGTCAAATATTTCTATTTGAATAAACATTCATGTTTGGGCTTGTGTCTGATCACTCTTTCTTTACCTGCATTGGATTTCAAACTAGCATATTAAACCATTTCGTCTTATAGTTAGCTCTTGGCTAACTCCACCCAGGCTAAGAGTAAAACATGGCTTCATTCAAAAGCTTTGGCTAGTGACTTGTTGCCTCACTGCCCTATATAAGACGGTGACTCTAAAAGCAGTTTTACTGTACAAAGGCACCTTGTAAAACTTCACACAGACTTCTGAGTACACATTATGATTTAATTATGTAACTAAATGGAAAGAGATTTGGTGATAATTCAGAAGATATTTATTCATTCATTTTCTTTTCGACTTAGTCCCTTTATTAATCTGGGGTCGCCACAGCGAAATGAACTGTCAACTTATCCAGCATATGTTTTACGCAGCGGATGCTCTTCCAGGTGCAAACCATCACTGGGAAATACCCATACACACTCAATCACATTCATATACTATGGCCAATGCTTACCCAATTCACCTATAGCGCATGTCTTTGGACATGGGGGAAAACGGAGCACCCGAAAAAAACCCACGCAAACACGGGGAGAACATGCAAACTCCACACAGAAATGCCAACTGACCCAGCCGAGGCTCGAACCAGCAACCTTCTTGCTGTGAGGCGATGTCGCCCCAATTCAGGAGATATTTGCTTACTAAAACAATAACTTCTTACTAGAAGAGCCATCAAAAATGGAACATGCTGGCCAAAAACATACATTTACTCACAATTGGTGCTTCAAGATGTCAATGTTTAATTTTTTCACTCAGTTGTCAGAGATGAAGTACACAGGATTCTAGGATATCAAAGGCACCATTTTATAGGGAGCCACGGGGTAAAATGTAATACAGAGTTTTAAGGTATTTGCTTAGGGTTAACCATGGCATGGTTCTGAGGTTTTCACCACAGTGTCAGCAGACGTCTTCCTGCCAATTATTAAAGAAGTTCGGCGAAATTTGGATGAGAAACACATTTCTGTAGCATAGTATTTTTTATTATACTTGATTTTAAAAAAATTGTGAAAGTTGTAAGTAAAATCTTATATTGTGATTACCATCTTCTAGGCCAAAATATGGAACCATTTTGAAAGAGGTAAAAAACACACAGTGACGGTTAGCCAGTTTTAAGGGAAAACACGACACAGCAAGGTTAGTTGTAAACGGATGTTACAAATAAGCCACACACTGTTGGCCAATTAAACTAACAAAATATTTTTTTTATTTAATTTTGAGTGTAATATTGGGAACTTTTTATATAAAAAATGTTTTTTAATGGTAAAATGTTTTAGTAGAAACAAAATATATTTTTATTGCTAATAATGCAAATAAATACATTGTATAATAATGGATAATAATGCAAATGAATCAACATGTGTTTATTCAATAGATAAATAAATAAACATGCTGTGTTATGTAGAATAAAAAAGGAAGTACTGAAAAATACTATTTTAAATAAACTGAATTTAAATGAATTGTGTGAAATATGACTTTATAAGCATGTGTTACAACTAGGGATGTCCTGATCAGGTTTTTTACCTTCGAGTCCGAGTCATTTGATTTTGAGTATCTATGGATACCAAAACCCGATCCAATACTTCTATAATACATACAAAATGAATAATGAAGAGCGAAGAAGCAGATCCAGGATGTTTCTCATTTTTTAAAATTGAATTCACCTATTTTAACATTCAACACTCACTTCTGTGAGATAGCTTGAACAATCAAGTATAAATAACACAAATTCTTCACTTTTGGACTTTAGTGCAAAATCTAATATAAAAACAAATACAACCTCAACTTAAAATACCCGGCAGGCAATCCCAAGTTTACATATCTCACAGTTTGCTATGGCAATGTTGTCGTCATCAACTTTATGATGCCTCCAGAACTCAGACATACTCGCATTTTCCGCTTTAAGCTGCTCCCGTGTTCTACGGCATTTAACCAATAGCGTCTCTGCAAAAAAGTGATGTCATGCTGCAATCGTTGTTGTTTCTGTGTGAAGTCAAGAAAGAGGTCTAACTTTGTGCCACAGCATAACTATAGACGTGTCAAAAAATAATGAGTATATATATATATATATATATATATATATATATATATATATATATATATATATATATATATATATATATATATATATATATATATATATATATATATATATTAGGGGTGTAACGATACGCGTATTCGTATTGAACCTTTCGGTACGAGACTTTCGGTTCAGTACGCATTACAAACCGAACGATTCAGACAAATTTCTAAAAAGATAAAAGAGAATAAGTGTACAGAATATAATGTTTTCAGTGCAACAACGTTCAACAAGGCATTCCAAATGAAGTGACCCTGAACGTGACAGGCAACATGCTGCCTTCCCCGCCCACCTCCAAACACTACTCCAGTCAGGCGCACGCTGCACTAGCTCGCAAAATGGCTAACATTAATGTAATCCTCCTATAACCAACAGCGGGTCTGGCGTTTGGGAGCACTTTGGTTTCCCTGTAAGTTATGAGGGTGTTGACGAGAGAGTGGTGGATAAAAAAAACACTATGTTGTTGGATTATCGCATAAAAGACGTGCGAATAAAGCTGCGTTTCCATCCAACGAGTCAAAGCGAACAAAACCGTCACTTCCTAATTAACTGGCGCAAAATATCAACAGTAAAAACTGAATTTGGTGCAGTAGGAGAAGCTGCATCGATCATTTCTTTATCTAATAAATGACTTGCGCCTCGGAAGGCAATCCTGACACACAGTGAACGCGTGGTGGCGTTTGAAGGTGTCAGACGCGGAGCACAGATGCTCTTGATTCTGGATGTCATTAATAATATAACACTAATACTGAAATGGTGAGGTGTTTTAGAATGACAAAAACAAAATTTCAGATGGTTTATAATGTGCTCAGCCTGCTGGTTTGTCCATTTACACACATTTTTATTATCACATGATCTCTTATAACAAAATCACATGACCTTTTTTTTAATGTGCACACTAGAATTTGTGCGGTAAAAGTGTTTCCATCGTAGTTTATGCGCATCTTTTCTTATCGAATAAAAAGTTTATCCTACTCAGTTATGCGCATGTTTTTTATGCGCATTTTCAAAATTTATGCACATCATGGCGTTTCCATCAACCGTTTTTTTTATGCGCATCTCCAAAATGCGAATAAAAATAGGTGGATGGAAACATAGCTACTGACATCACGGAATCACTAACTGGGATTAGACAAAAACTAGACACGCGCACTACATGCAACTATCCCCGCAGCATTCAGACAGGCAATTTCTATAGATTCGAACAGGGCAAAACAAATCACCGAGGCGATTGGTACATTTATAGCTGTGGATATGAGACCTTAATCGGTAGTGGAAATTTCGGGTTTTAAGAAAATGTTACAGTTTTTCTCAGTGGCTTTGGTGCATTTCTCACAACACTATTTACATTTGCACAACAGTTAATGCATTTCTCAAAACAATTAGTCAATTGTGCACATCATAGTAGCAGTTTCTCATTCCTTTCAACAAATTGCAAATGCTTTTGGACATGCATCAATTGCTTTCATACAACTCTCTGCTGTTTGTAACATTATCATTTGCTTATGTCATGTCAGTCAAAATTAACTAAACTTGTGAATGCTGAATAGTCATTCATATAAAACTAATAGTCCTCATTTCATTACTTACACAAAATGTTGAACTAGTTGTCAAAATCTGTCAAGCTAATTTTATTTTTTTATGTTTATTCTTTTTTTTCTGAAAATGTCTTCTAAATTGAACAACTTCATGAATGATTTACAGACCTGTGTGTGTTGTAGGGTCAGTTCTAATATGTACTGCAATATTGTTTACAGTTGTGCACAGCTCTACCCAAAGGAAGTGTCTGTTTGTTGTAAATAAGGGTGTGTTTATTCTTTTGCACAATGCTGTGAATAAATTAGAATTGCAAAGAGCAAATGCAGTAAAAATGTGAAACACATATTCAGTGTCTTGTACTCAGATACCTCACTAAATGCAGTGATGTCTAACTTTACTGTAGTTTTCAAATGGCTGTGCAAATAGTATATAGTGCTGTCTTGAGCATTTTCAGCAAGTGTCACCAAAATCTGACTTTTTTTGCATTGGAAAACATGTACAGAGTAAACTGTCAGAATGAAAACATGACAAAGCCATTTGACTATCATGTTCATAAACAATGGTGTCAGGACTTTTCATTTTGATGAAACTGACACTTTCTTTGACATGAATACTTGCTTTTAAGGAATGAGCTTTCCATTTTGAGCAAGTGACGCGTTTTTGCAGGTTATACACTAGGTTTTGCAGTTTGCACTAATTGTTTTGAGAAATGCATTAACTGTTGTGCAAATGTAAATAGTGTTGTGAGAAATGCACCAAAGCCACTGAGAAAAAATGTAAATATAATAGAGCCCCGTTACATTATTTCTTCATAAACCCATTTCATTCAGATAATAATTCCTGCTTTCAGATCCACTGAAATGGCAGAGGACAGTCAAATCAAGCAGATCTGTGCTGTCTGAAGAAAAGTTGGACACTTTCTGAAAATAAAAAATTACTTAAAAATTGATTGAAACTGAGTTCCATATAAAAACTAAATTGTTCTTTTCTTTTTATTTGTTTAACTACTAAAATATTACATTTATTTTTATAAGCAGCTTTTTGTATTTAAGTATAAAGAAGGATTTGTTTTATTTGCTGCTAAGCAGAAACCCCAGAAGTATAGCTTTATACTGTATCACTGTTCAAGTAAAAAAAAAAAGAAGAAAAAAAAGATGTTAGTTTTAATACATTAAAAAGATTTCAATCAGAGAAATCCTCTGGCTTTTTTCTTTTTTTGCTGTATCGAAAACATATCGAACCGTGACACCACTGTGTCGTATCGAACCGAACTGTGATTTTTGTGAACCGTTACACCCCTAATATATATATATAGATGGATGGATGGATGGATGGATGGATGGATGGATGGATGGATGGATGGATGGATAGATGATAGATAGATAGATAGATAGATAGATAGATAGATAGATAGATAGATAGATAGATAGATAGATAGATAGATAGATAGATAGATAGATAGATAGATAGATAGATAGATAGATAGATAGATTGATTGATTGATATTCGTATATTTGAGTCCTAATCGGGAGGTAACGTCTGATTCCGATCAAGTCTGAATCTGCGTGATCGGGCCCAATTTCCGATCACGTGATCTGATCTGGACATCCCTACAACTAACCATCTGTCTGTATCATTATTACGCCTGGCACTTTTGGCAATACTGCACAGAAACCATAGGTCCGGCGAACATACTTTCAGTGCTCAGTTGTATGAGAGGCTTGTGTGTTGTTGGTAAAAATAATATGGTTTGTCTAACCCCATTACTTTGTTCATTATTTGCCCAAAACTAAAAAGTGTTACTTTGTGCCCTGCTCTCCCCTACCAATTTGGATTATGCAAAGTGTGGTTTTAAGTGACAGGAGGCTACTCTGGTAGCATTTATCCGGCTAAATGGAACACTTTGCTTTTTTTCTTTCGTCTTTTTTTTTAAATAGGCTCATTTTACAACTGCTGTAGAGTTGAGTTTTATCAGTTTTAAATCTATTCAGGTGATCCCCAGATCTGGTGAGAACACTATTGTGTGTATATTCCATATATTTGTTGTTTTGATTTTGAGCATTTGGAGCCAGTGATTAATACTCCTTGTATTAAAATTGTTGCATTGATAATACATGAACTACTAGAGGCAGTGTGTGTTTATGGTTTCTGTGTTAAAGGTTAGCTAGTCATGTGACCAGTATAGCCACATCACAAACTGTCCAACTGCTTGTACAGTAAGTGGAATCAGAGAAACATGCATTCATGTGCAATGAGGAGCAGGAGCAGCACAGGCTCATTTCTGCATTTGCTTCTAGAGGTTGCATTTGATATAATTTAAAACAATGGATGCTGGAATGTGGAGATCTGTAATATGTGGTTGGCGAGGTGAGAGAGGGATTTTCTCTCTGTGACTCTTTCTCAGTGTGAGGAATGACGCCCGCAAGAGCATGTGCACTAAGCGATCGCTTGTTGGGAGTTTGCTGGTCCTCTCTGTGTTTCATATGGGACTCGGGGTGTCCTGCGTCTCTCTGGGTGTGATTGGGGTCACACAAACCCTGTGGCAGCAGAAAAGCCAACACTCCTTCTCTACACCCATATGGAGCGGCGCTTGTGTAAGTAAGAGAGACTTCATGTTTCTTCTGCATGAGATTTGTATACTGACTGCATTAATGTGTATTGCAAGTGATTTATAAAGTGATGCTTATCATTTATATTAACCTGAAATCAGTATTGTTATGAAAATTATTTTATAGGATAAAAAGTTTGGAGAATGGATGGATGGATAGCATTTTTTTTTTACCCTTTGCACTTATTTATTATGTCATGTTATGGACAGTAGGTTTGATAAATGAATGGCTTCGTATTTTGCTGTTATTACTTTTTTGTGATACAGTTAATGGAAGGATTTCTTTCCAATTTATTCAATTACTGTTAATCAATTATTCAATTATAATATTTAACATGACCTCTGTCTTAAATAAAAAAAATGTATTAGGTCATTTCTGTCAAATACTTTGTTTAAATTATTACTATTATTATTATTTAAATTACTACTGTTTCTTATTTTAGTTAATCAACTATATTCATACACATTACTCAAAATAATAATAGTACAAAACGTATTAACACAAAGTTTTTTTTAAATAAATGTATTATATTATATTATATTATATTATATTATATTATATTATATTATATTATATTATATTATATTATAGGACATTAGGTTTGAAGAATGAATGGTTTAATATTATAATATTATTGCTTTTCTCTGTGATACAGTTAATGAAATGATTTCTTTGTAATTTGTTCAATTTCGGTTTGTCAATTATTCAATTATATTATTTTACAAGACCTCTGTTTTAAATCTAACATATTTATTATGTCATTTCTGTTAAATACTTTGTTTAAATTATTACTGTTTTTAATTTGGTTAATAAATTATAATCATACACATTACTCAAAATAATTAGTACAAAACTTATTAACACAAAGTTTTTTATAAATTATTATATTATATTATATTATATTATATTATATTATATTATATTATATTATATTATATTATATTATATTATATTATAGAACAGTAGGTTTGATGAATTAATGGTTTAATACTATGCATGATTGCTTTTCAATGTGAAACATTTAATGAAATGATTTATTTTCAATTTGTTCAATTACTGTTAATCAATTAGTCAATTATATTATTTTACAAGACCTCTGTCTTAAATCTAAATTTTTTATTATGTCATTTCATTCATTCATTTTCTTTTCGGCTTAGTCCCTTTATTAATCTGGGGTCGCCACAGCGGAATGAACCGCCAACTTATCCAGCACATGTTTTATGCAGCAGATGCCCTTCCAGCTGCAACCCATCTCTGGGAAACATCCATACACACTCATACACTACGGACAATTTAGCCTACCCAATTCACCTGTACCGCATGTCTTTGGACTGTGGGGGAAACCGGAGCACCCGCAGGAAACCCACGCGAACGCAGGGAGAACATGAAAACTCCACACAAAAACGCCAAGTGACCCAGCCGAGGCTCGAACCAGCGACCTTCTTGCTGTGAGGCGACAGCACTACCTACTGCGCCACTGCGTCGCCTATGTCATTACTGTCAAATACTTTGTTTAAATTTTTACTGTTTCTTATTTTGGTTAACCAACTATAATCATACACATTACTCAAAATAATTAGTACAAAACTTATTAATACGAAGTTTTTTATAAGCTTATTATATTATATTATTCATTCATTCATTCATTTTCTTTTTGGCTTATTCCCTTTATTAATCCGGAGTCGCCACAGCAGAATAAACCCACAACTTATCCAGCACATGTTTTACGTAGCGGATGCCCTTCCAGCTGCAACCCATCTCTGGGAAACATCCACACACACTCATTCACACTCATACACTATGGACAATTTAACCTACCCAATTCACCTGTACCGCATTTCTTTGGACTGTGGGGAAAACCGGAACACCCGGAGGTAACCCACGCAAACGCGGGGAGAACATGCAAACTCCACACAGAAACGCCAACTGACCCAGCCAAGGCTCGAACCAGCGACCTTCTTGATGTGAGGCGACAGCACTACCTACTGCGTTACCGCGTTGCCTATATTATATTATATTATATTATATTATATTATATTATATTATATTATATTATATTATATTATATTATATTATATTATTGGGCTGGGTCAGTTGGCGTTTCTGTGTGGAGTTTGCATGTTCTCCCTGCGTTTGCGTGGGTTTCCTCCGGGTGCTCCGGTTTCCCCCACAGTCCAAAGACATGCAGTACAGGTGAATTGGGTAGGCTAAATTGTCCGTAGTGTATGAGTGTGAATGTGTGTGTGGAAATTCCCAGAGATGGGTTGCGGCTGGAAGGGCATCCGCTGCGTAAAAATCGTGCTGGATAAGTTGGTGGTTCATTCCACTGTGGCGACCCCGCAAGGGACAAAGCCGACAAGAAAATGAATGAATGAATATTATATTATATTATATTATATTATATTATATTATATTATATTATATTATATTATATTATATTATATTATATTATAGGACAGTAGGTTTGATGAATGAATGGTTTGATGTTATGATATTATTGCTTTTCTCTGTGATACGGTTATTAAAATTATTTCTTTACAATTTGTTCAATTACTATTCAGTAATATTATTTAACATGACTTCTGTCTTAAATATAATTGTTTTATTATATTATTTCTGTCAAATTCTTTGTTTAAATTAATGCTGTTTTGATTTGGTTAATCAATTATAATCATAAACATTATTACAATTATTAGTACAAAACTTATTAATAATTTTTTTAAATGAATGAATGGTTTAATATTATGTATTACTGCTTTTTAATTTGAAACATTTAATGGAATGATTTCTTTTCAATTTGTTCAATTACTGTTAATCAATTATTCAATTTTCTCATATTATTTCTGTTAAATACATTGTTTAAGTTATTACTGTTTATTAATTTGGTCAATCAATTATAATCATATGTATTACTTATAAAATTATTAGTACAAAACTTTATTATATTATATATACAAAACTTATTCATACAATAATATTTGGTTAAATGTATTAACATTTGTTTATTAGATTATATTATATCATATTATATTATATTATTCATTCATTCATTTTCTTTTTGTCTTAGTCCCTTTATTAATCTGGGGTCGCCACAGCGGAATGAACCGCCAACTTATCCAGCACGTTTTTACGCAGTAGATGCCCTTCCAGCCGCAACCCATCTCTGGGAAACATCCACACACTCTCATTCACACTCAAACCCACGCGAACGCAGGGAAAACATACAAACTCCACACAGAAACGCCAGCTGAGGCTCGAACCAGTGACCTTCTTGCTGTGAGGCGACAGCACTACCTACTGCGCCACTGCGTTGCCTATATATTATTATATTATATTATATTATATTATATTATATTATATTATATTATATTATATTATATTATATTATATTATATTATATTTTAGGACAGTAGGTTTGAAGGACCAATGGTTTAATATTATGATATTAGTATAATATTTTCTGTGATAGTGGATGAAATATTTTCTTTTCAATTTGTTCAATTACTGTAAATCAATTATTCAATTTTATTATATTAATTCTGTCAAATACTTTGTTTAAATTATTACTCTTTATTAATTTGCTAAATCAATACTTACATCAATCATACATATTACTTATAATATTATTAGTACAAAATAATTTTGTTCAGTTGAATAAAGTTTTCCCAGAGATGGGTTGCGGCTGGAAGGGCATTCGTTGCGTAAAAATGTGCTGGTTAAGTTGGTGGTTCATTCCGCTGTGGCGACCCCTGATTAATAAAGGGACTAAGCCAAAAAGAAAATGAATGAATTGATGAATTGAATAAAGTGTGTTTATTATATTATATTATATTATATTATATTATATTATATTATATTATATTATATTATATTATATTATATTATATTATGTTATATTACTATAATTTTCAAGAGTTGCAATGAATCATGTTCTCTTTTTTTTCTTTTTTAAAATTTACACTTAACTGTTACTTAAATCTTGACCTTCACAATGTCTAATATGCGACTTCAAATTAAAAAAATTGTTCTTTAATTTAGCTCCAGTAACAGATCTCTGTTTTTCAGTTTCTAGTCTGTGGACTAAGTGGGATCCTGTGTGCGAAGAAGAGAACTGGACTGACTGTAAGAGATTATACTTACACAAAGCCCAGCAACACAAACCCTTCTTATCTAATCTACACGCACATTTACAGATATAACAGCCACTGTAAGCCACTGACATCAGCTTGTAAACATTTACAACAATCGCTGCTTTATCACCCCTGTGCGTATTTAGAAATGGTTTTATGTCGTTAACAACTGTGTGTAATTGTGGTTATCTCACATACACTGAATATCCAAACAGTGGAAGTGAATTCAATTAAATAATGAGTTAATGTCAGTCAAATATTAAAAACAAAATCATTGTACTTAAATTATTATAATTATTCATTAATTATATTAATTATAATTACTTTAAAGTGATTGGGTAAATGCAGATTTCTAGTTCCCAGGAACTAGGCAAAAAATGCTTTTCATACTATCTAACATTAAATTACCAAACATATATACCAACGTTACCAAATATTACTTTCACAACAAAAAATTTAATTAAAATGTGAAAACCCATTGAGTTGTTTGTAGTGCAACCTTATTATTTTATTTATTATGATTAGTTTCATTTCCTCCCCAAACCGGACATGCATCCCATAATTTGAAACCTAGTCATCACATGTGGAAAAATATTGATATTGCATGAATAATATAAACTACATGCATGCTAGTTAATCAAAATATTATATTTCATAGTTGCACATGCTTTTTATAATGAACACTTAAAGAGCCCCTATTTTGGGTTTTTGAAAATGACCCTTCATGCAGTGTGTAACACAGCTCTAAGTGAAGTGAAATATCCAGCAAAGGCTGAAAGTGCACCTTGTTTAAAACTATTACTTCATTTATAAAAGAGTCGACTCAAAGTGGTTCAAATGAATCGCCGCGGTAAAGAATCTTTAGCAACGTTGGTGTGACATCGATACAGAACTCAAGCCATTTTTGCGCACACAGACCCGGGAAAATTGAACCCCCCGCCCACAAACACAGTAGAAAGAAAAAGAGGAAGACAAATACTGTAGTAGATCCCAGTTTAATCATGTGGCGAAGACGCTGTGCTCTGAAGTGTGAGGGAAAGTGTTAGTGTTATTTTCCCTTCTCGAAGATGAAGCTGTGAAGAGTCAGCGGTTGAAGTTTATATTTGCAAAAATACCTTAGCATTATAGCCTCAGCCTTGTGCTGTGTTCCCGTCATTTTCTGACAAGTGCTACAGCAATCTACACGCTTACAACGGGGGATTCATTTGTTAAAGGAAGGATCAGAAAAGACTATTGATGTGTGGAACTTTGTCAGCGCTTGACAGGAACTTTACAGTACACAGTTCATGAATCAGTTCCTTCCTCCATTTCACAAGTGCAAGTAACTTAAGTGTAATTAAAATGGTCGCCTCCTTATTTTCTGTAGCTTCATGTTGAAGCCGCAGCACATGCCGCTTTGTTTACGGATTTAAATACGTTTGTGAGCTCACGATCCTTTGCGGTTTGTCATTGCTATGGCCATCGCCAGCTGTTCCTACACACGTGCCGTGGTCAAGTTTCAAAATAGTTCAGCTTTTGCAGCTGTGTGAATTAATACTGTATGTGTGTCACTGTTTTTACTTATGGTTAAGTATAGAACAACATGCTGGTGTTCAACTGCATTGCTTTAATGCAGTCCTGCATTGGGCTCACACATACTCTCTGCAATCTGACTACTTCAAAATTGTTGATAAGCCGTGGTGGGTGATTCTCTCTGTCTTACGCTGAACACAGTCGACCAATCGCAACAGAGTGAGTCATCGGACCAATCAGTGCAGATTAGCATCCCGCTAAGGAGGGGTTTGGGAACAAATTAGTCGCTAAGCAAATCATATGGGAGTTGTTGGGATAATTAGGTAAAAATAAATGCATATTATAAGACAATGAAAGAATTTTTTGACCTTGCATGCATATCAGCCTGTTGTTGGAGACCCCCTAAAAACCAAAATATGACCCTTTTTAATGCATACTAGGGGCTCTTTAATTATAAAGATTGGAGTTGGATGACATTTTGCAATCAAATTGCCATTACAATTACAATTAAATTACAATCGATTAAATTTATTTTTTTTATCTTGTTTGTAGTCCAAATATCTAAAAATTCTTAAATAAAGAAAGATTTTTTTGTCAAGCAAAATAAAAAGGCTTGTTTTAAGTAATAATAGCCTAAATGAATTGAATTTTCCTTAAAAAAAAGCAAAAAAATGTACCAATGTTGTAAACAAATACTCTTTTTTTTTGACATAAGATTATTTTGGTTTACCCTATTGGCAGATTATTTAGCTTATTTTCAGAAAAAACTCACTTAATTTTGACATATTATTTCTTAAAACAAGAGAATATTTACTAACTTAAAAGTTGGCTTTCCCATATATTTTGAGTAATTTGATTTAAACATATTTTACAGTGTACCTGTTCTGTCCTGCCTCACTTCACAGATGATCCTGTTTTCTGCCTGTTGCATCTGTGGGCTTATCGGAGGGATTCTCAATGTCCAGTTCGTGAGGGCGATGATGAAACGGGCAAGCAGCCTGCACTCTTTTCATCTAGCCTTCCTCTGCCTGGACAGCCTGGGCATCCTGGGCTGCACCATCTCCACCTGGCTGACCTGCAGACTTGCCAGCTCTGAACAGAAAAGACTGTTTCTGGAAAGAGATTTGTCCCTGCATCATTCTGTGGAGATGGGAGAGAAGGTGAAGGCAGCGTGTGTGGGAACTCTTTAAAGACTGTGAAATCTCTTTTGGTTTTATTAAAACTGGAAAATTGTTGATTTGGTTTGTAGATATAAAGCACAATTGTCTAGAAGGGCTTTATACTGTATCAGCATTATTTAAGCTATAGGAAAATAAATACAGGAATATAATCAGTTTAAAGCAGGTACGCCCAAACTCTGTCCTAGATCGCCGGTGTTCTTCTTATTTTAGTTCCAACAACAATTAAACATTGAAGAACTAAACCATCAAGTTCTTTCCAGGTATACTAGAAACTTCCAGGCAGGTGTGTTGAAGGAAGTTGGAGCTAATCATGACACTGGCCCTACAGGACTAAGTTTGGGCACCCCTGGTTTAAAGGATTTGTTTTGTGCATAAATCTAAAAATGTATATAATGATTTGTAGCATCTATGGAGAGTGACGGTCAGAAATACTATTACTTAAATCCGACATACTGTGTAAGCGATGAAGTAAATCCAGGAGGTTGTTATCGCCGATTATTATAGAACTGTCTGGAGTATTTGCTTCTGATTGGTCAGTCACGACATTTTAAGTTATGCTGAGATAACAACTGCTAAATAACGTAGACTCATCTGGGAAAATCACCTAGACTGTCACTGAAAACATTTATATCTATATACTTACATCCACATTCATTTGTAGTTCCTGGATGAGCCTGGTTATTTAGCAGTTGTTTTCTCGAAATAACATACTTTATAAGACAGTTGTGTAAATATTATATTATGTTATATAGAAAAATGTTTGGAGATTGGATGACAGATATTGTTTATTTTTCTTTAATTTATTTTTTCGTTTATTTATTTAAATATATTTATGTAGTTACGTTTATTTATACATAATTTATTACGTTATTATTGCTCAGTTAATGTTTGTCAGTTATTCAGTTATACAACACATGATCTATGTTAAATATGAAATGTTATGATATTATATTTATTTCAAATACTATAAAGCTGTTTTCAATTTATTGTTGATAAATTATAACCATGTTATTTATAACGTTTCAATATAGGGTTTACTATATTATATTATATTATTGAAGAATGGGTGGATGGATATTACATTATTATTTTGTTGCACTGTTTGTCAAACATTTAAGTAATTACAATTTTAAAAACATTATTGCAGCTCCAGTCAAAATTATATTATTGTTTTGCTATTTATATTTAATTTGTTATGCAGGAAAAAAAATACACTTTTACATACCTTTCTATCATTAATTGCTAATATTAATTGTATTTTTATTTTTATTTTTTTATAATGAGATACTAATAAGGTTGATGCCATTTTATTTTATTTATTTATTTTTTGTGCCATTAAAGGATTAGTTCACTCAAACATTTATATGAGCCCATCCAAACTGAGATATATTCAAAAATCTCTTGGCTGTTTCAAGCTCTATGAGGGCAATGGGTGGGTGTTTATCTTCAACACACCAAAACAAGTCAAGCATATTCATCCATGATTAAAAAAAAAAAGTACCTCACACGACTCCAGGGGGTAAATGAAGGTCTCCTGCAGTGAATGAAAGCATTTTTTAATGGAAGATATCCGTATTTAAAACATTATAAACAGTGTTTTCTCTGATTTGTCAGGAAGTTCCATTGACGCATATTCCCACACCGCAAAAGTAACTCACTGTCATAAAGCTTCAAAGCTTCAGATCTGCATCCAGGTCTCCTCAAAGACTGTTGTAAGCCCTGTTTCAACAATCAGGATGTGTCCAAACCACCTCTCATTATATAATGAAAGTCAAATAGCAAACGTATATGAAGGACAAAAACTCACGATTTGACTCGACTCATGATTTGCAATACTGTGAATTCAGAATTCAACAGCGACATCTGCTGGTGAACAGTGTCAGCACTAGAATGGTTCCCCAAGAGACAGAAATCTTGGAACAAGGAAGGACAATTACAGAAATCTACAGGCAGTGTTAAAATACATCACTTTGTATTTCCTACCATACAGTAGTCTAATGTTCGAAACAATATCACATGTTTTGAGTTGTGTGGGTTATTCATCGTGGGTTATTCATCGTTTGCTGAAGTAATTAACCACGCTTATTGTAGGCCACCTTCTTTTAAAATATCTTAGCTACTTGTTTTATTTATTTTTATTTTATTTATTTATTTATTACAGTTTAACATAAAATACTCCAACATAATATTCAAATCATCAAGGGGCATAGGAAAAAATGTGGATATGATGAGACCTCAGTGCAGTAGTTGGTCACAGTTGAGGCTGAAGAAACTTTGTGCATGACAGTCTAGTTCTCACCTATACAGAACTTAAAATGAAAAAGACAAAATAAAAACACTGAGAGCTCTTTTGGTCACCTAAGAATCTGAAACTCACCTCAAATTCACTGTCTTCAATGATGCATTAAGGTTAAGTTTCCAACATCTAAGCTGCAACACTGAAAGCCACAAAGCAATGTAGGCAAAAAAAAAAAAAAGAAAAAAGAAAGCACATGTCTGCCTATATTGAGAAAGGAAACCTCATTTGTGATGCATTTGAGAAGGTTTGCTCTCAGATCAGATGCAATACTGAAGACCAGTAAGCAGCAGAGGAACTTGAGACAATAGAAACGTTAGACATTAGGCTACCAGTGTCTGCTTGGTTCCCACAGAGACCTTGTGTGCCTACTGTGTCAAGAAGAAACCAGCAGAATACATGAGCAATTAATTTGCACTTGAAGAACATATGTCTGTTAGGTCCCAAATGTGATCCCAAGTGCAAAGATTATCCCAGCTAAACTGTAAACCATTCATAAGAAATGTACAGAGAAACCCTGTGCCTACTCCAAATCAGCAAAAAACTAAAGATGGGTTGGAGCTGCTGCAACAGAAGCCCCAAGAAGACTCTTTTATTCAGGGTGCACCTGTACACAACAAGACCCACCAAAAAGAGCCTGAGGCCTTAAATTATTTTCTAAAGTAAGCATCTGTTTCTTTTCCACAGGGACCAGACAAGATCCCAGAGATGTGATAGGCTGTAGACAAATCCCCAAGTCTCTTCTGTACAGGGTTCACCCAAACCTGTCAAGTTCCCGCTGTAGGAGCCATTTAGTGTAAACATTTATTTGTCCACTGAGTGGCGCTATAAGGAGATAAAATTAGAGCAGTTGAGTAATGAAAAGGTGTACGCTGTATGAGGAAGCACACAGTTTTTGTTTATACTGAATGGTAACATGAAAGAATGCAAATAATGCAGTAATGCTGATTTTGTTATCAGGTATTAACTATTTTGTGCATGTTTATAAACACAAAAGGACAGAAAGCTGAAGAAAATAGTTTTAAGGGTTTATTCATTGAAACAAAATGAAAATATTGATTGCAAGCATGAAATTACTATATTGCCTCTGCTATCAACAAACATTGACTTAAAGTCTGCATAATATTTTTCATTTCAGTTTGACGAAGACTGAAAACTGACGTGTTTCCAACTGAAACGGAAAACTGAGTAGGGGTCAGAGTTTTATATTTGCGCTTGTCCTGATCCCTTGCCACAAACTAATAGTTGTAGCTGTGGAATTTTATAAAAAAATATCAAAAGTTTTTTTTTTTTTTTTTCATTTGATTAACTTAAATGGATTAAACTAGCAAACGCTAGAAAAATAAACATTTAGATTAAATGCATACTTTACCGGGAAGCTGTAACCCACAGGCTGCAGACTGACTGCAGTTGCACTCTCAGACATGCACTTTCAGACAATAATGGATTTAACATCTAAACCTACACCGACCCTGCCCCTAACCCTACCAGTCACAGTAAAGTAACTTGCTTTATTTAGAGACCTTATGGCTAGGCCCACACGGAATCTGCGCGCACAGAATTCTGCAGATTTCCGCAGATTTTTAGCCCATCATTGAGTCTATGTATTTACTTGTGTAAATTTATATTTATTCAGTTTTTAAATTCATTTCTCTAATATTATTGGGATATAATAATAGTAATATTGAAATATTCATATGATTTATTTTCAATTCAGTTTGTAAAGTAATAAATTCTGTCTTTTAGTAGATTTAGATTTTAGATTTAGTAGATGTTTACCAAATAAGTGGATCTAATTGGAATTGCATTTAAAACATTAAATAAAAGTAAAAAAAAAAATGTTATTGTTTATTTCATATATTGCGTTTTTAGTTGTGATACTCCTAAAATCATTCCGCATAAATAGACTGATTTTTTACAAAATGCTCCTCAGAATTAACAAAAAATGTCCGCAGATTCTGTCTGGCCCTACTCATGGCTCTCTAAAGGAATCAGCAGTTTAAATGTGAAATCAGATATAATGTTCTTAATATTTTTTGTGTTTAGTTGAAAAGAAAACATGCAGCTAGTTTTTTTTATTTAAAATGTATTTGTGCTATAATGGACATTTTTTAAAAGAATTTTGATTATACATAACCACCTGCTTCTTCGTGTACCCACAAGAAAACTTCCTCCTCTTTTTATAAACGAGTAGCAAAGTGGCTAATAATGGTGTCTTTCCTTTCTCTGAATTTTAATGAAGTAATCTAGACATCTAATCTGTTCTGTGTTCAGTTAAGAGGCTAACATATGTCCTTACAAAGAATCCCAGCTTCAGAAGACCCTGCAGTGAAATGGTTTTATATATGAAGGGAATGTCCCAGAAAGCATGGGGCAAAAACTTGCTTGTACATGGAAAACATTTCTCATCAGACTGCTTTATGACCTAGGGCAATATTAAGCTCGGCTCACATCAAAATTGAATTTAAAGCATGTTGTTGTACCTGAAATTGCTGTAAAAATTGTATATGTAATAATTTATATCATTTGAAAAATAATTTGTTTTGTTTCATTTGGTTAATTTTATCAAACACTAGCTTCAGTTTACTCGCGTTTAGAATCAGATTGTCATTCTTCATGTGCAGAGCTGTGTTTGTCGGTATGATGCTTTGGTGTTCACACGGACCAGCTGAGCATTTGTTAATACACCAGTATCCCTTTTTAAGCCTGATCTCACAAGGAGACATAACTATTCCATGTTTTGTCAGTTTAGTGCTAATTCATACAATTTTGTTGAGTTTAGTTGTACAAAAATGTACAATTTTAAAAAGGAGGCATGGCACCTAACCCCTAAACCCAACCGTCATTGGGGGATGAGCAAATTGTACTAAATTGTACAAATAAGATAGTATGAATTCATAAGAATTAGCCACTAAATTAAAAAGTCACGAATGTCTGCGAGATAGCGTTGTCCTTTTCAAATGTACAGACATTTGTTTAAATAGCTTACATTGATAATGGTGGGCTGCAATGTCAAGCAATATTAAATTATATGTGATAAAGTCGGTCCAGCACAATCTCACATTTTTTCATTATAATGTGGAAACATCTTTAAATGCTTTTTTATGACAGTCGTACAGACAAAATTATGTTATCAAAATTAATTATCAGCAGAAGTTTGAGACTTGGTTAAGCAATTTGGGTGAGATCTGCTGGTTTATCTGCTTTTCTAAAATGGATCACTATTCTGAATCATTAGCATTTAAAGACCATTAGAATTTATTTATTTACACTGCCATTGAGAAATTTAACCAAAGTAAGTTATAGACTTTTCATTAAGACCATAATGCAAAGATGTCAAACTCGGCCTTGCACAGTTTTGGTCCAACCCTGCACCAACACACTTAAGCCGCAGTCACACTGCACTTTTCGCCCCATAGACTTTCATTCATATGCATGTGAATGCAACAGACCCAGCCTGATCTCACGAGGAAACGTAAGTATTTTACGTTTTGTCAGTTTAGTGGCTAATTCGTATGAATTCGTACGAGTTCAGTCGTACTAAAATGTACGATTTTAAAAAGGAGGCGTGGCACCTAACCCCAACCCCAACCCCAACCGTCATTGGGTGATGGGCAAATCGTACTAATTTGTACGAATTAGATCGTACAAATTCATACGAATTAGCCACTAATCAAAAAGTTACGAATTGGCCGTGAGATAGCGTTGAACAGACCGGAAACGCAAGCTCGTGCAAGTTTTGCAGTTTGTTGCAAAGTTCAAGCTTAGTAAACTCTGACCTGCGAAATTGCTTCAGGTGACTGCGTGAGACCAATTGAAGATCAAAACATGACCTCTCTGTACAGAAATTTATAGTATGGACCAATCGTTCACTTTTTTAATGTCTAATCATCTTGTTTAATCCTGCCCCTTTTCGTAGCGCCGTACGACAGATTTTCGCATGCTCAAACTCTAGTGTGACCACAACATTATTACTGTAGGTTTCAAACAAGCCAGAAGGACTCAATTGGCTTGATCAGGTGTATTTAATTAGGATTGGAACTAAAATGTGCAGGAAAGCGGCCCTCCAGGGACTGAGTTTGACACCGCTTCTCTAAAGTATCTTATCAATTTACATCAGCTCAGAGCAGCCTTCAGCTCATGTCCCAACTCACACAGATTATGGTTAGTCCTTTCTAACTCTCTGAGTGGTTTTCTAAAAGAATCACTCAGTATGTATCTGTCACGTCCAGAAAAAAAGATGATAACACTGCACTTGTGACATTTCTAGCTGTACAATTATAAATCAACCATTGCACATCAATTTAAGTTACATACAAGTACACAGAGGGGGAAAATTACAGTAAAATAAAAACTTTTTTACAGCTAATTGACAGAATTCCTTTACCAGCATCGGTCTACATCATTCAGTGTCATCCAAAGATTAATTTAACATTATGCCACTTTTTGGTAAATAAATTTGTAAGTTTTATAAGCAAATAAAAAAGCTAATTTTAATGGAGCACTGATTGTAGGCCTAACTTTTTTGGCATAGTGTAAAATAGATTTATAAAAGAAAATGAGTGAAATATTAAAATGTAAATTAAAATACAACTAGTAATTTTAGCCTAAATGCATTCTGTCTCAATCAATCAAATAAATGGAACAAAAATATAACAAAAATGAAAATATCACAAAAAGAAAAAGACTAAAACTTTTATAAAAATTGAGGGTTTAAGAGGGTGAAAAAAATCAACAAACGAAAAACAAAAAACATCGTAAAGGCCACAGCTAAACACCACTAAACATGCAAATCCAGAAATCACTCATTTTCTAAAACAGGCACCATGACAAGTGAATTATCTGAATGCAGGATCCTAGAGGGCGCTGTTTCCCTGTCCTCTATAACTCAATAACTCAACCCCTGCTGCCCCAGTTCTCTCATCTTCCACTGTGTGTCTCTGAAACTGACAGCTCAAGAACCATTCACAAATCATGTTCACGAACAGAAGCATTCCTTTGTCCTCTGGGTATACAGAACTTCATTTGGTTCATTCCCATGATATATGCTGGGGCAAGAAGTCGTTTAACACACAATTTATGAACGTCCTGATTTATAACCCATGTAAAAGACATGTGGTCTCTGGCCACTTCCCCTTTACTCTGTGAATACCCTCTAATAATTTTGTGACTGATGATGTGAACAAGGCAGAAAGTGCAATCATTAAAGATAAGAAAACAAATGCGAGACTTGACTTTTCCTTGACCTAGTCTATATTCTTGTCATCTATAAGCTCATCTATATATAACGTGCATGAAATTACAGATGCTCATTTTTTAAATGTTCATTTAGACACAAAGAGTTTCATGTTTTCAATCCAAACAAGGTTATATATAGAGTGTGGCAGGGATTTCTGAAATATTTCTGAGTGATCTTGTGTTATTGAAGAATTTTTCACATTTCTTTTTTCTCTAGTTAGTAAAAAAGAACTCCTTTTTCCATGATCCACAGTAAGTGACATCATCAATCTCAAATCAATAGTAGATGATACAATTACTGACCTATGTTAGTAATTAATTAGACCATGGATTGAGTGTAGGAATGTGTCTAATATACACAATACCTAAAGTGGGCCTCAAATATTTTATTGAATAGCATACTAAGGGCCCTATTTTAACGATCTAGGCGCAAAGTCTAAAGCACAGGGTGCGTCAGAATCCCCTTTTGCTATTTTAAGGATGGAAAAATCTGCTTTGCACCATGGCGCATGGTCTAAAAGGGTTCAGCTTATTCTCTTAATGAATTATAGGTGTGTTTTGAGAATAAACCAATCAGAGTCTCATCTCCCATTCCCTTTAAGAGTCAGTATGGCATTGTGCTGGGTGTATGATAGGGCCCTTTATTTGGGAGAAATTACCCTTAAAAATTAAATTCAAATCAAATACAAAAAGTATCATAGACTTTATTATATTTTAATAATAATTTATTATAGTTTAATAATGCTCTTTGGGCTTTAGATCTGGCTCTGAGAGCCACCAAGGAGGTGGCCTCAAATGTTGGTCGAACCATGGCAACCCTGGTGGCTACTAAACGGAATCTGTGGCTTACACAGGGTGAAGTGACTAATTCAGATAGAGCCATTTTTGTGGATGTGCAGGTGTCACCCAAGGGGCTTTTGCTGAAGTCGTTGATCATGTCATCGTATCATTCGACCGAATAAAAAAGCGTTCCGGCTCCCTGGGGGTCTGAAGTGTTGTTGTATATTGCACTGTCTGTATTTTGCACTGTCTGTATTTCGCACTGTCGTTGTATTTACACTGTCTGTATTTTGCACTGTCTGGAGACAGCACCTAAGCTTTTCACTCATCATAGCACACATGCTGCTGATGATGTGACAATAAAAGTGATTTGATTTGATTTGATCATCTGTGGCACATACTGCCTGGAGATGATAGCTGTGTTTCTGGCTTTAAAACACTTTCTCTCAGATCTTAAGCTCCATCATGTCCTTGTCTGCACAAACAACACATTGATGGTTGCTTACGTCAACCATCAGGGGGTTGACACATCGGATCCTCCTGTGGGCCCAGGACAAGCTTTTGTCTGTCAGAGCAATGTATGTTCCAAGCACTCTGAACATGGGAGGAGACCTCCTGTTGAGGTAAGGGGTGAGACCCGAGGTATGGAGACTCCACCCAGAAGTGGTGGAGGCCATCTGGGAGAGATTCTGTCGAGTGCTGGTGGATCTGTTTGCTTCGCAAAAAACAAAACATGCATTGCATGCTGTGGTTTTCTTTCTCGCATCCATCCCCACTGGGACTGGATGCCATGGTGCAAACTCTTCATCCTTGCTCTGACCTGTGGAAACTATGGGTGTGGATTCTGAGGGGTCCATCTCATAGAGTATGAGGTTGCTCAGACCATACTAAGCTCCATCCATGAGGAAGCTTTACACCATTAACTGGGCCCTCTGTTCAGCTTTGTGTAGAAAGCACCAGCTGAACACAGTCAGCTGTTGGATAGACTCAGTGCTGGAGGTTCTCCAGGACTCCCTGTCTGCTGGGTTAGTTGCATCCAGTACTGTTCTCCCCCTAGATGACAAGCTACCAGGGCAGGACCCACTAATTCATCGCTTCCTCCATGGAGCCGTAAGGCTGAGGCCTGTTACCACAAGCAGAATACTAACATGGGACTTAGCATTGGTGCTTGAGGGCATCTCTCTTCCCCAATTTGAGCCATTGCAAAAGGCTTAAAATAAATATATGACACTTAAAATGGCATTTCTGGTGGCTATTTCTTCCCTCAAGAGGGTAGGTGACCTCCAGGCTCTGTTGGTGGCATCTTCATTTCTGGAGTTTGCTCCTGGCTTGACTAAAGCCTTTCTCTACCCCAAACCAGGGTATGGTATGTTCCGAAGATTCCCACTCATGAGGCAATACCTGCTGTGCTTCAGACCTTTAATCCACCCTCTTTCCATTCATTGGACAGGGATAAACTGAATCTGCTCTGTCCAGTTAGGGTTTTAGACATGTATGTCCACAAAGTTGCCATGTGGAAAAAATCTTAGCAGTTACTGGTCTGCTATGGATTCAGTGTGTGTGTTTGGGGAGGGGGGGGGGGGGGGGGGGGGGAATTAGCAGACTAAAAGGACTATAAGCAGACTCTTAAAGATAGTTAAGACTATCTAAATTGCTTATAAGGTCTGTGGATGGCCGGCACCCATTTCTGTTAGGACCCATTCCACTAGGACCATAGCAACTTCCAATGCCTCTCTTCCAGGCTCTACCCTCTCTGACATTTGTATGGTGGCAGACTGGTCCACATACTTATATGCATCACTACCAGCTGGAATTAAACTTTACTGGGGTCTTTGGTTCTCACTTCCTGAGTGTGTATTCTCACAGTCAGCAGTGAGTCTGGCCTAGTGGGTATGGCGTTCCCCTAGTTATCTGTTTATTGCAATGTTGACGTTTCCTTCAAGGGTAATAATCTTCATTAACGTATGTATCTATTGTGTCTTCCACCATAATCTCTTCTGCCAGTTATTTCTTTCAAGCTAAGTTTGAAGTTACAACTGAATGTTCATTTCAGGCTTTTATACGTCCTAGTTTGATTACATTACTGCTCAGTAACATTTCAACATCGATTTAGTAACATATAAAAAAGGTGTTTCCCTAGCATTCTCTAGCATTCCCCTAGAGTGTCTCATTCCCTATCGTGGAACTATGATTACATATGTAACCCGAGACGTTTTCAATTGTATGCCAAAAATGTGATGAAATTACATCTTTTATATCTTTAATTTTTTCATCATTTGCTCATACTCAAGTGGTTCTTTTATCAGTTTCTTTCTTTGGTTGAACACAAAACAAGATATTCTGAAGAATGTTGGGGGGAAAAGCAGCTATTGACCTCCATAGTAGGAACAAAAATATACTACAGAAGTCACTGGCTGTTTTTTCCAGCATGCATTCATTCATTTTCTTTTCGGCTTAGTCACTTTATTAATCAGGTGTTGCCACAGCGGAATGAACCGCCAACTTATCTAACATATGTTTTACACAGCAGATGCCCTTTCAGCTGCAACCCATCACTGGGAAACACACTCTCTTTCACACACATACACTAGGGACGATTTAGCTTACCCAATTAACCTATAGCCCATGTCTTTGGAATTGTAGGGGAAACCGGAGCACCCGGAGGAAACCCATGTGAACACAGGGAGAATGAAACTCCACACAGAAATGCCAGCTGACCCAGCCGAAGCTCGAACCAGCAACCTTCTTGTTGCGCCGCCCCTTTCCAGGAATCTTTAGAATGTATTTCTTTGTGTTCAACAGAAGAAACTCAAACAGGTTTAGAAAAAATGAAGGATAAGTAAATTATGATAGAATACAATTTTTTTGCATGATTTTTGCATGGAATCTGCGCACGCAGAATTCTGCAGAATTCCGCATATTTTTAGCCCATCATTGAGTCTATTTATTTACTTGTGTAAATGTGTGTACATTTATATTTATTCAGTCTTTACATTAAATTTATATGATGTATTTACAATACAGTTTATAAAGTAATATTTTCTGTCTTTTGGTAGATATATTATATGAGAGACTTGCTTTGTTTACCAAATAAAGTGGATCTAATTGGATTTGCATTGTTAACATTAAATAAAGGTTTAAAAAGGTATTATTTTTTACTTCATATATAATTTTTTTAGTTATGACACTCCCACAATCATTCCGCATAAATCCGCAGATTTTTACCAAAATTCTGCGCAGAAATAACAAAAAATGTCTGCAGATTCCGTCATCAGAGATCAGTGGTGCAGAAACTTACGGAGATTTTATATAGGCTACATTCATGAACATTGCTTTATGTTCATACTCCCAAGAAATATCTCCACTTTCATGGTATAATTCTCTTGCACATTATCATTAAAAAGCTATTTCGTTATAGACGAAATGAATAGGATTTTCCGACTATTGCGCTCACTAAAATTCTAAAGTAAAGCGTCTCCCATTTTATCTTACATAAACATAAACACACCCTGCTCGGATGGAAAACGTTTTATGGATAGTAATCAGAGGACAGCTTGCTCAATCAGCTGGAACAATGTTTCTTTAAATCAGTCAGTTTGTTTCTCTTGCTGGTCGCTTTCCACATGATTCGCCCGTCTAGATGAACGGCGACCTTGTTTCCACTGACTCATACGAGCAAAGATGTTGTGACTCACTGTTGGCGGTGTTTGAGGGATGAGCAGCGTAAATCATCTCGCTTCTTCTCCACCGAGAGAACTTGAGGAAACCTGCTCTAGTGGGATGTTCTCTCCGTAATTGCCTCTCTGAGCTTTAAACCGCACAGCCATCACGATATGAGTGAGTATTTGGAGGAAACTAGTGGAGACAGGAAGTATACAGTCCTCTCGTATCATTTGCTGGCTCATCACTCTGGCAGAAGATGCTTGGAAATTTAGATGTCGCTGTGTGGTTCATTTCAGAGGTGCCGCTGAGTTGATTTTGAGAGCAGAAATTTCTACTGACTGAAGTTCAAAAATAACTGTTGCCCTTGGCTATGGCTCACTGTTGAATTGATGCATTGCTGTATATGCAGTGGTGGACAGTAACTAAATAGGCCAATTTGTACTTCACTACTGTACTTAAATACATTTGTGCTTTATCTGAATAGTTCTATCTTATTTTAGGAGACTACTTTACTTACTTTTACATTTCAAAACAAAACTTTTTATTCCACTACATTTCATTGAGTTATTTTGAACACGATAAATCAGCACCTGTTTTTGAACTAATTTGAACATTTACCGACAGTGTTGGGGAAAGTTACTTTTGAAAGTAATGCATTACAATATTGAGGTACTCCCCAAAAAAGTAACTGCGTTACTTAGTTACTTTTTTCCCGTCGTCAATGTGGAACATAGTTTCTAGTACAATTTTTGACCAGCTTGGTGGTCTCCAATTTTCGTTACTGTCTGATTATAAAATTGTGAAACTGTCCATTAAAGAGCCCCTATTATACATTAAAAGGGTCATATTTTGGTTTTAAGGGTCTCCAACAACAGGCTGATATGCATGCAAGGTCAAAAAACACTTTCATTGTCTTATAATATGCATTTATTTTTACCTAATTATTCCTTTAGTGACTCCCATAGGAATTGTTCAGCCCTCCTTAGCGTGAAGCAAATCTGCGCTGATTGGACCGATGGCAGCCTGTTGTGATTGGTCAACAGCGTTCAGCCAGAGACAAAGTGAAATGGCCACCGCGGCTTATCAACAATATTGAAGTAGTCAGAGTGCATAGCGTATGTGTGAGCACACCTGCCAACACTCCTGTTTTTCCCGGGAGTCTTCCGTATTTCAGACCCATCTCCCGCCACCCTTCCGTTTTACTCCTGTAATTTCAACCACCACCACGGTCCTCAGCATTTTGGTACGGTGTGTGAACCCCCCGGGCCCCCAACATTGGTATAGGATCCGATCGCATCGGCCGCCCGAAACACGCTTCATAGTAGTTAACTTACTAACACCACAGTACACACAGTACCCCGTTCTCAACAGTGTTATTCAGACACCTCACCCCGAACCTAACCGAAAGTTTCTTGTTTACATCAAGAGTCTTTTCTGATTATTTCTTTAACAAACGGCCAATGAATCCCCTGTTGTAAGCGTGTAGATTCCAGAAGCACTCATCAGAAAAATGACTGGAAAAGCACATGGCTGGGCTATAATGCTGAGGTATTTTTGCAAAAATAAACCTCAACCACTGACTCTTCACAGTTTCATCTTTGGGTAGAGAAAATAACACTAACTTTCCCCTCACACTTCCAATAATATCCAGCTGAGCACAGCGTCTTCATGACTTGAATCAATCGGGATCTGCTACAGTGTTTGTGGGCGGGGCCGCAGGTTTCATTTTTCCCGGGTTTGCACGCACAACAATTGACGTCACGCTGAAGATTCGTTATCAAGACGATTCATTTGAAGCACTATGAGTAGACTCTTTTATAAATTAATTAATAGTTTTAAACACTGTGCACTTTCAGAATTATGCCATATTTCACTTCACTTAGAGCTGTGTTACACACTACATGGAAGGTCATTTTCAAAAACCCATAATAGACTGTCAGCTTTTCATAGGCAAGCACTTTTGGGATGGAAGTTAATTTACAAGCACAATTTCACCCAGCACCAATATTATATCTGGAATAATAGCAATATTCTAAATAAACACAAGAGTATATTTATAAAAACATAGTTTGATAAAGGCATTTTTTGATAGGACAGTTGTTGAACAATAAAGGATACTTGATGACATATCGTGAATTTCTTTCATATTTTGATTTTCCTGTAACCACAAAGGAATATGCCTCGGTAATTGGTAATCTCTTCTAGTATTGCTTCTTTATGGAGAGCTATTTCATACTCTAAGAATGCATATTTTCTTCACCCTGCTGATAATTTCTGTGGCCAAATTAGTTTTTCATTTAGCAAACAGAATAATAATAAGAACACATCTACTATTCCAAAAAAGAACTAGTAAACCATATGTTATTTTCTATTGGTCTAAGTTTATTCAAAATATTGATTTGAGGAAAGTTTGGGTATTACCTAATAAATATCTACTTACAAATAAAATCAAAGAAATCTCATTTAAGATACTACACAAATTTTACCCTGTTAAGCACTTTTTAAATCAGATTTATTGAAGACATGGATGTCAATTGTTCATTCTGTTCATTATACTCAGAAACAGTACCTCATATTTTCTGCCATTGTCCGTATACAAAACGGTTATGGTGGAAGGTATCTAAATTTATAAATGATAAAGTGCTGTCAAATTTTCTTTTACTGTATGAATATGTTATTTTTGGTTTTTTGAACTATGATAAAAAGTTAGAAAATGAAGCTTATGTTATTAATCTTTTGATTATACTTACAAAGTTTCATATCCATCGATGTAAATTTAGCAATCAGAAAACTCTTTTTTAGTGGTACTTAAAGAACTAAATATTTATATAAATGCCATTAAGGAGAGTACTAACAAAAAAGCTGTTAAAACCGTGTATTTGTTTGACACTTTTAAGTTAACAAGGCCTAGCATTATTTGTGATATTTTGTTTTTATTTATTTGTTATTTTATTTTGTTTTACCTATTGAGTTTTTGTATTTCTTTCTTTTTTTAAAAGAGGAGTTCTGCAATTAACAACACACTGTTATAACCTAAACCTACATTTACCTTAAAAAATATAGTAAAAAATAGGATAATGTTATCTGAGAACTTCCTGACCCCATAGCTATACATGCTGTATATATTAAGATTATTGAAAGTTTTAAGCAATGTGTTTGCTTCTTGTGTACTATTTGTCTTAAGTAAAATCACTGTCCATTGAGACAAGCTTCTTTTCCTTTTCTTTGATGTGTTTAAAATAATGAACACATTTTCTCATTGACTGCATGGTTCATTGTGACTACTTTAATTTTAATTCAGCAATTTATTTTTTAAAAGCTAATTAATTAGGCTAAAATGTAACTTGCATTACATTTTCAAAAAAGTAACTATATATATATATATATATATATATATATATATATATATATATACTTGTAATGCATTACCCCCAACACTGTCAGTTAAGCAGTTAAATGGGTTCACAAATAGCACTAAAAATGGATGGAATTTGTGAACTGTACTGATCAGATTGCATCTGCTCTTATGTCAAGCTTTTTTGATCTGTACAAATCATCTGTACAGGGGAGGTAGTCTCAGTATACGATTCACTGAATTAACAAAATGATTCAGAAATAGGACTTAGCTTGAGGGCCCATGATAAAAGTCACTACTGCTGAATTTTAGAATGTATTATTGTTATTGAAAATCATACAGTATTTAGATCATAACTGTAAGTTCAAGAGTTCAAACTTAGCTGATGGTTGATTATAAAGCTTGTTAGGCATGATGTCCCGGGGGAGAGCCCTGAGCTCATAAGATCCTTGAACCCGGGGCTCCCTCCCGTTTGGTAGGTCTCGAGAGCTCCCCCGCTTATTTATGGCTAATGACAATTAGGAATTGATTATTAAGAGCTTATTAATGGTGCCAAATTGGTTTCATCAATACACCTATGTCGCATGTCTTTGGACTGTGGAAGGAAACCGGAGAACCTGGGGGAAACTCACACGAGCACCGGAAGAACATGTAAACTCCACACAGAAACTTCTACTTGCCAAATAAGGATTTGAACCAATGACGTTCTTGCTGTAAATGAACAGTGCTAATCACTGGGCCGCCAGGCCATGCCTGTAAAGGAAAAGGAAGGATGAATAGGGGTGGAAGAGGGGATTATTCAAGATGAAGATAACTAAAGTAAGAAACTCAGATTATTTATAGTAAATTCAACTCAATGTCACGGCAATTCGTAATTTTTTGATTTAGTGGCTAATTCGTATGAATTCGTACGATCTAATTCGTACAATTTAGTAAGATGTGCTCATCACCCAATGACGGTTGGGTTTAGGGGCGGAGTTGGGTGCCACGCCTCCTTTTTAAAATTTTACATTTTCGTACGACTCAACTCGTATGAATTCGTACGGATTAGCCACTAAACTGACAAAACGTAAAATACTTACGTTTCCTTGTGAGATCAGGCTGGTGAGTTAGGAATCATCCGATTGGTGAATCCTGCGTTGCTAATGAAGGACCAGCTGTGGTCAATCATATGTACGTGATATACTCAAAATTGCTATAAAGGGGTGAGCTGTTTAAGTCTACTCTATTAAATGTTTGATGTGCCGATATTTGTGTCTGAAAAATGTTGGCTTGATTTAAAAACTCAATAGTCAACTACTTATAGCAAAAAAATAATGCCCATGCATCTTCCTAAATGCTGTAGTACACAATAAATATGCTGCTAGTATGGTTAAAAAGTGTTATTTTAAAAATGTTCACATACTGTATACTGTATGCTATGTTAAAACCAGCACAATCTCACAGCAATTGCAAATTAGCCACTTTGATTTAGTGGCTAATTTATATCAATTTATATGATTTGATTAGTGCATTTTGCTCATCCCCCCAATGATGGTTGGGTTTGGATTTAGTGCGTTCATCCTTTTTTAAAATTATTATTATTTTTATTAAATATAATTTATTTAGTATAAATCCAACCAAATCCAACAGAATCTTTTTTGTTATTTGCTATATGGCTATATTTACATAACAAGTCAAGCACTTCTGAAGAGCTTTATACTTTTAATAAAGTACTATTTTAATAGGTGATTATCTGTACCCCAGCTCTTAATTTTTTTACTTTGTCCACCATTGTGTATTTTAAGGCATCAAGTAGGTTTAGTTGTATTGACCGCTCAGACGTCTGTACCAGGTATCGGTGTGTGTGTGTGGAGAAGATGAAGGGAATTCTCTAGTGACAGGTCACGTTAGCTAAAGTCTGCCAGCCCAGCCTTTATAATGGAAAACACAGACGTGGAGAAGTTCACTGGAGGATGTGGTCAGATGGAGATGAGGCTAACCAACTTTCTTAATGACTCATTAGTTGTCTGTAGATGTTAGAGGTGATTTCCCAGAGTACACCCTTCAGTACACTCCATCTGATCCTAGATGAGAGTTGAAATTTGATGGAAGATTATTTATTTTTCATCGATTATGTGGGTTTGGAAAGTTCTGGGACATGTTTTTTTTTTTTTTTTTTTTTTTGAGGATTAAAGTGTATCACTATGAATGAACATCTTTAGTGCTTTAGTTTTGTATGTTTACTTGAGCAGTTAAATAATATAAGATTTATGAAAAAATTATAAATTAAGTGACTATGAGGGAAACATCTGTCTGTGGGGTTAAAAAGAAATTTCCTTTTATTTTTTCTTCAAGATCTTTTTCTGGTTTTAAGCATAAATGCAGTGTATATTGAAGAAATAGTTTAATAATTCATAATAAATTATAAATGAAAATTTTGAGAGGATCACATGTTTAGGATTGATCATGGCGGGTCCTGCATTAGCAATCACACGATACACCAATCAGATGAATTTGAATAGATACTGAATAAATAGCCAGATCTCCTTACATTAGCCATCTTTGTCTTGAAGAACCCCCCATCAACCCCTTCTCCTTTCCCTCTGTCTTAACTTTCAAGAGTTCACACTTAGCTGATGATTGATTATAAAGCTGTTTGGCATGCTGTCCCGGGAGTGAGCGCTGAGCTCATAAGATCCTCGAGCCCAGGGCTCCCTCCCGTTTGCAAAGCGTTTGAGCTCAGGTAGATCTTGAAAACTCCCCTGCTGGAGTAGCTAATGAACAGATAGTGACTACTTACTAGGAGCATGTCTATGGTGCCGATTTGGATTAGTCAATTAACTTAAGTTGCATGTTTTTAGAGGGTGGGAGGAAACTGGGGAACCCGGGGAAAGCCCATGTGAGCATGGGGAGAATGTGTTAACTCCACACAGAAACGTCAACTGGCTTGGTAAGTACTAGAACCAGTGACATTCTTGCTGTGAGGCAACTGTGCTAACCACCGTGCCACCCATCTAGGAAAGGAGGAGGAGTAGGGGTGGAAGGGAGGATTCTTCAAATTGAAGATGGCTGTGATATGGAACTTTTTGTATTTATAGTGGCTTAGGAATTGTCTTATTGGAAGCAATCATAAGCATGTGATCCTCTCAAAATTAGTTTATAAATAAACTTCACAAATATGGGGGAGCTCACGAGACCTACCTGAGCTCAGACTCCCCTCTCACCCGATGAAATGGGAGGGAGCCCCAGGTTCGAGGATCTTCCGAGCTCAGGGTCTTTCCCGGGACAGCATGCCAAACTTACTCTTACTTATCAATCATCAGCTAAGTGTGAACTCTTTTTTTTTTTATGGAAGTCAATATCTACTGTATATGTTTAGCTGGAGAACGAAACTCATATAAGTTTGTACTAAATGAAGGGTGAGTAAATGATGAGTAAACCGTCAAAACTATGCCTTTAAGAGTGTCTAGATAAACAGAAACTTGGTAGGCAAATCTAATATACATCTCAAGTAAACATCACAGTGTTTCTGTTTATTCAGTTAAATTCCCTTTAGTATTTAATCAGCATTAGGTACAAATTCTAAATATTTTTATACTTTAGCAACTGTCTATGTATGATTCAGGCTAGTTTATTGTTGTCTGAGTCATTGAGCCTCTCCCTTGTTCACCATTAAACACAAAGCCATGTACTGTGCTGAGAGTCAGTCGTATCTTGAACAGACAAACAGTGACCTGCCGTCACCCCTCTAATGTCCAGCAGATGGCTGTTATAGGCGTGAACTGCAGGTGCACATACAAATACCTGCTCTAACACACACACACACACACACAGAGAGAGAGAGAGAGAGCGCACCGATTTTTTTATACATAACCTTTTTTTTAAATCTGAAAAGGCCTCTAAAAAGACCTCACACCATTTTAAGTACTGAAGAGGTTCCATTTAAATACAGATTTTAGTCGTTTATTCAATGCTAAGTTGGACAAATGTGTAAGTAAAAAAAATAAATACATACATAACAAAGTTTACATTTTGAACTACTCTTTTTCATATTGTAATTTTTGCTGAATTGTAATAAAAATCATAGGGTCTGTTTGACTTGCAAATATAATCATACTTATTATAAACATATGTAAGCAATATCACACGAGTAGCAGTGCGATATGGCTGTATAGCGGCACTGGTGGGAGACGTGCGTTGGCATGAGGCTGCAGCCCAAGTGCCTTTGTGTCCCACCAGTGACAATATACAGCCATATCGCACTGCTACTCGTGTGATATTGCGTTTATCAGGGCTGTCTATCAGGTCTATCACGCAATTAACAGTATTCTCACGCTCTCACATCACGCATCCATTTTCTCATGCAGAAAAATCATCCCGTCAAATATTTTTTTTCCGTTATAAGAAAGACGTTTTTTATTGTTATATAAAGATGTTATTCTCTCTATGTGCAACCGATCCATCGCTGGTGAAAGCAGTGTAATCAAAAACAAACTGATGCATGCGCACAGAAATTTACCTGCGCACCTCTCGCACTGCTCCTGCTTGAGACGCTGATCAGGAGGAAGCATCAGCCAATCAGATCGCTTCATGCAAATACACCAGCTCAGACAGTGGCCTATTGCTGACTAATTTCATTTGCTGACGCTGCTATGACGATCGCATCAGCCCCAACTTCAGACACGCCCTCTGTCAAGCGTTGACGCTGAAGCTCCGTGTGAATGGGGCGTTAGTGTCATAATGATGTTATTAAAAAACTATCAATTTAAGTTAATAGATGCACATTTCAGAGGGGCTGCATTTAATGACAAGGGTGACAGCCTTTAATGTTCAGGTGTCAGCGCGCAGTAAGTTTTGGAAGTCGACAAAACTAAAGTTTACCTAATATGATGATGATCTTATTTCGACTAAGCATATCTTTTGATAGATTTTTTTTTGTATAAAGCAGAAAGCAGGGATGACATCAGGGAGTTTAGACTTAATAAACCTAATTCTTGGCCATAAGTCATAAGTCTAAAACAACACACAACAGATAATTCTATAAAACATATTTTTGTGTTCTATACAATCTAAAGAATTTAATTCTAATGAAATTAATATTCATTCATTCATTCACTTTAGAGCTAGGATTTGAATGATTCTCTAGCGTAATGTCTAAAGTGATGACAATACAGGTGATTTTTGCTCACATTTTAAGATTATAAGTCTGAACGACCTGAAATGCCATCAGTCTAGAGACATTTCCCAGTATTTCACTGTTGCAATCGGGAGATCACAATAATTAACCCCGAAAAAAAGCAAAGCACTGCAAACAGATCAGATTACTGTTGTGTTTGCGGTAAGGAAAACGCAAAACACACACACACACAAAAAAAAAATGTGATAGTGGCAAGAAACCAAACCTTCAACAATTGACAGAAGTGGAGAACAAACCTTGGCAGAAACCTGAGGGTGACCAGTTATCCTTTGGCCAAACGTCTGAGCAGAGTTGCTGTATAAGACAGTGTAGTGCTTGATCGATGAAGTGTACATTGTGGAGGAGGTGCATGTCCAAGTAGGCCACAGGGCTGGTATTCAAAAAATTTTGTGCTCTTGACTTTTCGGTGACCCCGACAATAATCTGCTCTGCATATGGGCCAGATCCAAGATTATGTGAACCTTGGATAAAGAGAAATAGACCGTGTTTATTAGCAAAATATCCCACAACTTACTCGTGTATTCAGCTCACACTCAGTATAGGGTCTAAAGTACAACTTCCCTCAAGTCTGATGCTGGACAGCACTAAATTTTTTTTATCAATCTTTATTGTAAAAGCGCTATATAAATAAACATTAATTAAATTCTCTGTCATCTTTGAAGTAATTTAGTGTAAAGAAAGACCACAACTTTTATACACTGCAAAAAAATAAAAACAAATGCTTTTCTTACTTTTTTTTGCCTTTTTTCTTGTTTAAATATCTAAAAATTCTTACACCAAGAAGCATTTACTAGACAAGCAAAACATATTGTCTTGTTTTTTTTTAGAAATATGTCAAAATTACAGTAAGATATTTTTTTCCCTAAAACAAGCTAAATAATCTGCCAATGGGGTAATCAAAATAATCTTATGTCAAAAGGAAAAACAAGAATATTTTATTTACCCCATTGGCAGATTATTTTCCTTTTTTTAAGCAAAAACTCACTTCATTTTGCCATACAATTTCTTTAAACAAAACAGTATTTTTTTGCTTGTCAAGAAAATGCTTCTTGATTTAAGATTCTTTTTAAATATTTGGACTAAAATCAAGAAACACGTAATCAAAAATATCTGTTAGCAGGCACATAACAAAATAAATGTAAAAGATAACAAACAAGTTGCATCACAGAATTAAATATGCAGTATTTTCAGCAGTTTTCATCTCCAAAAGGTTCCATTTAGCATGACTGAAATGGCATCTTTTCTTAAAAGGCTCCAGAGTGGATACATTTAAAACTTATGTTTTTTATCATTGTGTGAACTTCATGTGGATAAACAAGGTTTTGGGAAACTCTTAAACATTTTAGTGTTTTAGAAGGCCACAGTGTTGAAAAAAGAGTCACACTTTATTTTGATGGTCCGTTTGTTGAATTTAAGTTACATTGCATCTACATGCCAACTAATTCTCAATAGATTATAAGTAGAGTGTTAGGTTAGGATTGGGGTTAGGGTTAGTGTAAGTTGACATGTACTTGCTAAGTTTTTTTAGCCAGTTTAATGTCTGTTGAAGGAGCAGTATCAACAGATATTAAGCAGACAGTCTATTAATACTCAAATGGACCATCAAAATAAAGTGTTACCGAAAAAAGACACAATTTCAAATGTATTCAGACTACGTAGCCTCAGCTGAAACTACTAAATTTGACTTGCTGAATTAATGAATAGGCATACTTTCAGAAGACCTAAAAGAGAAAAATACATCATCCAAAATGTGCTAATTATTTCACATTTATGCAACTATGAACAAGCCAAGTGCATGTTCAATTCTGATTGTTATTTTCCTTCCTTATTTCAAGCATACATCGCCAGGTATTTTTTTCGACTATCTGTCAGGCTTTTGTACAGTGGCTGCAGTAGCATTTAAATTCCCTTTTTGTTGAGCCCCATCACATAGGAACCCTGCATATCTCTGGAGAAAGCATCTATAGGGCTGCAGTAAGTTCAAAGTGGCGATTCCAGGAACTGTGGCCTGGAGATCACTCAGGAGAGGTGTAGCTTTCAGTGTCCCGCAGGGAAGGGCTGAAGGGTGGTGGAGTTCTCACTGCTCACTTTGCACCTCTTTCCTCGTGGACTCTCTCTCTTTCTCTCTCGGTCCTCTCGCTCAATGTATCTCTCAAGCTGTTCGCTCTGCCTTCCGATAGCTATTTGACTTTCTCCATCTCCGTTTGCTTGTCCCACAAACTCTTTGCCTTTCTCCCTCACACTGTCTGTCTTCATCGTTGGGTCTGTCTGTCTGTCTCCTTTAAGCAAGTTACACTGGCTGAGATGGGAACTTCATAGTCATTCCGTTAAGTCACTTCATTAAAGTTAAACAAACAAGCCGCCAGAAGCTCTGAGAGGTAACACGATATTCAGGCCAGTATCATGAATTCAGATTATTCTTTGGGCTAAAGTGAGTTTTCACCACACATTTCTGCCAGTGCATAATAAAGAAACTGTGGCTGTCTGCAGATCGGTCCAAGAAAAACATGGTTTAGCAGGCCGGTGATTGTGTACTGACAGGCAGGAGTAGTTCCCTGGGAAAACTACGCCTGTAGGTGAATTGAACAGTTGGTGTGATGGAAAAATTGTGATGGTGCAGACAAGAGGAGAGATATTGTTGTTGCTCCCACACATTTTTGGAGATCTCCTGCTTATAAAAACCTCAGAAGAATTTATCGTCGGTGTAGCGTGAGGCCTTAAAGCTGACAAAACGAAAAATGTTCAGACGCCTGCGACTCTTAAGTACCCCACTTGAATCGAAAGGGTCACACAAATTTTAATACCTCAGACAACCAGTGCGTGACCCCTAAACACAATCTCTTTCTTTCTAGATCTCTCCCTCTCTTCCCCCAGCTGCAGAGTTGAGGAGTATAGGTGGGAGGACGTTGCGGCTAAGCTTCCCTCGAGTACAGGCTGCAGAGCCAGCGGGAGCATCCGTCCCCTTCCTCTGTTGTTTTTGGCACAAAACACCATCCCCTCCCCTGCTCGTGCTCCCTCAGCCTACAACCCCCAACCTCTGCCTGTTACCCCAACGTCCCATATTCATCCCCGCACACAGCTGTAGCACTCTTAGTGACCCCGACTGTTATCGCACACACCAACAAACACTCAAGTTTAAACAGATAGTCGAGAAGAATCCTAAAAATAAAGGTTTCGAAAGAGGTTTTTTCATTGAAGAACCATACTTGCTTCTGCAAATTGCATTTAGTGAACAATTCTTCTGAAAACCTTTTTCTTCCTGTACACTATATATCTACATTTCAACAGATATAATCATTGTAAAGTTGCAACCAACGCTGTCTACACTGGATTTGTAATTTTAGAAAATCAAACAACAATGGTCAACAATTGTCTGCAAACCTGGACTATATCTGAAGTAAAAGGGGGTATTAGTTTACGCTTGGCGTTTGTCGTGCCACAGTGGCTGTGTTTACATGCACCAATTATCATCAATTCAAATGAATAGAATCTGATCGCATATCTGTTTACATGTTCTCTAAACAATGTAATATGATTTGTTTATATGTGTATTGTATAAATATTGTATACATTCAATCCATTTGAGTAAATGAAGCAATTTGAGCACAGTAAAACCCAATAAATGAAGAGTACTCAAGCCACCTGAGTCTTGTAAAATCGAGTTAAGGCAACTGAAAACCATTTGAGGAAACAGATTGCTACAAACCATTTGAGTTGAAAAACTAATCTATATGAGTACTGTGAACTTACTCCTTTTAAGTTGAAGTAATGAGGTATTTAGTTAACTTATTACCTTCAACACTGAGTTCAAAACTCTTTTCAAACGAGTAGAATTAGCTTTCAGTAAAATTTAAGTTAACTACACTCATTTCATTTGATAAAGTTGATTGTTGGGTTTTTCAGTGTGTGTATCAGGCTTTAAAACGAAAATCATCAGCAGCAAAAGTCATCATCTTTCAAATGCAGTGGTACAGACTATATAGAAATCAATTTTGGTTGCAGCAAATGTGGTAGTAGGAGTAATACAGTGCATCCAGAAGGATCATAGTGCTTCATTTTCTCCTCATATTGTTATGTTACAGGCAGCACGGTGGCGCAGTGGGTAGCACGTTAGCCTCACAGCAAGGTCGCTGGTTCGAGCCTCGGCTGGGTCAGTTGGCGTTCTGTGTGGAGTTTGCATGTTCTCCCCGTGTTTGCGTGGGTTTCCTCCGGGTGCTTCGGTTTCCCCCACAAGTCCAAAATCATGTGGTACTGGTGAATTGGGTAGGCTAAATTGTCCATAGTGTATGTTAGTGAATGAGAGTGTATGGGTGTTTCCCAGTTATGGGTTGCAGCTGGAAGGGCATCCGCTGCGTAAAACATATGCTGGATAAGTTGGTGGTTTATTCCGCTGTGGTGACCCCAGATTAATAAAGGGATTAAGCTGAAAAGAAATTTAATGAATAAATGAATGTTATGTTACAGTCTGAGCCAAAATGGTTAAAATTCATTACTTTCCAAAATTTTACAAACATAACTTCATAATGAGGCGGCACAGTGACTCAGTGGTTAGCACTTGCCTTACAACAAGAAGGTCACTGGTTCGAGTCCTGGCTGGGCCAGTTGGCATTTCTGTGTGGAGTTTGCATGTTCTCTCTCTGTTGGTGTGGGTTTCCTCCAGGGGTTTCCTCCAGGTGCTCCCCCCCCCCCCCCCCCCCCCCCACAGTCCTGGTGTTTCCCCCACAGTCTAAAGACATGCGCTATAGGTGAATTGAATAAACTAAATTGGCCGTAGTGTATGTGTGTGTATGTGAGAGTCTATTGGTGCTTCCCAGTACTTGCAGCTGGAAGGGCATCTGCTGTGTAAAACATATGCTGGATAAGTTGACGGTTCATTCAACTGTGGCGACCCCTGATGAATAAAGAGACTAAGGAAAACAAATGAATGAATGAACTTCATAATGTCACATGAATTTGCCAAGTAAAAAACTCACATAAAAGTGTATTCACAACCATTGCTCAATACATTGTAGAGGCTGTTGTGACTATCCTTAATCAAATTTCTACTTTGTCACTTCTTGGGTCTGCTGAGGGGTTTAGACGCTTCCTTTGAAATCAACACATAGAACAATAGGTCTTCATTTGTGGCTGTTTATTGCAGCATTGTTTGAGCAAAAAGACTGATGTGAAATGAACAAAATCAAACGACTTTGGCCACCAAACATTAAAGGTAAGGTCTAAAGACCGTGTGCTCCCAGCAGGCCTTGCTCCAGTTGGCCACACCCAGGCCTTTTATGGCTTCCTCTGGCCTGCAGGGGGTGCAAATCTCCAACATGAAAGAAATCAAGATTAACAACAAAAATCTTTAAATAAAGTAAACAAATGGCTCCTACAGAGGCATTTTGGCTCTAATTACAGCTTTAGGTCTTTTTGAGTATGATGCTATAAGCACAAACTTGTTTTGAGCAGTTTCTCATATTACTCTTTGCGGCTCCATCAGGTTGGATAGGGAGCAACTGTGGACAAACATTTCATCTCTCCAGAGATGTTCAATTAAGTTCAGGTTTGGGCTTTGCTTGAGCCACTCAAGGACATTCACAGAGTTGTCCCATAGCCACTCCTTCTTATTTTGACTGTGTGCTTGGGTCATTGTTGAAAAATGTCAACCAATTCTGAGGTCCAAACTGCTCTGGAGCAGGTTTTCATCAAGGATTTTTTTGCACATTGTTACATTTATGTTTCTCTATATCCTGACTATTCCCCCAGTTCCTGCTATTGAAAAACATCAGGCATGATGCTGCCATCACTATGCTTTGCTATAGAGATGGTATTGGCCTGTTAATGATTGGTGCCTGGTTTTGTACAGACAAAGAGTTCAAGAATATTGATTCTTATGGACTGAAAGTCCTTCCAACAAACTCCAGAAGGGCCCAACTCTACCATGAAGGACTAATTGGTGGAATTCTGCAGAGATGGCTCTTCTTGTAGAGGGTGCTCATCTTTTCACAGAGAAATGCTGGAGCTCTTTGTAGTGATCATCGGGTTCTTGGTCTTCTCCCTGACTAAGGGAATTGGGCCCAGACGCAGATCAGTTGGCAGGCCCTGGCCCGGTTGGAAGAGGTGTGCCAGAGCGTGGTTCAGTTGGTCTTTGGTGCGGTATGCTTGTCATGTGAGTGCAAAGCGCACCTGTGCCCGAAACTGAACACACGACATTTCAACTGTCGTAGTTTATTAAAGACGCAAACCCCTTGCTTGAGGACTTTTATGATAATATAAGAGCGTCAAAAGTTGTGGGTCTGTTCAGCAAATTTTTTGACTGCGTGTCACTGCATCTCAAACAAGTAAAACGATATAACTAAAGCAATCTCCAATGTGCTGAGCGAGAGCTCTTCTTTTTCTGTAAAACTAAGGGTCGTATCATCGCTGAAGTGCTCAGGTTCGGAATATAAAGATGCAGTGTGAGTGCAGGCCATCAGGGGAGAGGAAAGGGGAACAATTGCACACCGGCACTGTTAAAGGCAACTGTACCTAGTGAGAGTACGCCCTAAGGCAACTTGTTCCACCTTCTTTTATTTATGAATAATGGAGACCACTGTGGAGACTGATTAAAAATGTTGATTATAATGCATATACATTCAAATAGATTGAAATATATGGAATACACATAATGTTAGCTTATTATTGTGCCCAAAGCAAAATCTATTTTAGTTTACAAATCTTCTAACCATTTGTCAATAGCCGTAGTTCCAACCACACAAATTTGCCATGCTGTCTGTTGGAACTATGGTTTTGGGAAATGGTAAATTAATGACCTATGGCAGGGGTCACCAAACCTGTTCCTGGAGGGCCAGTGACCTGCAGAGTTTAGCTCCAACCCTAATCAAACACACCTGAACAAGCTAATCAAGGTCTTATTAGATAAACTTCTTGGCAGGTGTGTTGAAGCAATTTGAAGCTAAACTCTGCAGGGACACCGACCCTCCAGAACCAAGATTGGTTGGCCCTGACCTATGACATTAACATAGGAGTTTGCGACCATAGTTTGCTATCAATACATTTTTAAAAAGAGAATACACCTCAGATCTGTTGAAATGTTTCTGCAATAATCTTGAATATATTTACTTTAGGCAGAATCATGAACAGTACAACATAACTTTCATTCTGCTGTTGTCATTGTGCCATAGATGCCATTTACTTTAGTGAAAAAATGTCACTTTTAAAACTAAAGTACCATTGTGTGTGTGTGTGTGTGTGTGTGTGTGTGTGTGTGTGTGTGTGTGTGTGTGTGTGTGTGTTGTGTGTGTGTGTGTGTGTGTGTGTGTGTGTGTGTGTGTGTGTGTGTGTGTGTGTGTGTGGTCTGGCATGACATACTGAGTAATGATTTGGACTGGTATGGAGAGACTTAGTGGCCCCAAGAACATTAAAACAATGGAACAGTGTCCAATCTAAAAGCATAAAGCAGATTGTGAGGCTCAAACAGATTTATCGTATAAATATAAAATCAGCTGTTTCACTGAAATTTGAGTGAACATGCTTTAAAAAATGTGCTTTAAATGACTTGACTATCTAAACAGTTTATACCTCAATCTATGTACAGTATACAATGGATATATCTACAGTGTTTGCATGTGTAAAAGCTGTATGTCATAAAAACAATGCTTTTGTGAAAATTTCACAAAATTATTATGAAAGTTATACACTGACAAACACATTTATTAAGTCATTCTTTTTTATATAGACCTACAACTTACATTACTTAGTTATTCGTTGCATGTCATCGCACAATGATTGTGATTCTTGTTTAGTTGATATTTGTGGAGATAATGTAAGTATATGTCACTGTGCCATTACGTGAACTTGTTTTATTAATTTATAATGGTTGATGATATATGTACTGTATATACTGCTGTATTGTTTCTAGGGTTGGGTACCGAAACCCAGTGCCAATATGTCACTGGTACCTATGTAACCGGTATGCACCAGACCGATTCAGCATATAAATTTTGGTGCCTAATTTCGGTGCCACTGGTGCTGCGACAAGAATGTAAGAAGCATCAAGGAGGTACATCAAAGGCACACATAGGGTCTCTAAACATTTAAATCTAAACAACTTTGAGGAATACGGACACTGTCGTCGATTCACCACTTGCATTCATCAAATTTGTCTAAGCTAAGCATTCAAAGTGTGGCTATATTTTACAAGCAAGGATTCTCACACACCAACATGAATCAGATGCTTTACAAAGTTGCCTGTGTGTGGGGGGGGGGGGGGGGGGGGGGGGGGGGGGGGGGGGGGGGGGGGGTGGGGGGGGGGGGGGGGGGGGGGGGGGGGGGGGGGGGGGGGGGGGGGGGGGGGGGGGGGGGGGGGGGGGGGGGGGGGGGGGGGGGGGGGGGGGGGGGGGGGGGGGGGGGGGGGGGAAGACACAAAATTAATGAAACATTTGAGAGCATAGGGAATCCAATTAAAGGTATGGAATGCACTGTCTTTGACAGCTTGCAACATCATCTGGCACTTTTACTTAGTATGTTCCAATACTCCGATTTTAATATGACTAAGACAATAATCAGATCAAGAGTCTACCATGTAAACAGCCACAGACACCCGCATCGCAAAATGCTAAGGTTTTATTCTTTCCATTTGGAGTGTGGTATCAAATTCCATTAAAACAACACTCTTCCACCAGTCCTTACTTAATACTCACATCAAACACCCCAGTTTGTCACGGGGGCATGAATGAAATATTCCTGAAGGAAAGTGAAAGTGCAACTGCAGTTAAAGTGGACAAATTAAAAATGAAACACCCAAAATTGCATGAAACTCCAGAGGAAACGTGGATAGTCTGGTGACGTAACAATGTTAATGAATCTGTGTGCTATAACATGTAAAACAGGGTTATGAAAGGAACATTTAAAAAGCAACTCATGTAAACACCTTAATCATATTATTGATTAACTTATTCAGATTAAGGCAAATCATTAGATTACTGTCCATGTAAACATATTCACAATCCCCAACCCTAAAAAAAACTTTTGATTACAGCCTTTCCACAGGTTCGTAGAAAGCTAATGTAATATTAATAGCATAATTCTTGCATTCATGCTAACAAACAAATGATCAAAAGAAATATATTAATGCCATTCGAACATATAAAATGTGAATTGATGTATACTTTAAACTTTAATTCTATTGTTCAATTAAAATGATAAAAATATATACTTTTGTAAAATAAAAAGTTTTCCTAGAGTCATCCACCATAATTTTGTGGCTCAAAAGTATCGGTTCCGGCACCAATTTGGCACCGGTACCGTTTTAAAAGTATCGATTTAGCACCGGTATCGAAATAAATCCAAATGGTACCCAACCCTAATTGTTTCAAACCCATAGTAAAGTTAGCATACGCAGCTTTTGCTTTACAAATTATTAAAAATATTATGCATACTGGCATTCATCACACTCACTCATTAATTAAATGTTTTTAGGAACGAAATAAATATATCTTCAGCTATCTAAAGGTCATAACGGAGTGAATGACACTTGGGGCCTATCACACCCGGAGCAATAAGGTGCAAGACGTGTTTGCCCCGACGTGTTGCTATTTTCAGACCAACGTAACTCTAATTTTCCCGTTTTGCACAATGTTCTTTAAATAGCAAATCCATTTGCGCCACTTTGCAGACTCATGCTTGTTTTGGTCTAAAGAAGAGGTGTGTTAAGGCGCATTGTTGGCGCGTTTCTATTTTGAGGAACTAAAATAGACTGCGCAATAGACCAGCTGAAAGCAGGTCTAAAGTCCAGCGCAGAGTACGTTAGTTGTGCGCCTCGGTTACGCATTGCTTAAAACACGCAGGATGTACAGCAATATGCAAATATCTTTAAAAATGAAAAAGAATTAAAAGATTAAAATATTACAAAAATTATTGTTTTTTTACATAAATAAAAATACCACTGCCCCATGCCTTCTTCATCTCAGGGGTGGGGGCTTTTTTTTAGTTTATTCATGACAACTTGCTTTTGTATAATGTTATTATTATTAGTAGTAGTATTTATTATATTTATATTTGTTTTATTAAAAACAAGCTTAGATTTGTCCACCTGTCAGGTTTTAGACCATATGGGGCATAGCATGTGTTATTACTGTTCATTTATTCATTTGCTGGAAATTAGAACTAAATTTAGAAATAGTTTTGAAACAAATCTTTGCGCTTAACAAACTAAATTAATTATATAGGCTAATGGATGTCTATGCATACAACACCGTTTGCTTATCCACGAAAGAGAGAAAGAGAAAGTAAAGGCCGATTGAAGGAGGCTCAATCTTTATCCTCGCACTGCAGATGCTCTGTTTAACTGTTTTCTCGCTAGTGAATCGTTCAGTTTTTCCACTTACAAAGTCCGCCATGTAAATAGCAAATGCGCCATGGCGCGACGCAACTGACTCTTAAAGAGAATGGGAGATGAGACTCTGGCTGGCTGTTTCTCAATATGCGTTCTTCAGCGATCTTACGTCCTTGTGTTCTCATGTAACGTCATCATCAACTGCCAAAGTTCAGTTCCAATACTCAAGACCGCAAGAACGGAGGTGACCTGGCAAGGCCGGTCTTCATAAGAAAGCTAATCCGTTCTCTGTGTTCTTGAAATTGAGAAACAGCCTCTGATTGGTTTATGCTCAAAACACACCCATAACTCATTAAGAGAATAAGCTCTACCCTGTTAGACCATGCACCGTGGCGCAGATCATATTTTTTCGTATTTAAAATAACAAAAGTGGATTCGGACACGCGCTTAATGCTTTTGAGCCCTGTGCTTTTGACTTTGCACCTAGATCGTTAAAATAGAGCCCTTAATGACAGCTGTCATAAGCATGCATAAATACTCATTAATATTCATGACAAGAGTCATGTTATGATTATAAAGGTGTCTAGACAGTCTTATGAACATCCCTTCAAGTATAGTGTTACTGAATCCTGTGATGTCCACAATCCTGTGATGGGGCACTTATGGTAAAATGGAACAAACCTCTAAAGTCGTAAGTGAAGCATACAAAATATGCATAGCAGGGTGTTTCATCCAAACATCAAATAAATTTAATGTGCGAAAAGTGTTTCCATCTAATGAGTCAAAGTGAACAAAATTATCACTTACTGATAAACTACCACCAAATATCAAAAATAAAAATGGAACTTGCTACGGTAGGATAAACTGCTGAGTCTTTTTCTTATTTAATCAGTTACTTGCGTCTCAGAAGATAATGCTTCAAGAGAGTGTTTCTTTTTATTATTATTGTGGTAACATTTATTTTTTTCACATTGTAAATCTAATTTACAACTGTTGTATTATTACTTATTTGTGGCGCTGGTTATTCAAAAGCTGTGTAGGAAACATCTAGGCTACCCACTGAGGTAAAAGCATGACTTATTTTCCCTCTTGGCCTCTTTTTATCCTGTCATTGTGAAGATTTATTCATATGTAATATTTTTTAACTGCTTGCTCAACAGCTGATTTTGGCTTGGTTGGCTCAGGTCTCATTAGTCCATCAAGAAGAAAACTATAACTCTATAATTTATAATGATCAAAATCACCATGTGTCCCTTCTCTGCTGGTAATCAAGCCACAACCAGACCAGCACAGTCATCCATACTGAAAGCACTCATTCATAGTCCAGTCTTCAGATCCAGACAGGCTAGATCTGTTTATATTCATCCTCACCTCTCTAATCTTCACCCGTATCCTCTCTCTTTTGTGGGCCAGACAGGGCCTATCAGGGGCCGATATGATGTCTGGAGTCTGCCTCTCGTCATGACGTTAGTTCACCGAAGACCTTAATATAATGAGAATAAACTGCTTTCCAAGCCCCTCCAAAGAAGAGCTCTCCTTATTGGCCAAAAACTCTATGTACTGCATTAATGGTGCTAAAAGATAAAAGTTACCTTTGCCAAGGGCACTGACACAACTCCAATCCACTTTACTTTGCTAGTAAAAGTCTGGATGATCCTTTTTGTCTTTTGTCCAGAACTCACGACATACGTTTCTCCCAAAAAATACCTAAAATACTGATTCATCTAACCACAGTACACATTTCTACTTTGTGATGGTCCATCCCAGATGCCTCAGAACCCAGAGAAGTCGACAACGCTTCTGGACACTGTTAACATAGGGCTTTCTTTTGGCACAGTACAGTTTTAACTGACATTTCTGGATGTAACTATGCATTGTGTTCCTTGACAAACATCTGCCAAAGTAGTCTTGAGCCCATGTGGTGATATGGCTTATAGATGAATGACGATTCTTGATGCAGTGCTGCCTGAGGGATCGGAGATTAGGATTGTTCAACTTAGGCCTGCTCCCGTGTCCATTACACACTGAAATTCCTCCTTCCTGAGATTCCTTGAAACTTTTAATTATGTTATGCACTGTTGAAGGTGAAATAACCAAATATCTTCATATCTTTCTTTTAGGAACATTGTTTTTAAACTTTTTAATAATTTTCTCATGTATTTGTTGGCAAACTGGCTATCCTCTGAGCATCTTTACTCCTAAAAGACTAGACCTTTCTTAGATGCTGCTTTTGTACAAAATCATAATTACAATCACCTGTTGGCATCACCTGTTTCAAATCACATTATTATTATACCAATTTACCTGATTACTATTCCTAAACATGTATTGTTCTCTAATGAGTCTTCTCTGATGTATTTTTCCCACATCCGGGAGAGTTACGTTGTGAAGGAGCACTACATAAGTCTACCACCCACCCTGTTGCATGCCCAGAGAGAAGGCATGGATCAGTGATAGTTTGGCCTGCAATGGCATTCCCTAGGCCCAATACTTGTGCTAGATTGCTGTGTCACTGTCAAGGACTACCAAATCATACTGGAGGACCATGTGCACCCAATGGTTCTTGTATCCTGATGGTGGTGCCTTATATCAAGATGATAATGTGCCAAAGCACACAGCAAGACTGAGTGGTTTGTTAAAAATGAAAGTGAAGTTTGATCATCTACCCATGGCCTGCACAGTCACCAGAACTAAATATTATTGAGCTACTTTGGGGTGTTTTGGAGAAGTGAGTCAGGAAACATTGTCTCCACCAGCATCACGTAGTGACCTGGCCACTGTTCTGCAAGAAAAAATGGCTCAAAATTCCTCTGGCCACTGTGCAGGACTTCTGTCATTTCTAGGACGAATTGATGCTTTAGTGTAATGTAATGTAATGTGTATTTATATTGCTCATTTACTGTGTATGGCCATACACCTAAAGCGCTTCACAATCATGACGGGGGGACTCTCCACACCACCACCAGTGTGCAGCATCCACTTGAATGATGCAACGACAGGCACAGGACAACGGCGCCAGTGCACGCTCACCACACACCAGCTATTGGTATAGTGGAGAGACAGTGATAGAGCCAATTCGGTGGACGGGGATGATTGGGAGACCATGATTGTAAGGGCCAATTGAGGGACTTTGGCCAGGACACTGGGGTTACACCCCTACTCTTTACAAGAAGTGCCATGGGATTTTTTTAATGACCACAGAGAGTCAAGACTTCGGTTAAACGTCTCATCCGAAAGACTGTGCTCACTGACAATGTAGTGTCCCCTTCACTTTTACTGGGGCATTAGGACTCACACAGACCGCAGGTTGAGCGCCCCCTGCTGGCCTCAGGCTTCCAACAGCAACCTAGTTTTCCCATGTGATCTCCCATCCAGATACTGACCAGGCTCAGCCTTGCTTCGCTTCAGTGAGTAACCAGTTTTGGGCTGCAGGGCGATATGGCTACAAAAAGAAGGCCCTACACCATACTAATGAATTATTGTGGTCTAATAGATGTTTCAGTTTCATTGTTCAACTCCTGTACTTGTAAAACTATGACCAATTGATAAAGAATAACCAATTCATTTCTGATAATAAAATCAATGTCTATAAAGTGAACAGTGGAGACAAGTTTATGAATATTTACTCTCCCCCTTACCATGCATGAATAGTCATGTTCCATATTTATTTCAATATTTCAATTATTCAGTCAGTCATTTATTCACTTTCCTTTGGCTTAGTTTCTTATTAGTCAGGGATCGACACAGCGGATTGAACCGCCAACTGTTCCGTCATATGTTTTTACACTGCAGATGCCCTTTCAGCCACAACCCAGTACTGGGAAGCACACATACATTCACATACATGCACGCACGCACGCACCCAGGCACGCACGCACACACACACACACACACACACACACACACACACACACACACACACACACACACACACACACACACACACACACACACACACACACACACATACACTCATACAAATCAGCCAATTTAGTTCATCCATTCATCTACTGTATAGTGCATGTCTTTGGACTGTGGGGGAAATACTTGAGGAACACCCTGGAGGAAACCCACGCAAACATGGGGAGATCATGCTAACTCAACACAGAAATACCAACTGGTCCAGCCAGGACTCGAACTAGCCACCTTCTTGCTCTGAGGTGACAGCGCTTACCACAGTGCTTACAATAACCTTCAATTATTCAAATATTTCAAAATATTTTTTAATATTAATAATTAATTAAGAAATGTAATTGATAAATAAGTAGGAAATGATTCAGACAAGCTCTTGTTTGGATTAGATCACTATCATGAGCTCCATTCAGTTTCCAACGTCAATACTGTACCTATGCTTTAAATCAGTGGTTCCCCTTTTTTTTTTTTGACTGAGACCCCCTTTTCCCCCAGAAAATATTCTAAGGCACCCCTCCACATATAATTTTGCAGTACGGATGACAAAAATGTACTGTGGCTGGGTCAGGGACAGTTTGCTTCATTAAAAAGGAATAAAACCATAGTTCAGGTAAATATCTTGGTATTTCCTGCATTTTGTGTTTCCAGTATTGCTAGCGTTGCAACCTGAAATGTTTGGAGCTTCCTCATCTGGGTCCAGTATGCTTGGATCATTACTATTAGCTGCTGAAGGCGAATCCGTGAGACTCTGTTGGAGGATGAATTACAAATTTGTCAATTTTTTGGTCAGTCAGGAGATAAAATGAACTAGGTCAACATGATCCTTTTCCTAATTCTTCACTGCTAAAAAATTGTAAAAATATGACGCGACCCCCCACAGAGCTCGCTGCGGCCCCCTTGTGGGCCGGGACCCCCCTGTTGGGAATCGCTGCTTTAAATGATTGTGATTCTGGGAAGGTTTCTCTTTAAGATGTGACAATAAATTATGTTCTTGTGTCAAAATCAATTGAATCCTTAATAAAAAAAATTGTGCAGTTATATTGATAAAATCACATCCAGATTACAATGTCTATTAGAATATTACTTGTGCCTCACAGAAATGAATGACTGCTTTTTCAGTGGACTAAGAATGTAAGTTTCCATAAAACTAGAAAAGAATAGAAAAAATCTGCACAATGTGAGTGTGAGGAAGATTAGAAAGTTTGGGGTTAATCAACCCAGTATTCAGGTTATGTGTGATGGTAATTTATGCTTTCTAGAGTAACTGAAGGTTAATTACTGAATGTAAATTAGCTTTCTAAAAATCAATCAGTGAAAATAAATACAAGTTCAACAATTATTTCTTGAGACTCAAGAACAAACCGTACTGGTTATTTTTCAAACATACAGTATATTTATTCTCATATACTTGGAATGACATGAGAGCGGGTAAACGATGACAGAATTTTCATTTTGGGTTAAACTAAATGTAAAAATAAATAAATAAATAAATAAATAAAAATATGTAAAAGTGATGGATTTTTTTGAGCGGAACCCCTTAGTGGCTCTTCAACATTAAATGTTGATGCTAATTATGAATATGAGAATAGTTCAATCTAGTCAAATAAGCAACCTTACACTGCTGATGGCTTGTTTCAGCACATGATGGGAGTAAAGGCCCAAAGAGACCAGGTTTTTGCTCTTCACAGCCCATCTAATAAATGATTATGCAGTCATTGGAGCCTTCAGTGATGTGCTCTGGCTGTAGTGCAGTGCTGGATCTGGCCTTGCAGCAGGAGGAGCTGTAAAATATCAGATTCTTGGACTTCTCTGTACTTGAGTCAGAGCGTGAATCATCATCACATACTTAGTGCGAGTCAAAATCCTCACTCACTCAGCAGTCCTGCGCAGGGAAATCGATTATATGCCACGTGTGTGGTGTTAGATGTATAATGTGAATCCAGGATTTTTCTTTTAAGAGACCCGGGGAGCTGAAACAGGACTGCACAAAAATTGGACTGAAATCGAACCAAAATCCCCTAACATGTTTATCAATCCCCCGCCCTGTCTGCACAATTGTGCAACAACTTTAAATTATGCAAGAGGTGAATAGTGGACATTACTGAGATTTATGTCTTTTTGGAAGGGCTGCGACCCAAGTGTTATTAGGTTATCCACTGGTCGCTGAAAGACCTGCAGATAGGCTATGGGTGTTGTACTCTGTAATGTTGTCCCTGGATTTGAACATGAAGCATCACAAATGGAAGATATGAGTATTTGATTTTACATTTGAGCATTAGTCTTAGCTGTAAACTGCAGGGAAAGACATTGGACACCTGCCAGTCGTTTAGATTAGTCTGTATTTCTAATGGATTTCAAGATAATTTCCTTTGTTTAGTTTTTTGAACTGAATTAAAGCATTCAATTTGTGAATTTAGAATGAACAAACTACTTCAATCAGAACATCACGACCCCTGGTGGAGAACTATTGTCATTTCACTTTATATAAACAAGACTATAAATTTGCAAATATTTAGTCAGTGTAACAATGGGCTGTATATTATTTGCTGAAAATATGTGGTTACTGATGATGTAAACGTTACATATGTAGAATGGATGTCTTGTGTTTTGTACCAAATTGTTATCCCAGGAGACAAACTGTCACACTAAAGATAAATTACATAACATGAATTTCATTAAATTACTAATATATTGAAATTTACTGTTTATAGTATATATAGATATATATACATAGTCTGAATACTACTTTCAACTCGGTATTGTAATTATAAATTTAAATTAATTACTGATTGTTTTATCTCAGGAAACCTCATATTTGAGCAAGAATCACAATGACAACAGTCTCTCTCTCTCTCTCTCTCTCTCTCTCTCTCTCACACACACACACACACGCACACACACATGCATATAGCAACATAGTTTCTGAATATATATAACTTTATCAAATGAAATGAGTGTAGTTAACTCAAAATTTACTGAAACTTAATTCATTTAAAAAGTTTTGAACTCAGTGTTGAAGAAAATGAGATAATTAAATATCTCATTACTTCAACTTAAATGGAGTAAGTTCACAGTACTCATATAGATTAGTTTTGTTTTACTCAAATGGTTTGTTGAATCGGTTTCCTCAAATGGTTTAAGTTGCCTTAACTTATTGGGTTTTACAGTACTCAGTTGGTTTGAGTTCTCTTCATTTATTGGGTTTTACTGTGCTCAAATTGCTTCGTTTACTCAAATGGATTAAGTTCACAGTACTCATTAGGATTAGTTTTATATATATATATATATATATATATATATATATATATATATATATATATATATATATATATATATATATATATATATATATATATATATATTGAGAAACTATGCTGTTGTAGCCATTGTGATTTTTGTTCAAATAAAATATTTCGTGAGATGAAATAATCAATAACTCATTTAAGTGAAAGCTATAATTACAGGAAATACCGAGTTGATTCCAAAGGACGCCGGCTGTACATTGTTTTAAAATCTAATCAAAGCACAATGAATCTTTTCAGTAGTTGAGCATGCAATCTCTCTTTTTTCTGTTCATCAAAGAACTGTCAGACTTGTCAAAGAAAATATCTTGAATTTAAAAGAAGAGTTTCTCCCCACCCTCCTTCTCGCGTCTTAGGCCTTCTTGGCCAATCATCTCTCTCTCAAACACTTTACCAGACTATAAGAGCTCCCTAACTTTTTTCCTTTCAACCTAACGCAAAGTTGCTTGGAATCCGGGATACCTAGTGATCTCCTCCAGAACACGAAACGTACGCGTGGAATTGTATTTCACCCTCATGCAGGAATAACGTTCTTATTCGCACGCGCTTCCAGCAGAGACCTGAGCGAGATGCCCGAAGAGCCCGCGCGAGACTCCTCCAGCTCCCCTGTGTCTCCCGCGGACAGCCTCAGCAACAGCGACGGAGAGCCCGACAGGCCACCAAAAAGGTGCGCGAGGAAAAGACGGTCGAGCAAGAAAAACGGGGAGGATTCCGATAGCTCGACCCTTGGGAAAAGGGGGAAAAAGTCTAGCAACAGCAGCAACAGTCCTCAGTCTTTCGAGGAGCTGCAGACGCAGCGCGTGATGGCGAACGTGCGCGAGCGACAGAGGACGCAGTCGCTCAACGAAGCGTTTGCGGCTTTACGCAAAATCATCCCCACTTTACCTTCCGATAAACTGAGCAAAATACAGACGCTGAAACTCGCCGCCAGGTACATCGATTTTCTCTGTCAGGTTCTACAGAGTGACGAGCTGGACTCCAAGATGGCAAGTTGTAGTTATGTTGCTCACGAGCGTTTGAGCTACGCGTTCTCGGTTTGGAGGATGGAGGGCGCTTGGTCCATGTCTGCATCTCACTAGTGTGCAGGGAATCTTTTTCTTGTTTTGTTTTTAAATGGTACGCTTTCACAATATGCCTGGTTCTTAATGCTGCAACTTTGTAAACTATTAAGTAAGCACATTTGCTTAATTCTGCAAGTTTAAGAACAGGTTGTAAAGCCAACAACTGTTGCATGTAATTCAGGGCTGGATTTGTTTATTTGTCTATTTTGTTTTTACACACTGCTTCTCTGTTTGGTGATAGTAATAGCGCAAAGAAATATTTAAGATTGGCCCAAATGTAGCTTTACCAAAGGAGTTGCTAAACAGCTATTGCATGTAATGAAACTGAGTTTGTTTACTACCACTACGGCCTGTTGTAGTAGCTACATTTTGCACAATCGCATTTTATTATTTTCTCAGAATAAAAACTATTTTTAAATAATGTTTTGCCTATAGCAAACATTAAACCATGCTATTATTCGCAGGTGAAACCGTGAGCTGGGAAAACATGAGGACCAATGCTAGATTCCTTCATAATCTTGGGGAAAACGGCAAATGTTCCAACAGAGGTCATGGCTATTACCGAGAGAAGGCCACGGACAGCGAATTGTTGCGCTTCATATGGACTTCCTCGCGAGTCTTATTGACGACGAATGTTGGAAATGTGTGCATATGCATGTTTTTTTTTTTTTTTTTTTTTTTTTTTTGAAGACTCAGATGTGCATAACTTTCTTGGAGAAAGTGAAATTGCATTACAAGAACTGGCGAGGAGAAAATGGGAAATGAAGCCTCTAGTTCGAATCCTGTGCAAATACAAAGTTTTAGTACAATTCTATTTATTTATTGATGACACACTTTTTGAAATGAAGGCAAATGTATCAAATGTGTTGAAATGCATTATTATTTTTTATTACCTTTGTAAATAAATGTGTATATCTGTAATAAAAATGAGGAACTTTAAGAAATATTTCAAGTTAATATACTGAAATTCATTCACTTTATTTGTGTTCAATTCTGGAGGATTTAGGAAACACCGAGCAGGGAAAATACAGTAAATTAATGTTATTCTTTTACGAATTAGTATTGCAATTAATGCTTATAATAATTTAGTAATGTTTTGAGGAATGATTTGCTATAAAAATATCACATGAGATGTTTAACATTAAAATTGGGCTACAAAAATATATAGCCTAATGAAAATATAATACAATTAAAATAATGACAATATGGTAGCCTATAATTGTATTGCCTTAAAAATGGAATCATTTTAACAATTCGATACAGAATAGTAATAATGTTTAAATTGTAGAGTAGAGAAAACTTTGCTTTACCAAAATACGTGATATGATCATTTTTTTCACCCCCGATTGCGTAATACTGTGATGTAATACTGGGTTTTATTGAGTTAATTTCGATGTGTCTGTCTTATTTGGAATTTAATTATTTTTATTGAAAGTCTTCTTTAAGTCGGCTTTTTAGTAGCATGGGTTCGACAATGTCAATTCATGAAAGAAAAAAAAGAAGGACGAGGTCAAGAGAAAAAAAAAACTAAAATTCAAAATCCAGATTATTATTATACAGTTGCACAAAATCATCGGTTTCATCCAACTAGCTTTACAAATACACATGTGCGTCACAGAGTCACATCCCCAGGGATTGCAGTGGATGTATAGCCTGGAGGCTGCTCCAAAAATACTGTGTGCAAGGGGGAAAACAGCACTCATTCATTTTGCTCATTAATTAATTATATATATATATATATATATATATATATATATATATATATATATATATATATATATATATATATATATATATATATATATATATAATAGCTAATTAAAACTATTTATTTATACTATGGTGTCACCGAGTGAAATTGAATGTAAATTAAAATGAGTACAATTTAAAATGCGCGTGATCTTTTTTATTTTTTTATCTGAAAGGCCTGTTGGACATTACCACTGCGTTCGTAGTTTGTTTCGGCGTTGAACCATGCATATATGTAGTGAACTGACAGTTGCGTTTGGTTTTATATGAAGTCTGGGAAAGTATTTTGGAATCATGGAATATTTTAAATAAAAGCACGTGCACGTTTGAAGGTGTGTAATTGGGTTTTGAGGCATGTGCGGAATTCCCAGATGTCTATGAAACTTAAGCCTCCTTCAGGAGGACATGGGAAGGAAGGTGGGGTGGATGAAGCTGGCCTGTATTTGCTGAGCCACTGTAACATTAACCTAAATAAAATCCCTTCGAGAAACTTACAGACGAATCATATTAAGTTTTTTTAATAAAATTTTTATTGTAGATAACTTTTCTAATTGCAATAATATTTTTGTTTAAATAGTTTTCATTTTCTACATAATTGTGACATAAAAGTCTCATGCAGTGAACTTAAGGGAAAAACTGGAATAAAGTTTGAGTTCATTTCCACTTGTAAGGCATTTGGCAAATGGTTGTTAGAGGCACACGAATGAAACTTATTTTGAACAGATGTTAGCATTTTAGAGTCACGTGAATTGAACAGATGTTCAGATGTTTGAGGTCCGCCTTTAAATAGACTATACTGAAAATCTTAGAAACAAAGCGTTGGCTTTTCTTGAAGGGATCAAGCGCGTGGAGAGACGCTGGTTTGTCTTCGGAGACTCGACGTCTGTATACGGTGATTTCAGATTTTTGCTCTAAATCACTGCCCGTGGGATCCGGTGTCGAGAAGAACGCGAATGGGAGTTTCCCTATAACGAAAACCGTGTATATTTGCTGTTCTAACAGGTAATGTACAGGATGGTGATGCTTATCCAAAATGAATTTGAATGTATTTGCATTGTGCTCGTTTGTTTGTTATGCTTTGTCCAAGGTGGATGAGTTTGCGGCCTAATATGCGGAAGGTCGGAAATATGAATAACATAGTCATAGTTATAGTACTTCAAACTTTAACTCCTTTCTGATATGCATATGACCATGGTGTCACGTTCAATGATAGATTATGAACATTATGATACGATATTATAAGATCTTTAACTCGTAAAACTGCTTTGATGTCTAAGATAATATTTCCCTTAATTCATTCAAATAACCCAACATTTCAAAGTAGTCTTTTATTTGTACTGCTATTTTTATTTAGTAGCCTGTGCTATTTAGATCTGTTATTATATTTGGGATATTTCGGCCGCAATCGGCCCGTTATTGCACCAACAAATAGCCTAACATCATTTAGTGCGTTAAAGTGTTTCTTTCTCGCATGCAAACTTATTTTGTGAAAGACAAGAAGCGAAAAAAACCTTTATGTAAAAAAATAAATAAATAAAAATGTGAAGATGGAAGTAAAAGCGAGCACGACCTCATTTACACAGCTGGCCCGCTTAGGCTACAGCTCAACTGCTGGCAATTTACTTTATGAAGGAAAATAATTTTCCACTAAAACGACAAGCAGATCTTCTGCTCCGAAACAGGTGCAACTTGCAGAAGTGCAGTCATTTTTAAAATCCCACAGAAAAGAGATCGAAATGTGATGCCACAAAATGTTTAGTGGATGAGCCTAGGCTAACAGGCCTGTACTTGATCTTTCGATAGAGCAGTCTACCTTTTATTGGGTAAAATAAAAATCTGGATGATAATAATAATAATAATAATAATAATAATAATAATATGCTCATGCATGAAATTTGATTTAGTGGAATTGGGTACTGCAAAAATGTGTTGTCATCCAGTTTTTTCTATTCTTAAATTTATTTAGCTTGTTTTACATTTTATGTGTAGGATTTTAAACTAATTTTAATGTTTTGAACAGTCCGTTAACACTGTTGTAATATTAATAATCTCATTTGAACCCTTTGTCCTTTTATTTAAAGCCTAAAAAACTGTTTTGTGAACATTAAATACTTGTGCTAATAAATAAAGACATGTTTCTGCACTAAAAGCTAGGGCTCTTTAGACAGAGATTACTGTAGATCGTAACACTGAGAGCTAATAATCTGGAATTGGTGCAGAGTTACAGTTATGCTTGGGTCAAGGTTTGTTCCTAGAGTACTATAGAGTTACATAAAGCAGATACTGTAGGCCTACTACAAAGCTAGGAAATAAAACACTAATGTCAGTTCAACGACATAAGAAATGATTATTAATTTCAGTAATACTATAGCAATAATAAGTAAGAGCAAAACAATAGAAAATTACTTTAACATGATTCAAATTGCATGTTGGTTTTATTGGCATGATTACAGGCTGGTTGTCAAATTATTTAATTAATTAGAACTACATCTACATAAAGCAATCTAAGATTTAAGCTGAGTTAAATGAATACATAAAAGCAGATAATAATTTCAATAGCTTAATACAAACTATCTAAAATATTGTTTATAGTTTTCAGATGCAGATTTGAATATATAAGATATTAACATCTTAAATATATTGAAATAACTCTATTTAACTGTATGAAAAGTGTGGATTTTTTATTAGCTTATGTGACAGGAAAGGAAAAGATCCACAGGCACATTATAGGCTTGTCTTTTCAATACAAAATAAATAGTAAAAGTTTAGTCTGTTTATAAAATCAAGAATGAAAAACAGCCTTTTCTTTCTGCGTGTGGAGAATATCACTTTGACAGGAAAGCTGTCATCATTAGTGTTTTAGAAATGTGAAGAAAAAAAAGCTCAACTGCTTCAGACTGATGGTATAGTTAAATTACAGTTTGGTTGCATTAGGCTTAGACTGGTGGGGCAAGTGTTACATTAAGAGTGACAGAGCATCAAAAGTCCCCTTTCAAACCCATTGAACAAAGGGAACGCTGAACCCCCATGTTTACAGCATGCTTAGCACACGCCACCCAGAGAGCAGACAGGACACGCATCATGCTGCCGCTAGGGGATACACAATGATGTCACACACAGGAAATGGCTGGAGAGACTTGGCACCTTGCGCTGGTTGGCGCAGCATCCACTGGCTCTGGAGGGCCGCTGTGAAAATAAACAGGCAATCAGAGCACTGCACGAGAAGTACACAAATCCATTGTGGCGTTTCATGCATAATAATGGCAGAGGTTTCACATCTAGAGAGCTGTTTATTTGTGCAATCTGCTTGTCCCTAAATAGACTTGTCTTTTGCGGGACGGATAAACAGAGCGTTGAAGTTAATACAGTGTTTTGGTGATGTTTTCCTACTCTTTTGGTGGTGTTTACTGGATGCTCAGTCGAAAAAGAAAATCTGACCCATAAACAAGCTTTAGAAATACATCCTGGAAGTATGACTGGGGCTAAACTATGATTATAAACTACAATACTTTAACATAATTTTATAATTGTATGTACTTTCCTTGTACATTTGATTTTATTAAATTAGGAATTGTTTTAGTAGAAAGGAAAATTAACTTTACCTCATACCTTTACAAACTCATCATTTCCTTTCTTCTACAAAACACAAAAGATATTTGATAAATCTCTTCTTTTTGCTCACACAGACAAAGTTAATGGTCCAAACTAAGATTGATCAAGATGTTGATCAAACATGTAAACAGAGCCCACATTAATTTGGCAACATATTTTAGCATCAAACTTAAAAGAAACCATTAATCCTCAAGAAGCTGTGCTTCAGAGAATGTGTTTTGAAGGGCCCTTAAAGCACAGCAAATGTCATTACTAAATTCACCTTATTTGTCTATACACAATGGTTACAACACTATATATATAATAAATATATATATGTAGTTGCCAATATTCCAACTTTGACTTTCAAACTCCTTTATTTCTAATGTTAATTTTTACTGATTAAAAGAGGAAATGTTTTGAATGAAACCTATTTAACAACAGTCACTATACCAATATTCTAACAAATATAATACCCTTAAAACTATATCATTGCCACTAAATGTCCAGTTTGTCTAATGATTTTGTTCTCTGTCATGTATATTGCAGATATGTCATCTGCACTTTTTTTATACGAACGGTTAAGTGTTTTCTATGCTAAACAACAACTTTACTGACCTCATTGTAAGAATATGTAATTGTAAGAATTCTGTTTATAGCATTGAGTTTGTATTTATTAGTCCTACACTGCTTTGTTTTCAGTTGTTAATATATTTATATTGGCTTATGCTTTTAAGTTTCTAAATAGAAGACAAGTATATGCACCCAACTAAAAAAAAAGCTGGTAAAAAGTTTGTAAAATGTTGACAAAACCAAACTGCAAGGCTAAATATTTTCATAAAATTTTTAACCCAAATTTAATCCAATGGTTGGGCTTTCCACATTTGACCAAAACTTGGATCAGAGTAACATATAACAGTGTAAGCTGAAGTCAGAATTATTAGCCCCCCTTTGAATTTTTTTCTTTTTCAAATATTTCCCAAATGATGTTTAACAGAGCAAGGAAATTTTCTGCTAGAATAAAAGCAGTTTTACATTTGTTATAAACATTTTAAGGTCAATATTATTAACCCCCTTAAGTTTTTTTTTTTTCTATAGTCTACAGAACAAACCACTGTTACAATAACTTGCCTAATTACCCTAACCTGCCTAGTTAACCTAATTAACCTAGTTAAGCCTTTAAATGTCACTTTAAGCTGTATTGAAGTGTCTTGAAAAATATCTAGTCAAATATTATTTACTGTCATCATGGCAAAGATAAAATAAATCAGTTATTAGAGATGAGTTATTAAAACTATTATGATTAGAAATGTGTTAAAAAAATCTTCTCTCCGTTAAACAGAAATTGGGGAAAAACATAAACAGGGTGGCTAATAATTCAGGGGGGCTAATAATTCTGACTTCAACTGTATATTTCTGATCTGATCACTACTAAGGCCAAAACTCGATCACTTAGATCAAATTCCGACTGCCATCTATTGCAAACATCCCAATCTCGTCTCAAATGCAGGGGCGATAGAGCCTTTGCAGTTGTGGGTCCAAAACTATGGAATAAGTTACCATTAAAAATCAGAATAGCACCCACTCTATCTATTTTTAAATCGATGTTAAAGACTCATCTTTTTTCGAGTGCATTTAATATTCCCTAATGGCGGTTCCAGGCTATACTAAATTGTTTCTTTCTTGGAAACTTTTACTGTTGTTGTTGTTATTGTTTTATATTGTTGTTTTTATTGTAGTGTATTGCTGTTTTTTACCTGCTACTGCTATTGTACAGCACCTTGGTCGACCAAAGGTTGTATTTAAGTGTGCTCTAGAAATAAACTTTCATTTAATATTTATATATATGTACACTGTAAAACCCAAAAAGTTAAGGTAACTCAAACCATTTGAGGAAACCGATTGGAACAAACCATTTTAGTTCAAAAACTAATCCTAATGAGTGCTGTGAACGTAATCCATTTGAGTAAATGAAGCAATTTGAGCACAGTTAAACCCAATAAATGAAGAGAACTCAAACCAACTGAGTACTGTAAAACCCAATAAGTTAAGGCAACTCAAACTGTTTAAGGGAACCGATTGCTACAAATCATTTGACTTAAAAAAAAAAAAACCTAACATATATGAGTGATAAATACTGTGAACTTACTCCATTTAAGTTGAAGTAATGAGGTATTTGATTAACTCATTACCTTCAACACTGAGTTGAAAACTCTTTCAAATGAGTAGAATTAAGTTGACTGTTGGGTTTTACAGTGTCTTATATACTGTATACTTCTATCAGCTTATATATATGAATATAGGAACAGCTTTGATTCATATATTTTGCAAGACTATTTTAAAGAGATAATTCAACCCAAAAATGTAAATTTTGGCATAATTTACTCAATGGCAGAATTTTAATTTTTGGATGAACTCCCTTTAAAAGTTATTTATACACTATTTTTGGCTGTCTGGGGGTTTGTCAACTAATCTGTTACAAAATATAATTTTAATTCAAGCACGAATAAACCGTGCACATCCTAATCAGTACCACATAATTTCCAAGAAAGACCTTTTTTTTAGTTTGAGATATGTTAAAATAATGTCACATAGCGACATTTAGTGAGCATATTTTAGCTACTTCCCATTGAAAGCAGATGACAACAATGGATCCTATTGGATTTAATATACTTTAAGACCCCACTGACTTTCATTGCTGAAGCATTCATCAAAATATCTTCTTTTGTGCTCCACAGATGAAAGGAAATTGTGAGCTGATCACGCCATGAGGGTTAGGAAATCATGACAGAATGTTCCATTTTGTGTGAATTATTCCTGTAATAACATCAATGTGTTATGCATTCATTTGTAACTATGCTCAAGTTCTGCTATTTAGTTTTGGTATTTAAGTGAATTGGTACTTTAGCGCTCATGGTAAACAAAACGCATCCCCAAGACAAAGAAATCAGATTCTGAGAATTTATTAAGCAGCTCATATTGTATTACTTAACACCATATTGCTCAGGGAAACTCTTTTGTTCTTCTGTTTGGCAGTAAAATTCCCCATCTGGAACCAACCTGTTATGAGGAGAATATCTATATGGCAGTGACTGTATAGCGAAAATACCGAAAATACCGTTCACTGCATAATACTATAACTTGCGTCTCTGGAATAAAATAAAATAAAATAAAGTAAAGTAAAGTAAAGTAAAGTAAAGTAAAGTAAAGTAAAGTAAAGTAAAGTAAAGTCAAATAAAATAAAATAAAATAAAAGGTGGTTCGTTCAGCTGTGGTGACCCCAGATTAATAAAAGGACTAAACCGAAAAGAAAATGAATAAAATAAAATAAAATAAAATAAAAGGTGGTTCATTCCGCTGTGGCGACCAAAGATTAATAAAGGGACTAAGCAGAAAATAAAATAAAAAAATGAATGAATGAAAATAAAATAAAAGGCGGTTCATTCCTCTGTGGCGACCCCAGATTAATAAAGGAACTAAGCTGAAAATAAAATTAATTATTGAATGAAAAAAAAATAAAATAAAAGGCAGTTCATTCCGCTGTGGCAACCCCAGATTAATAAAGGGACTAAGCCGAAAAGAAAATGAATGAATGAAAATAAATTAAAATAAAATAAAAGGCAGTTAATTCGGCTGTGGCGACCCCAAATTAATAAAGGCACTAAGCTGAAAAGAAAATTAATTAATGAATTAAAATACAATAAAAAAGGCAGCTCATTCCGCTGTGGCAACCCCAGATTAACAAAGGGACTAAGCCGAAAAGAAAATGAATCTCTTTATTAATCTGGGGTTGCCACGGTGGAATGAACCACCCTTTATTTTCATTCATTCATTCATTTTCTTTTCGGCTTAGTCTCTTTATTAATCTAGGGTTGCCACAGCGGAATGAACCCCAGATTAATAAAGAGACTAAGCCGAAAAGAAAATGAATTAATGAATGAATGAAAATAAAATTAATGAATTAATAAATGAATTAATAATTAAAATACAACAAAAAAGCGATTCATTCCGCTGTGGCTAACCCAGATTAATAAAGGGACTAAGCCGAAAAGAAAATGAATGAATGAAAATAAATTAATATAAAATAAAAGGCAGTTCATTCCACTGTGGCGACCCCAGATTAATAAAGGGACTAAGCCGAAAAGAAAATGAATGAATGAAAGAAAAAAAAAGAAAATAAAAGGTGGTGCATTCCACTGTGGCAACCCCAGATTAATAAAGAAACTAAGCCGAAAAGAAAATTAATGAATGAATGAAAATAAAATAAAAGGCGGTTCATTCCGCTGTGGCAACCCCAGAATAATAAAGAGACTAAGCCGAAAAGAAAATGAATGAATGAATGAAAATAAAATAAAAGGTGGTTCATTCCGCTGTGGCAACCCCAGATTAATAAAGAGACTAAGCCGAAAAGAAAATGAATGAATGAATGAAAATAAAATAAAAGGTGGTTCATTCTGCTGTGGCGACACCAGATTAATAAAGAGACTAAGCCGAAAAGAAAATGAATGAATGAAAATAAAATAAAAGGCGGTTCATTCTGCTCTGGCAACACCAGATTAATAAAGGGACTAAACCGAAAAGAAAATGAATGAATGAATGAAAATAAAATAAAAGGTGGTTCATTCCGCTGTGGCAACCCCAGATTAATAAAGAGACTAAGCTGAAAAGAAAATGAATGAATGAATGAAAATAAAATAAAAGGCAGCTTCATTCCCCTGTAGTAACCCCAGATTAATAAAGAGACTAAGCCGAAAAGAAAATGAATGAATGAAAATAAAATAAAAGCGGTTCATTCTGCTGTGGCGACCCCAGAATAATAAAGAGACTAAACCGAAAAGAAAATGAATGAATGAATGAAAATAAAATAAAAAATGATATTGACATTCAAAAGCAAGAAAACTTAATGGGACAATTCGCTCAAAAATGAAAACTTACTCTCTATTTACTCCTGCTCAAACCTTAATGAGTTTTTTTTCTCTTTTAAAAACACAAAAAAAAGCTATTTTGAAGAAATCTAAAAACCTGTAACCGTTGACTTCCATGGTAGGATAAACAAATACTATAGGAAGCCAATGGTTACAGGTTCCTAATATTTTCTAAAATATCTTATTTTGTGTTTACCAGAAGAAAGCAACTCATAGAGAGCTAAAATAAGTCACTGATGACATCATTTTCAATTTTGGGTGAACTATCTCTTTAATGTCAACTTTCACGAGAGACAGACTTTATAACAATAGCCAATTTTCTTGCAACCCGTTAAATAAGCACAAGGACTTTCAAGACATTTTCAAACTTCCCCAGAGCACTTTTGGTAATATTCATAGATGTCAAATGAATACACTTTTCCAGAATCATTTACTGAAGTGAACCCTTAGGTATGTTGTGATTGGCTTGATATAAAAGCTCTGCAGCTCATGCTATTTCAGCTCGCCTTGAAAATGTTCAGCTCTAAGGAATCTTTCAGAAACAGACAATGTGTGACTGATGCTGTTAACAGTCCAATGGGCTCCGTCAGTTTCTCCAGCCCGAGGCAGCCAGTCACCCTAATCAAGCCCCCCACTCTCTCTCTATGGGGTCGGCTCCTGAAACGCTACTGAGCCCCGTAGAGTCATTAACCTGGAGCCCACCAGAGCACTCAAACACAGGCCTGTTTTCAGCACTATATGAGAAAGATAAGTAAGGTGTTGTTTCTTGGCTATTACAATGATTCCCCTTTTCCTTCCTCCGCATGTCAGAAAGCGTAACGCAGCAAACAGGAGGGTCATTTTCATTTAACCTCTACATCCTATTAGCATGTTTTGGCAAAATTGCTGATAATATGGCATTTCATGCTTTTATTATGTAATTATGTTGGTAGAATGGTGTATTATTTACTGGAGAACTGCACTGTCAAAAAGAGAATATGAGTAGATTGGGTATAGATAATTTTCTTATTTTTCTTAAGTTACTTTTGGAATTATTATTTATTTTTTATCTTATTTTTTGAAAATTATTACATTTTCTCAGCTTTAAAACTGCTCAGTTAATTGTTCCTTGTTTGTTTGTTTGTTTGTGAGTTTTTGTAATTGTTTCTGTGAAAAACATAATCTACAGTTGTTATTCTGGGTGTGTGTTTTCAAATGTAAGATGCTAATAAAATTGTAATTTGCCAATATGTTTTCGTATTTATTTATTTATGAGTGCATACTTTTATCTAAACTTCTTTTATTTAAGTTTTGTAGTGAATATTGCACACAAAAATTACATTTGATATATTAAGACAATTAACCTTTTCAAAAATATAAAATGGTCATTTATAGAATTTGTTTACTGATGCTATGTTAAAATATTTGTTTAAAAAAAATTATAAGAAATAAATTTAGCATTTCGTAATCAGCTTGAAATAAATGTACAAAAATGATTTTACACATACTGAAAGCAAATTTAATGCAAGTAATCTTTACTATGATATTTCTAATTAATTTTGTAGGCATAAAAATTGACAAAATAAATGTTCCATCATCCTTCAGATATTTATTCATGTCAAAATAAAACAACATATGCTTATTCTGACCTGTACTTATTAAAATAAAGAATAAACATTTAAGCTAATGTTATTGTAAGGCGGATAATTAAATCATATTAGTAAACAGTTAAATATTGAACTTTTGATAAAAGTTCTATAGAGATGTATAGTTGATGACTGGATAGTTTTTGGATGATTGGGTTGGGTTTTACATGGACAAAGGGAACGTTTAAGACCTACAACACAACATTTCAGGAGATTTAAGACGTTTTGTGGCCTGAAATTTAGTTTTTGAAATTTAAGACATTTTATGACCTCATGGACTCCCTGATAATGTAAATCATTCTGTGGTCAGTAAGTAAATAAACAAACACATTCTAATGTTTGATATATATTTACAGTTGAGGTCAGAATTATTAGCCCCCCTTTGAATTTTTTTTCTTTTTTAAATATTTCCCAAATGATCTTTAACAGAGCAAGGACATTTTCACAGTATGTCTGATAATATTTTTTTCTTCTGGAGAAAGTCTTATTTGTTTTATTTCGGCTAGAATAAAAGCAGTTTTTAATTTTTTAAAAAACATTTTCGTGACAAAATTATTAGCCCCTTTAAGCTAATTTTCTTTTCGATAGTCTACAGAACAAACCATCATTATACAATAACTTGCCTAATTACCCTAACCTGCCTAGTTAACCTAATTAACCTAGTTAAGCCTTTAAATGGCACTTTAAGCTGTATAGAAGTGTCTTGAAAAATATCTAGTAAAACATTATTTACTGTCATCATGGCAAAGATAAAATAAATCAGTTATTAGAAATGAGTTATTAAAGCTATTATGTTTAGAAATGTGTTTCCCAGAGACGGGTTGCAGCTGAAAGGGCATCTGCTGCGTAAAACATATGCTAGATAAATTGGTTGTTCATACCGCTCTGGCGACCCCAGATTAATAAAGGGACTAAGCCGAAAAGAAAATGAATACATCACTGCAAGACACAAAAGAGACAGATCGACTTAGAATGGCACTTACCAGTTTTAGAATGATTTGATCAGCTGTAGTTTAAAACTAAGAGCTTATTATGCTGTCTCTGTCGCCATCTTGTTGATGGACAACATCAACCGTCTTTGGTCTGCTCAATGGCAGAAATAATAAACATTTAAAATAGGCACTATCCTTATAAATAAATTGGATAATTGCAATCTAAACAACTACATTCTTGACGAAAAGCCCCCAAAGTATAATTATGTTGTGTAACAGCAGCATATTTGTCCAACTGTAAAGTATCCTCTGCTTGTTTCTGTATGTGGGCGGAGTAATACACGAAATATCACAGGGCTATCAGCTAATCAGATTCAAGAACCAGACAGAACTTTTGTATATATATATATATATATATATATATATATATATATATATATATATATATATATATATATATATATATATATATATATATATATATATATATATATATATATATATATATATATATACATGTATGTATAATAACATAAAACAAACCATTAATATCATGTACTCAAATTTCTGAAGTAAATGTTTCAAATGTAATTCTAACTACAAGAAATTGTAGCACTTGTTATGCTTACATCCCACAATGTATTTTTGCAAAACCAAACTCATTTAAACTACGCACTTTATTATCTTTATATCAGATGTCTTAGCATTTAGATATATAAAACTGAATTTTACATTTAAATCTAAAAGTCATTTAGTGACTGGTTTGTTCCTCATGTTCCTGGCTTTTCCATTTTTTTAAGAGAAACAGTCCATCAGCTTCAATTCTGACTCAGTTTGACTCATCTTTCACTTCATTTCCCAGCAGGATGACTGTTATTATAATTCATAGTTAAAAGTGTCACGTTTCAGCCCAGCGGATGTCAGTTCATAACCTGAACTGCAATATTCAGAGAAGCATATGCAAAGATCTAATTGCAAAAGACAAAAGTACATAAATAAAATGTTAACAGGTACAGTAAAACAAATAAAATTGCATAGTCTTAACACTTGCGTTCCAGTGAATATTTTTAAGGCTATGTGTATTTTTAAAAGTCAATTTCTATATACATTTGGTTTATCAAATGCTGGCTATAATGACTATTTCCACAGTTATTGGCAATGTTTAACTACCCACAGACTGATGTTTTGTTACATTATAAAACAATACAGTAACAGTTTTCACTAACTGTCATCATTAAACTGGCTTTCAACAACACATCTTCATGTTTGTATGTTAACAGTAACAAATTACTGCAATGCAATTTTTTTTTTTCCTCACACTTATTGCTTAGGAATTGTGGGTTGTTACTGGTTACAAATTGCATTCTGAGTACATTTAGATTACTTTTTATATAACTTTCATAATAATGTACCATTTAGTTTTTTTAAAAAAAGACAAAAAATAAAAAAACACTACCGATCAAGTTTGGGGTCTGTAGGATTTTTAAATCTTTTAAAATAAGCTTATTCTGCTCACCAAAGCTGCATTTGTTTGATCAAAAATACAGTACACATTGTAAAATTGTGAAATGTTATCGCACTATAAAATAACTGTTCAAATGTCGTAAATAATTTAATTTAATAATGTAATCCAGTGATTTCAAAGATGAATTTTCAGCTTCATTACTCCAGTCTTCAGAGTCACATTAATACACAGAGTCACTTTTAATTGATAAATGTTTGTACAGCTATAAATCGCCAGTGTTTATATTATATTAGCGTTTATATTATTTGCATGAGATGTACTTTCCCTACCTCAAATTCAGAATCAGAATAAATGGATTAATTTGTTTACATAACACTGACTTGGTCATTCTATACTGTGAATATTCTCAGATATTCAAATTCTAAACTATAGAACATTTAAAAAGAAAAAAACAAACAAACTTGAGAATCACAAAATTATGAATACATTTCTGACATTGTACAGTATGCATATTGTGCTACCATGTAATCAAAAAAAAAAGGCAAGCTTAATCTGAATATGAGCATTTTAAAGTCAAACTGACAAATCAAATCAAAATCTACACTATTTATTTTGTTAGTGCAAATTGTTATTCTTTAGGTGAACAATTATTCCGTGAAAAAAAGTTTGTTTGAAGTTAGTTTGACAGCTTCAGCCACAACATTCTTAACCACACCCCGCTTTTGTTTGTTTGCACCAAGAAAATGTTGCTCAGAAAGAATGCTCTGCCCCTACTCAATATTCAGTTTTAGTTGTAAATGCAACATAGTGAAATAAAAGTATCAGCAACTTCCAGTTCATGCGGACTTTATATGCTTTAATTATGAGTAATTCATATGAAAAATACAGCAAATAGCTACAGTAGCTTACTGGCAGCAGTTTGCCAGTAATTTACTGTAAATCGATTACAGCAAAAATACTGTATTTATATTTACAGCAACATTTAACTTGCTGTATATATATTTCAGTACATTGTATAAGTATCTTTACTGTAAAATATACAGTAATTTTTACAATGTAACTTTTAAATACAGTAACATACTGCATTTCTCCTACAGTTCAATACAGTTCATATTACTGTGTAATTTACAAAAATCATGTAATTTCAAAAATTATACTGATTATTGGTTGAGCTGTGTTTTGAAATATGAACACACATGACCTCATCACATTAGTTGCTATACAGTACCTCGCCACTGCATTTGTGTATTTTGCCATCAACATACGTATTGTGTGGTAAACATTTTATAAAAGCAATGAAAGTCGCATTAAATCCTTGAATTACAGTGAGTTTAGAACAACGATGAAAACTGCTGGATTCATCTCTTTGACAATCTGAGAATCTTGTCCAGGACCTCTGTCACTTCTAATGTTGAGCCCAGATTATCTGATATAATCGTAAACCTCCAGGTCTAATCACAAACACATCAGGGCAGCCCCAATAAAATAGCATACAGGACATTTATTCATTCATTTTCTTTTCGGTGTAGTCCCTTTATTAATCCGGGGTCGCCACAGTGGAATGAACCGGCAACTTATCCAGCACATGTTTCATGCAGCGGATGCCCTTCCAGCTGCAATCCATCTCTGGGAAACATCCAAACACACTCATGCACACTCATACACTACGGACAATTTAGCCTACCCAATTCACCTGTACCACATGTCTTTGGACTGTGGGGGAAACCGGAGCACCCGGAGGAAACCCACGCAAACGCAGGGAGAACATGCAAACTCCACACAGAAATGTGTCGCTCAAACCAGCGACCTTCTTGCTGTGAGGAAACAGCACTACCTACTGCGCCACTGGGTTGCCCTAAAGGATTTTTAATCAAACGATTATCTAAGTATTTCTGCACTGTTGGTTCCAGATGTATTTTCCCATTTATTTTTCCCTAAGATATTTAAAAAATGTCTTTGTAAAACGATTATGAGTCATGAGCCAAACCAATCAGCGAAATCATTACAATACAGCCTTTCATTTGAAGCCTACAAAATATCTGAAAATTATATATGAACTATACGTATGAAAAGGAATATAACAATCACATGAAGCATTATAAAATTGTGTTAAAATTGGTGGACAAATATAAAATTATTCATTTAATGTTATTGATTTTAGTATATAAGCAATATATACTCACCGGCTACTTTATTAGGTGCACCTTACTACCGGGTTAGACCCCCTTTTGCTTTCAGAACTGCCTTAATCCTTCGTGGCATAGATTCAACAAGGTACTTGAAATATTCCTGATTTTGGTCCATTTTGACATGATAGCATCACGCGGTTGCTGCAAATTTGTCGGCTGCACATCCATGATGCAAATCTTCAGTTCCACCACATCTCAAAGATGCTCTATTGGATTGAGTTCTGGTGACTGTGGAGGCCATTTGAGTACAGTGAACTCATTGTCATGTTCAAGAAACCAGTCTGAGATGATTCACGCTTTATGACATGGCCTGTTATTCTGCTGGAAGTAGCCATCAGTAGATGGGTACATTGTGGTCATAAAGGGATGGACATGGTCAGCAACAATACTCAGGTAGGCTGTGGCATTGACACGATGCTCAATTGGTACTAATCGACCCAAAGTGTGCCAAGAAAATATCCCCCACACCATTACACCACCATGACCAGCCTGAACCGTTGATACAAGGCTGGAAGGATCCATGCTTCATGTTGTTGATGCCAAATTCTGACCCTACCATCCGAATGTCACAGCAGAAATCGAGACTCATCAGACCAGGCAACTTTTTTACTATCTTCTATTGTCCAATTTTACTGAGCTTGTGCGAATTGTAGCCTCAGTTTCCTGTTTCTAGCTGACAGGAGTGGCACCTGGTGTGGTCTTCAGGTTGGATGTGTTGTGCGTGCAGAGATGCTCTTCTGCATACTTTGGTTGTAACGAGTGGTTATTTGTGTTACTGTTGTCTTTCTATCAGCTCAAACCAGTCTGGCCATTCTCCTCTGGCATCAACATATGTATATATATTTATTTATTTTTTACCTTATAAGGAGCTGAGCCCCCCTAAAATGAAAATCCTAAAATCGCCCCTGGTGGACAGAAACTGAATGGAACAATATTTAGAACTTTATCAGATATAGTTGTGCTTGTCATCTGGTGAGTGAAACTCTTCGAGTCTTTCCGTGAGCGATCATACAGGTGTGAATACTTCTGTACCAGCTTTGCTACTTGACCCTTCAGTGTATTCATGTCACTATTTTGATGTTGCTGTACTGGATGTTTTTCTCCTGTCTGCCAGGATTCTGACCAGAACCAGAAAATGAGAGCACATCACACCTGTCCTCAGCTCTTTACACTGGCTCCCAGTTACATTCAGAATAGATTTTAAAGTATTACTACTTGTCTATAAATCCCTAAAAGGCCTAGGACCTCAATACATTACCGATATGCTCACTAAACCTAACAGATCACTCAGATATTTAGGATCATCTAAATTAGAAATTCCAAGGGTTCAGTCAAAGCAGGGTGAATCGACTTTCAGCTACTATGCCCCCTGGCGTTGGAATCAGCTTCCATAAATGATCAGATGTGGTCCAACATTAGGTACGTTCAAATCCAGACTTAAAACACATCTGTTTAGCTGTGCCTTTACTGAATGAGCACTGTGCTACGTCCGACAAATCACACTATTATGTCTTTCTTTTCATTTTCATTTTTTTATAAGTTGTTTTAACAGATTTTAATCTGTTTATATATATTGCCTTGCCTGACTATGAGCATTTTAAGAAAGCGGAGCTCCACAACACACCCACTAATTGCATAATGATCACGGACCTAAGGTAGCTCAAAGGTGTTTAGGAACAAAACAAACTCCTCCAAAAAGTTTGTTTTAGTGAGCTGTTTTGAACTGCCAAAAACTAAAAAAGATCTTCGTTGTTGCCAGATTTGGTTAGAAATGACCTTATTTCAGTTCTTTTTTTTTTATTTGATGTATTTTGGGCCTTTACAGTAAATTTTAAAAGTCTTCTCGATCTCATTTTATATATTTTAACAACTAAATGATTGCTAGGTCTGAGTATCTAACTCAATATATTTTCACTATGAACTATTACACAACTGATTGTGCTAAAACTACCTCAGAAAATTGAAAAATAAAATAAAATAATAATGATAATAATAAACAATCATACCAACATGCCAAGTTTCAACAGATGCTTTCTCACTGGCTTAAGAACATACAATACATTTTAGTTAAAGGCTTAAATAATGTTTTATGCATAAAATAGATAAACATTTGTGTATTTATTGTGTGTGTGGTGTATTTCATTTGTGAAACCACAATTCAGGTTTGAAACGACTGTACAATATATCATAAAACTGACCTCAGATTAAATTAAATCAAACCAACAGAAAATATTTTACATGAATCAGTCTCAGGGAAACGGTGACGAATCTAATATATCAGGAAGTTTTGAAGTGATCTGTGTTCTGTTTCTTATTCTCAACAGGCCTTTGATGTAGTTTCCCAAAAATCCTGCAATGACATCGGAATTTTGACTGCGTATAATGCTGTTTGGTAATGCCGAACGTCTGACTTCTATTACATATAGACTGCTAGTAAAGCCAGCTTTAACTGGACTAATAATATTTCTAAGTGGCATATCTAAGGTCCGAGTGATCTTCGTAGGGCACCTTGTTAGTTAATCTCACGTCTTTTTGTCGTAACATGGAGGATGACATTCAGCTCTGCGTGTAGAGTTTGGCGTCCCCCAGGGTTCTGGCTCCAACCTGCAGAGAGGCAAAGCATGTCGCTTGTGACCCGGGTACTAAATCAAGTTCAAAGCATCGCACGGCAGGCTCGCAGGTATTGTGTTACGCATTCACTGTTGGGATCTGGTCAGCTTGTCTTATGTTTGGTCAACCCCAGGGCTGCCCCTTTGACTCTTTCTCACAGCTTGAAGTGGAGTGACATTTCTACAGGCAGGAAATACTCATTAAGACCTTTAAGAAAGATTTCAAATTCAATAGATGTTTAGCTCAACTGACAGCATTTGTGACAAAGTTGATCACTGAATGTTTTCATGGAGTGAGGTACGTACAATGGACATTAAATGTTTCAATAGTTTAACTGCAACATACAAACAATGTTTTATTTTTGTTACATAAATTCTGTGAGGATTTTTCCTTGTAAAATTACACTATATAACACCATAAAATGTATATATGTACTGTATATACACCAAAAATGCAGTGGCGCAGTGGGTAGTGCTGTTGCCCTACAGCAAGAAGGTCGCTGGTTTGAACCTCGGCTGGGTCAGTTGGCATTTCTGAGTTTGCATGTTCTCCACGTGTTTGCGTGGGTTTCCTATGGGTGCTCCGATTTCCCCCACAGTTCAAACACATGCACTATAGGGGAATTGGGTAAGCTAAATTGTCTGGATTATGCTTGATAAGTTGGCAGTTCATTCCGCTGTGGCGACCTCTGATGAATAAAGGAAATAAGCTGAAAAGAAAATGAATGAATGAATGAATAAATATACACCAAAAACAATCCAAAGTGGCTCAATAATAATTAGATCTGGTGTGCAGGCTATGGAAGGTGTTCAACTTCACTTTCATGTTCATCAAACCACTCTGTCACCAGTCTTGCTGTGTGTATTGGTGCATTATCATCCTGATACAAAGCACCACTTTCAGGATACAATGTTTGAACTGTCAGGTGCACACGCACCCATCTAGCACAAGTATTGGACCTAGGGAATGTCATCATATTGCTTCCCATGACAAGCAACCATCTAGGTGATACGCTTCATTTGGGCTTCTCCACGCCATAACTCTCCTAGACGTAGGAAAGACAGTGAAGGTGGACTTATCAGAGAACAAAACATGCTTTACATTGTCCACAGCCCAAGATGTTAGCTGCTGGCACTATTAAAACCAACGCTTGGCATTGGCATAAGTGACCAAAGGTTTGGCTATAGCAGCCCAGCCATGTATATTGACTCTGCGATGCTCCCGACAAACAGTTTTGGTGAAAACAGGAGAGTTGAGGTGCACGTTTAATTCTGCAGTGAGTTGGGCAGCTGTGTTTTTATGTTTTTTTGGATATTGTAGCTAGCGAGCCTTTCAGACACCTTTCTCTTGTGTCCACAGTTACTGCTCTTGGATGTGATTCATCCTTCTTGGTGGTATTCTGACATTACCCAGGATACTGTGATTTTGGTACATCACAAAGACTTGCTGTTTGTCACAGATGCGCCAGTAGATGCGCACCAACTAAATACAATGAGGGAAATAAGTATTTAATCACACTGTGATTTTTCAAGATCTCCTACTTAGAAATCATGGAGGGGTCTAGAATTTTCAGTATAGGTGCAATTCCACTGTGAAAGACAGAATCTAAAAATAAAAATGCAGAAATCACATTGTATGACTTTTTAACAATTTATTTGTAAATTACTGTGTGAAATAAGTATTTGATCACTTGCTTTTCAGCCAAATTTCTGACCCTCAAAGACCTGTTATTTTGCTTTAAAATAGTCCAGCTACACTCTGCTCATGATTCTAATTTAATAGCACTTGTTTGAGGTCACTAGCTGTCATAAAGACACCTGTGCAACCCACAATCAGTCAAAAGTCTAAGTAGCAACATGGCCAAAACCAAAGAGCTGTCAAATGACACAAGAGATGAAATTGTAGACTTTCATAAAGCTGAAACTGCTACGGGGCAATTGCCAAGAAAGAGCAACTGTTGGAGCAATTGTCAGAAAATGGAAGAGGCTAATGATGACTGTCAATGTCCTTCAGACTGGGGCCCCATGGAAGATCTCTCCTCGTGGGGTATTAATGATGCCAAGAATGGTCTAGAATCAGTCCAGAATTATGCGGGAGGAGCTGATCAATGCCGTGAAGAGAGCTAGGACCGCCGTTTTCAAGGGTACTATCAGTAATACAGTAAGATGTCATGTTTTAAAACCATGCATCGCACGGAAGGTTCCCCTGCTTAAGTTAGCCCATGTCAAGACCCATCTGAAGTTTGCCAGGGACCATCTGGATGGTCCAGAGTATTCATGGGAGAAAGTCCTGTGGTCAGATGAGACCAAAGTAAAACTTTTTGGTCTTAACTCTATTCACCGAATTTGGAGGAAGAAGAATGATGTGTATCATCCCAATAATACCATACCAACAGTGAAGCATGGGGCTGGAAGCATCATGCTCTGGGGTGTTTTTTTGCACAGGGGACAGAATGACTGCACTGTATTAAGAAGAGGATGAACGTGGCCATGTATTGTGAGATATTGGGCAAAAACCTCCTTCCCTCAGTCAGAGCATTAAAGATGGGTCGTGGCTGGGTCTTCCAACATGACAATGACCCAAAGCACACAGCCAGGAAAACCAAGGAGTGGCTTCGTAAGAAGGATAACAAGGTTTTGGAGTGGTCTAGCAAGTCTCCAGATCTAAATCCAATAGAAAATCTTTAGAGGGAGCTGAAACTTCATGTTGCTCAGCGACAGCCCTGAAACCTGACAGATCTAGAGAAGATCAGTGGGCAAAATCCCTCCTTCAGTGTTTGCAAACCTGGTGAAGAACTACAGGAACCCTTTGACCTCTGTAATTGCTAACAAAGGCTTCTGTACTAAATATTTAAAATGCTTGACTCAAGTGATCAAACACTTATTTCACACAGTAATTTACAAATAAATTGTTAAAAAATGATATAATGTGATTTCTGCATTTTTATTTTTAGATTCTGTCTCTCACAGTGGAATTGCCATATACTATAAATTAAAAGCATTTACGTATGCTATGTTTTTTTGTTTTCACAAGCTTTGGAGACGTAAATTCCACTTTTAAAAATTAGTCACCTATAGGTTTTGTCATGAGGCTGTGTTCAAAATGACATCAAAGTTTTCAAAGTGCACTGTGAAGGGAGCGCAATTGTAAACATGAAGATCGCTAAAACTGAACTAGTAAAATACTTTGAAAGCAAATTATACTTAAGAGAGATGACCTTAATGCTTTTTTATTTTTAATAATTCCAACTTTGAATGTTAGAATGTTCTAAATGAATAGGGCATAGGGGGGATAAGTGGGAATAGCACACAGCCAGGAACTATGTTTCTAACTACAGCTCCAGAGGTGTTGTTTTAAGTGCTCAAGTTTGTGACGCATTTTACGAATGTTCATGGAGCGATAGATTTGGGAAACGGCAAATCAACAAACTATCTTTGTAACGACGAAACTTGCGACGTTAGTTGGCTAACGATGATTTTGGGAAACGCACCCTTGCATAGTTACCCTAATTTTTAAGCTTTTAAATGTCACTTTAAGCTCTATAGAAGTGTCTTGAAAAATATCTAGTAAAATATTATTTACTTTCATCATGACAAATATAAAATAAATCAGTTATTAGAAATGAGTTATTAAAACTATTATGTTTAGAAATGTGTTGAAAAAATCTGTTCTCTGTTAAACAGAAATTGGGAGAAAAAATGAGCAGGGGACTTCAACTGTACATGTATATATTTAAGAAAATGTTGACTTATATTTAAAAATAAATATTTCTATCTTATACAAATTATATAAATATAAATGTATATGTAAATATGTTTTTTTTTACACATACAATATTTATGCACTTTTAATTTAGATTTGAATAATCATGTGACAGCACTTTTTTTAAATACATACAAATTAAAACTCAAAATGCCATCTGTGAATGCAGAGTGATGAAAGATTCATGACAAATCCTAACTCATAGTGAACAAAAAGCAGATCCTTCTGGTCAGCAGCAACCCATTAAGACTTTCTTTCTGAAATCAGCATGTTGGATCTGCCCGCTGGCATCACTATTTTCCGACTGCACATACCACATGTCTGATAAGATGAAACTATGCTGTGGGGAAACCAGCTACAAGAGGCAAGGCAGAACGTAACGCTGTTTTAAAGCTCAACTGTCTGGCACCATTGATCGTGTTGATTAGCATGCCCCAAAAAAATGTGGACATCCACATAAAGTGTGGTCTGCATTGTGAACTGCACAGTGGCCTGGGACAGTAATTACTGCTTTTTCCCTGCGACACACCACATTAACTCTTCATGGGCTGTGGATGAGTGCAAACTACCAGCCTTGAAGGAAAACGCCATTTCAAAAAATGCCATTCCAACCCCCCTTCATCGCTGTTTCACTAACACTGTAAATCTACATGATGTATACGGGGGTTGATCGAAGAGTTATATTTACATCATGAGCTTAGATTAAAGAGATATATGGAGAAAACATTGGTTTGGATGTTGGAGTTGCAAGGGGTATTATATATTATTATTTTGGAGTTATAGCAATATTGTTAATCCGATGGTGACTGTACTATTTTTTAGAACTGAACACAAATTTATTATTTATTTCTTTGTGTTGTTTTAATTTAAAATTCTAATTAAAAAATAATTTTTTTTTTTAAACTATCAATGAAGTCATGTGTTACAACATTAATTAATCTTGTTTAGTAATTAAAAATGCAATTATTATTCAAGGAGACTTTCTGATCAGGAGGTTCTGCAGGCAATTTATGTGATGCAATTTCCTGTTTAGTTTTTTTTTCATTGAATGTTTCTGCATGTTTGTTATTAAAAAAACTGTGTTTTTTCTGTAAAAGTTGTTTATTTTTAGCTGAACTTTTTTTTTACACTCACATTTTTACACTCTTCATCACTACCAAAAAAGTTTGAATTATTCATTTATTTTAATTTCGGCTTAGTCCCTTTATTCTTCAGGGGTCACCACATCGGAGTGAACTGCCAACTTATCCAGCATATGTTTTACACCATGGATGCCCTTCCAGCTCCAATCCACCACTGGGAAACATCCATACACACTCATTAACACACATACGTCCAATTTAACTTATTCAATTTACCTATACCACATATCTTTGGACTGTGGGGGAAACCGGAGCACCCAGAGTAAACCCACACCAACACGGGGAGAACATGCAAACTCCACACAGAAATGCCAACTGGCCCAGCCGAGACTGGAACCAGCAACATTCTTGCTGTGAGGAGACAGTACTAAGCATTGAGGCATCATGTCGCCCAAGTTTGAATTGATTTAAATAAATTATAAATGATTATTTTGGAGTTATGGCAAGTATGCCAATCAGGTTGTGACTTTGTATCTTTTTTTGTAAGTGAATATGAATCACTGTTTTTTTAATATATTAGGAGAGTTTTAATCACCTCAGTTTTGAATATAAATACAGTTTAACATATACACTGCAAATAAACATATATTATTTATGTCTTTACGTTTATTCATTTTAGAAAATATATGCTTTGAATACCTAAACATTTTTTCCCTTTTAATATACAGAAAGATGTATTATTCACATTATGACCTTTAAGCAAACAAGTGAACAATTGAACAATAATAATGTGTAAGAAATAAATTACAAATTCATTTTTTTAAGAATTAAAATAGGAATTTATTTAATAATTTTAAAACATTTTTTTTTTTATTATTCTGATGTCATTGACATCAGACATTGTATATATTCTGCATTTTAATTTGTGGAATTAATGTATAGGTCCAATGCGTCCTTGGACAGATCTCCCCAAAATTTTAATCCCTTCATCATTTACTTACCCTTCATTGTCACAAACTGGTTTGAGTTGAAACAATAATAATAATAATAATAATAATAATAATAATAATAATAATTTGAAAAATGACTAAATTAGTAACCATTGACTTCCATAGTATGTAATTTTCTCTCTCTGTATGTATATATATATATATATATATATATATATATATATATATATATATATATATATATATATATATATATATATATATATATATATATATATATATATATATACAGTTGAAGCTAGAATTATTAGCCCCCTTTGAAATTTTTATTTATTTTTTTAATATTTCCAAAATGATGTTTAACAAAGCAAGGAAATTTTCACAGTATGTCTGATAATGTTTTCTCTTCTGGAGAAAGTCTTATTGTTTTATTTTGTTGAGAAAGTCTTGTTTTATTTTAGCTAGAATAGAAGCAGTTTTTATTTTTTTTTAAACACCATTTTAAGGACAATATTATTAGCCCCTTTAAGCAAATTTTTTTTGGATAGTCTACAGAAAAAAAAACGTCATTATACAATAACTTAGGCCTAATTACCCTAACCTGCCTAGTTAATTAATCTAGCTAAGCCTTTAAATGTCACTTTAAGCTGTATAGAAGTGTCTTGAAAAATATCTAGTAAAATATTATTTATTGTCATCATGGCAAAGATAAAATAAATCAGTTATTAGAAATGAGTTATTAAAACTATTATGTTTAGAAATGTGATGAAAAAATCTTCTCTCCTTTAAACAGAAATTGGGGAAAAAATAAACGGGGCTAATAATTCAGGGGGGCTAATAATTCTGACTTCCACTGTATATATATATATATATATATATATATATATATATATATATATATATATATATATATATATATATATATATATATATATATATATATATATATATATATATATAAATTAATAAATAATAAATTCTTTTTATTTTTTTGCTCTCGCCAGAAAATAAAAATAAATGAATAAAAATAAATCATTAGGTTTGGAACCACCTGAGAGCGAGTAAATAGTTAAAAGTTTTTTTTTGGTGAACTATCCCTTTAGGCACAAAGAAACTGGAATGAAGGGAAGCAAAAAAAAAAAAAAAGTAAAGTTTATCTCAAACATTGTTCTTCCTCCACCCACTCATGCATGCTTAATCTTCCACCTGAAAAAAAATGAAAGCTCTGGAAATGTCAAACTCTTTCAACTCTATTCCCATGATCCTTTGCATGTTTTAAAAGCAGTTCCTAGATCACAATCAAACGTTTTACCCAAGCACGGTTACTTCTGCTTCTGTGACGGATGCGATTTGCTGATCGCAGCTTTTAAAATCTAAATTCTACATACTCCAGACTGACCTCTGACACAGAGCCCAAAAAACCACGCAAAGGCCCAAGGCGCATATAATGGCTGCTTTCCTTCATAATAAAGTCAGCATTAAAGTGCGCAAATTAGAGCGACCACAGCAACCAAATTAGAAGGCCAGCGGCGCTCCGAACACGTTTGCAACTTCAAAAGGTCTGCGAGCTGCAGAATTCAGGCTCTGGCAAGAACCAGGCCTGGTTTAAATTAAGAAGCGACTTCCACACGCCTTACAAACGCAAACTCAAGAGGGACAGAAAATAATAATAAAAGGAAAAGCAAAGAAGTGAGAAAGGTCCCGGGGAAAGCCTTGCCGAAGCAGCTTTCTGGATTCTATTAGGGCCAATTATCTTATCTGTTTCATTTCAAAGGCTGACCCGAGGGGCTCGATGGCATTTCAATACTGTGTTCATAAACAGACTGCAGCCTGCCGACTGGGTCATTACAACACTCAGACCCCCTGCCTGGGGTGATCAAATATTTGCCTGCTTTTGTAAATAACGCATCCTTTTTTTCTCTTTTTTTTTTGCCTCTCGACAGGAAACAAAAGTTTGGTTTTCGTGTCATTTATTTCACTCAGTTTTACTTTTTAAACTTTGACATCTTGTGTTTATAGTGCATAATTACATATCGGTTGTCCATTTCTCCCAACGAATAAAACTATGAAAAAGATAATTGCAAACTTTTATCTCATAATTCTAGATTTTTATTTTTACTTTTATTTATTTATTTTTTTAATGATTTTGCAATTAGAACTGTAAGATATAAACTTGCAACTGCAAGTTATTAAAGTCAGAACTGTTAGATGTAAACTTACTTTAATTCACGATTCTGACTTTTCTACTCACAATTCTGACTGACTGATTTCCTCAGAGTTGTATAATAACAACTTGTTAAAAATAGTCTATATTGCTCTTCAGAATTAATCTTTATAACTCACAAGTGTGAAATAGCTGTTTACAGTATATATACAAAGAAGTCACAATTATGAGTAGACTACATTGTGTATTTTTCTCAAAATTCTGAAGAAATCAGAATTATGAGTGTCCAAAAAAAAAAAAAGCGAGTTTATATCTTGCAATTGGAAAGTAGTCATAGTTTTGAGTAGTAAAGTTTGAATTTGCGATTAAGTGTGAGATATAAACTTGCAATTGCAAGTTATAAATGTCAGAACTGTTAGATGTAAACTTACATTAAAGCACAATTCTGACTATTTCCTCAGAATTGTAAAATAACCACATGCACTTGTAAGAATAGTCTATATTGCTCCCCATAACAAGCCTTTATAACTTGTCAGTGTGATATTTGAGTTTATATCTGTAAACTCTGAGGAACAAAGTCAGAATTATGAGTAGAATAGTCAGAATTTATCTAAAAATTCTAAGCAAAGAATTACAAGTATTAAAAACAGATAGAATAGCGAGTTTATGTTTTTCAATTGGAAAGTAGTGAAAATTTTGGGTAACAATATCTAAGTTGAGGGTGTAAATCTCTTAATTCTAAAGGAAGAAATTGCAAGTATAAATCGGAACTGCAAGTTTATATTACTTAGCTTTGACTTAACACAGTTGTGAGTTACAGTATAAAGTCAGATCTATGATATAAACTCAGTTACACTTGATTATTTTGATGGTCTCTTTTACACATTTTTTTATTATAAGTTACATCGCAACAACATGTAAGCAAATTTTTATTACAGTATTAATAGACTGTTATGGTTAGTGTAAGTTGATATGTAGTCAAAGATTTATATTCAGGAGAATGCCATCCCGAGCTGCCCCTACGCTGACTGAGTGTGTTGGTGGTGCCACTTGTGCCGGCTCTGCCAGCCTAGTTCATTCAGACAATCAGACTTGCCTATGTGATTCAGTTCGCCAAACGGCCTCCCAAGTTCACGGTTATGTATTTCACGGCGGTCAAGCCTGTGTCTGCCCCAGTCTTGCGCAAGGAGATTGCTGTCCTCCTGGCGAAGGATGCAATTGAGCCGGTCCCTCCAGCAAAGATGAAGAGCAGGTTTTACAGCCCGAACTTCATGTTAAGACCAATCCTAGATCTGTGCATTCAAACTTATAATCTGCCATTATACATTATAAGATGCCGTTCAGAATTCTTATGCAGAGGTGCATCCTTCATTGTGTTCGTCCTCGGCATTGGTTTTTAGCAATGAAGAACCTGTATTTTCATGTCTTCATTCTTCCACGCATTCTTCCAGACTGTTTCTCCATTTTGCGTTCGAGGGACAAGCATGGCAGTACAAAGTCCTGCCCTTTGGGCTCTCCCTGTCTTCGTGGGTTTTCACCAATCTTGCGGTGAGTGGCCTAGTACCTCTTCGGCTCACGGGTATCCGCATACTCAATCATCTTGATGACTGGCTTATTCTAGCTCAGTTGTGTGATCAATTGTTTATGCACAGGCACATGGTGCTCCAGTACCTTGACCTGTTGGGGCTTTGGGCCAACTGAGAGAAGAGCAGATGCTTCCCTGTGCAGAGCATCTCTTATCTCGGGATGGAGCTATTCAACAAGAATACAGTGGTCCCACTGAAACTTTCTCAGAGATTCTTGGGGCATATGGCATCCACAGCCACTATCAAGCCGCTTGGACTGCTTCATATGCGACCACTTCAGCATTGGCTTCATGATCGGGTCACCAGATGGGCATGGTGTGTGGGCACGCACCAGGTGGCTATCATTCTGCTGTGTCACCGCACCCCCAGTCCTTGAACAGACCTTGCCTTTCTACACGTCAGCGTGCCTTTAAAACAAGCGTCCAGGCATGTTGTCTTCATGACGGATGTTTCCAGCACGGGCTGGGGGGTCATGTGCAACAAGCATGCGGCTGCGGGTTCGTGGACCAGATCCCAGTTGCATTGAGATATCAATTGCCTGGAGCTGTTGGCAGTGTTCCTTGCTCTCCACCGGTTCTAACTGGTGCTGCAGCGGCAACATGTGCCGGTCAGGACGAACAGCACGTTTGTAGTGGTGTATATCAACCATATGGGTGGTATACGCTCTTGCCGCACGTCCCAGCTTGCTCACCATCTGCTCCTTTGGAGTGATACATGGCTGAAATCGCTGCACACAGTTCCCATCCCTAGTGAGCTCATCCATGCAGCCAATGTGCTCTCACTGCATCTTACGCTCTCAGGAGAGTGGAGACTCCACCCCGGCTCGGTCCAGCTGATATGGGAGCGTTTCGGGGAAGCCCAGGTCAACCTGTTTGCTTTCTCCGAAAACGCCCATTGCCAGTTGCCAGCTATATTCCCTGTCCAAGGGTCCACTCGGCACCGATGCACTGGCCCCTAGGCATGTGCAAATATGCATATGAGGAGCAGGTTTTGTTCATTTTGCCTCTCTGGTCCAACCAGACCTGGGTTTCCAAACTCACACTCCTCGCAATGACCCCTCCTTGGCACATTCCCCCAAGGAAGGACCTCCTTTTCTCAGGGATTTGGCACCTTCTGGCAACCACTCCCAGATGTCTGGATCCTCCGCGTGTGGTCCATAGATGGAAGGGCAAAGACTTAGGTGACTTACCACCCGGCGTTGGTGGTTAACACCATTCCCCAAACTAGAGCACCCTCTACAAGGCATGCCTACACCCAGAAGTGGAGTCTATTTCCTGAGCAGTGCGCTTCTCACCAAAAGACCCCTAGAGATGCAAGATTAGTGTTGTGTTATACTTCTTTCAGGACAAGTTGGAGCGCCACCCTCCACACTGAAGGTTTATGTTGCTGCCATCACCGCTCACCATGATGCGCTGGATGGTAGCACACTTGAAAGCATAACTTAATTATCTGGTTCCTCAGAGGCACGATGCGATTCAATTTATCCCGCCACTCATGCCCTCTTGGGATCTCTCTGTTATCCTAGTGGGTCTGCAGAGAAATCTGTTCGAGTCACTCCACTCAGTATCCTTAAAAAATCTGTCCCTGAAGGTAGCTCTGCTGGTCATGTTGGCATCGGTCAAGAAGGTCGAGGATCTGGCCAGCGAATCATGCCTGGAATTTGGGACGTCCTGTTTTCACATTATCCTGAAACCGGGATATATGGGCTACATGCTCAAGGTTCCTATCATGCCTTTTAGGGATCAGGTGGTGAAACTGCAAGCGCTGCCCATAGTTGGATAGTTGATGATATTGCACTCGCTTATCAGTGCCAGCGCGAGCCATGTCCCCTGGGAGTAAGAGTGCACTCAACAAGTGTTGCCTCCTCTTTGGCATTAGCACGTGGCACCTCTCTAGCAGATATCTGTAGAGCTGTGGTCTGGGTGACACCTAATACATTCGCAAGATTCTAATATTTTTGGCGGAGCCGGTTTCCTCTCGATTGCTGGGTAATTCCAGTCATCTTGGTGTCCAAAAACGCTTGCTGTACCATTCTCCTTAACCGTGTGCTTATTTTTCTCTGCTTTGTGGGTACCTTATCTGGCAATCCCTAGAGTGTTCCTCCGAGGCCCTTAGCACCCGATTCGGCAGAGGAGCCGGGTGCTTGGCCCAGTACGATGTCTGGTATGCCCACTCAGTCTACCTACGTGCTAAGGATGGGTGCCAGCTGTGCATGATCCCCCTTGGCAATCCCATATCTGTCCTCAGCCATGGAGTGTTCCCCCAATTTCAGGCAAACCCATGTCTTCCCCACCCATTAACCAGCTTATCACATGTAGCACATCTAGCGATCTCGCAAAGTGTCTTAGACACACTTCTCCATTCCCTCCTTTGGGGAATGTGGGTTATGGACACAACCAGGATGTTTATCTGTCAACACCATATGTGACGCGGCATGGCAGAAACATTTAAATACTAGCCACTGCACTCCCAACGAAGGGTAAAGGCTTTTAAGATAATACATATTAAACTTTTGCAACATTATTAATAGGCTACTGGTTGACTGATGTTGATGGTTTGCACTGAGTCACAGTTCTGACTTTCATTTTCAAACCGTCCGCTAGTTATTTTATTTTCAAGATCTGAGGTGAACTATCTGCTGCTGCTTTCAGTAGTATGGCAATAAATGTCACTCACATTGGGAGCATTTAATACTGAATAAAGCATATAATCTGTACCTCAGGTGAACATTATCATACTAGTATATGCTGCTGTTCTGGTGTGACTTCAAGGAAATAGAAAGCATTTCTAAAATAGAAATTTTGTCATCGCACATAATTAGAACAAAAACTCCCTTTAACATGGAAAACATAGCTTTTATCTTGTGTCACGATATCACATTCAGCGTTAGAGGTTTATGTATCAATTCTGAAAAAAAAAAGATCTGCACTTTAACTGAACTGCAACTTTATTTTTATTCTGAGAAAAGAAGTCCAAACTGTGAGCTTACTGTATGTCCCACAAATGTAATGCTAGAAATTAAAACTGCATGTAGAAAAATATAAAGTTGTGGGTTTATTTCTCACAATTCTGTCACAGTTTTTAATATGTAGATTCAAACTTACTAAAAGTTAGTAGAATGATTGAAATGTGCTATAGTAACCCTGCCTTTTTTCAGTGGCAGAAACCACCTTCTATGGTTTTCCACACACACACACACACAAACGTTTACTGCTTATCTTCCCTCTTTTGCAAATTGTTTCATAATTCAAGGCTTTTACATCCGATAAGGTGAGAATGAGCAGGCCCTCTTAGTTCGGTTACCAGAGTCACTGTAATGGCTCCCAGTTCATGCATCAACTGTATCAGTGTCAGGAATGCAGTCCCTGCACAAATCGATCAGTTCAATAGTATACTAGATGACAGTTCAAAGTTTCCACCCAGTAGTTACATAACACCCCTATGACTTACAGTGTGATTTTCCACCCCAGCTATTCTCACTGTTCTGTTCTTAAAGGGGTCTGAGTAAATATGAATGCTTAATTTGAATGATTAGCATATCAGATGAGTACAGAAAATATGAAATATGCCATTTTCTCACTACTCTATTTATACAGAGTAGTGGTACGGTATAAATAATTATAGGTTATATAAAAAGTTACAAGTGAGACTTACATTTTCTGGAAAGTGACACTAGGAATACTTCTTTTAGATGTAAATGAATCTAAATTAGGATGGCACGGTGGCTCAGTGGTTAGCACTGTTGCCTCACAGCAAGAAGGGCACTGGTTTGAGTCCCAGCTGGGCCAGTTGGCATTTCTGTGTGGAGTTTGTATGTTCTCCCCATGATTGTGTGGGTTTCCTCCAGGTGCTCCAGTTTCCCCCACAGTCCAAAGAGATGCGCTTTAAGTGAATTGGTTAAAACAAAATTGGCCGTAGTATATGAGTGTGAGAGTGAATATGAGTGTTTACCAGTACTGACTTGCAGCTGAAAGGGTATCCTCTGTGCAAAACATGCTGGAACTGTTGGCGGTTTATTCTGCTGTGGTTACCCCTAATAAATAATATAATAATAAGTAATTAAGTCGAAGGAAAATTAATGAATAAATGAACCTGAATAAAAAAATGCATAAATGCAATTCATATTCAGTGTATTGAAAAAAAAATATTTTTAAATTAGTTTTTGAAATGACATGTACATTACTTTCCTTTTACAATTAAACTAATTCTAATAAAATGAGATGATTTTTTTTTTTTTTTTTGTCTCATAAATTTACATTAGTTGATTTACCTTATTTTATAACCCACAGTGTTATCTTGTTACTGAAATACCTACATAAAATCTAGAATTTTGGTGTGTTCTGGAATTTATGGTGATTTATGAGGTTTTTAAATGTCTGTTTTTTGTATTTATTTCATTTTGAGATTTTAGATTTTATTTCAGTTTTAGTTATCAAAGTTTTGCACTATTCAACTATTTACAACCTAATTTTTAAGTTTATGGATTTAGATTTAGCAAACTGTAATAAACCTTTATCAAAGTCTCTTCAAGTATCAAACAACCTTACCTTTTCTTTTCAGCTCAGTCCCTTTATTAATCAGGGGTCGCCACAGTGGAATGAACCGCCAATTTATCCAGCATATGTTACGTGAATAAAATAATAATGAAGCTAAGACAATTATTAATAAAAAGCAATAATTTAAGATGGAATATATCTTATTTCGTTTCACTACACAATGCACTTTTAAAATCATTTAACTGAATTTTTTCTCAGAAGTTATATAAATATATATTTTGTCAAACACAAATAACATGAAAACAAAGATGTGATTAAGACGTTGGCATTATTGCAATTAGAGGGATACAAAGTTAGTGTTAGCTCTACTATAAAAGATCTGGGTGTCATATTAGACAGCAATTTAACTTTTGAAAATCAGATATCCCATGTCACAAAAACTGCCTTCTTCCATCTGAGAAATATTGCTAAGTTACGAAGTATGCTATCCATATCAAATGCAGAAAAGCTAGGCCATACTTTTATGACTTTTAGGCTGGACTACTGTAATACTCTGTTTGCTGGCTGCCCAGCATCCTCTATTAACAAACTTCAGCTAGTGCAAAATGCAGCTGCCAGAGTTCTTACCAGGTCTAGAAAATATGATCATATCACCCCAATTTTATCCTCCTTACACTGGCTGCCTGTTAAGTTTCGTATTGATTTTAAAATATTGCTTCTTACCTATAAAGCTTTAAATAATCTAGCTCCTGTTTATCTAACCAACCTCCTGTCTCGCTACAATCCAACCCACTCTTTAAGATCTCCAAACTCAGGGCTTCTGGTAGTACCTAGAATAGCAAAGTCAAGTAAAGGAGGTTGAGCCTTCTCATTTATGGCTTCTAAACTCTGGAATACCCTTCCTCATAATGTTCGAGGCTCAGACACACACTAAAAACCTATCATTTTAGCAAGGCATACACTCAGTGCATCACTTAGTGGCATGTTACATGAATGTGCTCCATGCAGGTTTTTGCATCTTGTTTATATACACTATGAACAGCAGCTATGCTAATTATTCTCTTTATTCTCTATTTCCACCTGGGGGTACTCATCCCGAGGCCCTCAGACTATGCAGCGCCACTGATTCGGTCCAAGACCAACAACGAGATGATCCCAAGGTTTTCATAATCCTGGACCAGGCCGTATCCTGAGCAGCTGCTGTGGTGGTCATGGAGGAGTGGAGAGTATGAGTCTTCACTGAAATCCAGCATTTTCTGCCTCCGGCGTCTAGACTGCAGCTCTGCACAAGACGTTTGGCCATAGGAGAAATGGTCATGCCCAACTGAGCCTGGTTTCTCTCGAGGTTTTTTCACTTTCGCCAATTGGTGAAGTTTTTTCCTCGCCGCTGTGGCCACTGGCTTGCATGATTCGGGATCTGTAGAGCTGCACATCGATGGATTTGCTCTTCAGTGTTTGGACTCTCAGCAGTGAATAAACCACTCTGAACTGAGCTAAACTGAACTGAACTTAAACACTGAAAACTGGACTGACGCTGTTTCAATTTACTATAATCTTCTATGTGAAGCTGCTTTGACACAATCTACATTGTATAAGCGCTATACAAATAAAGGTGAATTAAATTGAACATGTAAATGTTTTAACAGATTTTACTTGCACTGATCCATATATTAAAATAATTAGTTGTTCAAACCATTGATACAAGTTGACGATTGACAAAACAGCATTACTTTATCAGATGACTGCCAATGCGCTAAGTAGGGAATACAAAACATCAACTGCCAACAAGCTGTGCCAAGATTAAGCTGTGCCAACAACAAGGTAGCAACAGACCACCTGCCCAAGCAAAAAAAAAAAAAAAAAAGAATTCTATTTAAATCTGAATTCCAGCACATGACGGTTCAGAGAAACATCATCCCAAAAACAACAGTGACTGGTCATGCACTCTGGCCAGCATCATCAAACAGCACATCAAGCAGAGGCCCGACTCATGGGTCTTGACAGGGCCCCTCTCTGGCTCTGAGTGACACCCGGGTGTTCGGGGTCCCACAGGCCAATTTAGGTAATCATACAATTAAGCAACTCAGTCACACAACTTAAACAATGTAGGTCTAATCAGGCAGGAGCTCTGTTGTGATTGAACAGTGCCGAGGGGGGAAGGGGTTTGGGACCTGGAGCCGAAATAGAGACCCGACCTCATCATGGAGATTCCCGGGCCCCTGGAAGATCCTGCCTTCATCACGGGCACTCCAGGAAATGCAAAGGACGAGGGGTCACTGCCGAATGGCCTGCTATGTGCTGTTGCGATGGTTACAATCCCTGGGGCCAATGAAAACAGATGACAGGAACAATAATATGAGGTGTAATCACTAAGGTCAGTTGACTTTACTACAGCCCAACTCACTCTCTGCTTAGTAATATTGGCATTTTTCTTCCAGTATATGTCGCAAGAAGTTTATTTATTTATTTATTTGTTTATTTTGAGGCACATTGAAAGATCCCTGCACTAAGTTTTATATTTATACCTCCATGTTGCATAACTTCACACTTAGTTTTCAGCAGGCAAAGCTGCCATTCTCATTTAATGACTTGCAAACTGTGCTCGAAAAATATCTCGGTGTATTTTAAAGGTTTGACATTCTATTTTTATGACGAGTCTCCATAAAACCTGTAATAACTGTCAGTTCACATTTTGTGAATTAACCTGAAAATGCAACATTCAAACTTATAGGGAAAGTTCAACCAAAAATGAAAATTTCCTTACTATTTACTCATAAAATTATTTTCTTTATTTTGATGATATTTTGAAGAAAGCTGAAAACCTGTAACTGTTGACATCTATCAAGCGGGCGCAGCCATTGGAAACTTTTTGGCTCGAGACTTCCGTTCTCATTAACTTCCATTGATTTGTAGACTTTAAAAACAGCTCATCATGCTGCTTGATGTTGCAAACTTATATTTTCTTATTATATTATACTTATTGTTTTGTAGTCATGAACACACTTGTTTGTAGAGCATGTAGTTTGACCGTTTTTAGCCGTTCATTAATCCTAGTCATTTCTCCCATAGGTGGCTGAATCGGAAGTTCTAAAACAAGCGCAAAAACAAGCGCACTTCCACATCGCAGAATAAGCTCAATAGGAAATATGAATACTATGGACATCAATTGTTAAAGGCTTTCTTCAAAATATCTTCTTTTGTTTTCAATGGACGAAAGAGACTCGAGTGAGTTTGTAACATGTGATGGGAGAGTAAATGCTGACAGAGTTTTCATTTTTAGGTGAAATATCCCTTTAAATGCTTTTTAAAGGGCAAACTCAGCATGTTATAGCTGAAGTAAAAGAATTTTTAAAATGAAAGAGCAATACATTTATATTGTAGAGCTGTATTGTAATGACTATCAATATTTATATGAACTAAATGGTTTATAACACATTTTGAAATCTGAAAGTGCTATAAAATAAATAGCAAGTTGTTTCAAATTTCAACTTCATATCACAAAAATAAAAATTCTCAAGGAATTTTGTATAGACACTATACCAAAAGTAGCCCAAAGTTTTTTTTTTTTTTTTTTAATGAAATCTTTCATATTTTTATCAATTTCTATCACAATAAATAATTTTAATAATATGTTATTACTCAGGGTTAGAAAACAGAATTAGCAAACAAGGTTTTATGGGCCTGAAAATGCAAGCGCTTTTAAAAAACTATTTTCAAATTTCCAGTATTGATATAGTTATCAGCTTTTATTATATGTAAAGTTATACTAAAAATTATAGAAAACACAGCCTGGTGAAAATGGACACTTCCAGCAGATGAGTAGGTCTACATATTCATTTTAAGTGTTTATGCAAGGACTTGACAACCAAAACAATGAAACCAAAAATGTTTTTAGGATAATTTTTTTTTTTTTTTTTACAAAAAAGTGACATCACTAGCTAGCTTGCATGCATAACACAGTATTTTAGCTGTTCTTGAAGATTTGTGTACATCAAAAATAAATAAATAATATAAATAAATAATAAAAATAAACTTAAGGCGGTGGCTCACAGCAAAAAAGGGGCACTGGTTTGAGTCTTGGCTGGGTCTGTGTTCTCCCTGTGTTCGCGTGGGTTTCCTCTGGATGAAGCTGCGGTCACACTAGAATTTGTGCAAAAAGGGGCGGGATTAAACAAGATGATTAGACATTAAAAATGTGCGATTGCTCCACATTTTAAATTTCTGTCCAGAGAGGTCATGTTTTGATCCTTGATTGTCTCACGCAGTCAAGTGATGCGATTTCACAGGTCAGAGTTCACCAAGCTTGAACCTTTCACCGCAGTGATCTGCGAAACTTGATGCATGAACTTGCGTTTGCGGTCTGACGCATTCGCGTGCGTATGAATGGAAGTCTATGGGGAGAAAAGTGCAGTGTGACCGCAGCTTGATTCAGTTTTCCCCGAAGTCTAAAGACATGCAGTATAGACAAATTGGGTAAACAAAATTGGCATTAGTGTGTGAATGCAAGAGTTTAGGGGTGTTTTCCAGTAATGGGTTGTGGCTGAAAGGGCATCCGCTGTGTTAAACATATGCCGGAATAGTTGGCGGTTCATTCCACTGTGGCGACCAATAAATAAAGGACTAAGCCGAAGGAAAATTAATGCAATGAATGAAAAATAAACATTTCAGCTTCTGGTATGTTATGTAAATGAAAAGTTAAACAAACAATACAGTGTGTCAATGGCAAAGCATTTAACGTATTGTATGTTCTACAACATTGTGTATATTTTAAAAAAATATACACAATGTTTGTACAAATGTACAAAAGTTGAGATGGCTGGTTTATTTGATTCAACAAAAAATTTAAGGCAGCAATCATTTTTTTACAGTGTATTTTTTTCTTTGGAGTGTACATGTGTGTGCAAGTGTGTTGCTGTTGTTTTTGTGGTGTCAAAAAGGTTTAACACAGGGGTCACCAACCTTTTTGAAACTGAGAGCTACTTCTTGGGTACCGATTAATGTGGAGGGCTACCAGTTTGATACACACTTGTCAAGTAACAAACTTGCTCAATTGGTTTTAATTATATATTATTAATAATAATAATTAATGATATTCATATATGTGAAGACACTGATCATGTTAATGATTTCTCGCAATAGTTGTCAACAACAATTTGTAGGTAGGAAACAGAGAAATATCAATATGCAACAATTTCAATAAATCTCTGCAAGTATTTACATTTTTAAATGATCACTTTCACAATATTTTCACTAGCCACTAACAATTTTTAACAAATCATGCACTACGTTATACCATGTTTGTACAGATTATCAATTGTGTAACATAAATCAACTTTTAGATTTTACTGAAATGATCAAAAAATACCAAATCTATAGCATTTTTAGCAGCTATATATAATATAGCATTACATTCGTTCCTGTCTTTAAGGGCGTACTCACACTATGTACAGTTGCCTTAAACCTGGCCAAAGCACGCTTGTCCCCCCTCCCGTCTCCCTCGACGGCTCGCTCTCACATTACATTCGGGCCTGGGCACGCTTACGTCATCGATGACGCGCTGTTCAGTTTAGGAAGAGAAGTGCTCTCGCTCAGCACAGTGGAGATTTCTTTTAGTTATATCGTTGAAGTCGTTTGATATGCGGTGACACGCAGTCAAATATTTCGAACAGATCAGCCCCTTCTGACGCTCATAAAGTCCTCGTGCTGCAGGAATTAGGAGGTTTGCTGAAGGTGCAGCTGTAGTGCAGTTAGGGGTTTGCGTCTTTAATAAACTACGACAGTTTGCGTTCATTGAACAGCACGAATGATTAATTAATCCATATGATACAGTCCCTTAAAGGTCACGTCTCGCTTTCAGTTTCGGGCTTAGGCACGCTTGCACTCACACTGCAAGCGTACCGCGCCTGAGCCCAAGTGAACCGCGCTCAGGCCCACCTCTTCCAACCGGGCCAGGGCCGACCAAGTGAACCGTGCTTGAGCCCGGTTCAGAGCACTCACACTTCTCAAACGATCCGGGAAACGGGCCTGGGCACGGTTCGGATAGCATAGTGTGAGTACGTCCAATGCTATCTCACGGCCAATTCGTAACTTTCTAAAACTGATCTAATTCGTACAAATTAGTACAATTTGCCCATCACCCAATGATGGTTGGGGTTAGGGGTGGGGTTAGGTGCCACGCCTCCTTTTTAAAATCGTACATTTTCGTACGACTGAACTCGTACGAATTTGTAAGTATTAGCCACTAAACTGACAAAACGTAAATTACTTACGTTTCCTCATGAGATCAGGCTGGTACGTCCTAAGCACAGTTTTGCCTTCCCATTTACACCAATGCAAGTGTGATTTAAAAATAATAGCTACAAAAAATATTAGATAAAGCTTACTGGTAAGTGGCTATGGTGAGCTACTTTTAGAACAGGCCCGCGGGCAACTCATGTGATCCTCGCGGACACCATGTTGGTGAGCCCTGGTTTAACAGCTTGCAGGCATGAAAAATCTGAAAATATAAAAAGGTCATCTCAGGCTCATTCTGAAAAGGTAGTCCCGTGGATGTTTCTGGATGCCGCAAAATACATCCCAGGAGGTACGTATTTTTGCAGTTTTTGTTTTCACGAATCCACGAGAGGCCGCTGCGTGCACTTTTTCGTATCTCAAATGTCTCTCACGAGTGCCGTTCGCGCCCGCGCTGTTCTCGCGTAAACCCACTAGAGGCCGCTGTCGACCAACCGTCTGTCTGTCTTACTGAATGACTGAATGATTGACTGGGCGACTGGCCAATCGACTGACCCTCCTCCTTTCCTAAACCCAACCGATTTTATCAATAGACCCTGCATCATACCGCCCCGTCGAGTTTGCTGAAAAAAAGAAATGAAGCCATAACGTTACTTACCTCCGGCTACATAATTCGCGGTCTCCAGAAACGTCTACGGGACTACGTTTTTAGAATGAGCCTGTGTTGAAAAAGGTTAATTTTTTACTAATGTTGGAGATATTTAGGAAACATCCTGCTGTTAAAATGGTCACAGATCATTTTAGACCTGTGATTTTAATCTGATTACAGTTAAAAATGTTATATATTTTTAATTTGAAACATTTGATACGTTATGAGGCGACGCGGTGGCGCAGTAGGTAGTGCTGTCGCCTCACAGCAAGAAGGTCGCTGGTTCGAGTCTCGGCTGGGTCAGTTGGCATTTCTGTGTGGAGTTTGCATGTTCTCCCCGTGTTTGCGTGGTTTTCTCCGGGTGCTCCAGTTTCCCCCTCAGTCCAAAGACATGCGGTACAGGTGAATTGGGTAGGCTAAATTGTCCGTAGTGTATGAGTGTGCATGGATGTTTCCCAGAGATGGGTTGCAGCTGGAAGGGCATCCGCTGCGTAAAACATGTGCTGGATAAGTTGGCGGTTCATTCTGCTGTGGCAACCCCGGATTATTAAAGGGACTAATCCGAAAAGAAAATGAATGATATTTTATGACTCTAAATTCACTAATACAATGCCTAATCAAACATATAGTCCTGACCCATACAGATTGAACAGTTCAATATTACGTATTAACATCCAACATTAAAGCAAATCACAATCATTTGACTTTATTATGTCATGCTGTCAAAGTTTGAACTGCTATACTTTTTTCTTTTTTTTTTACCATTGTTTTTGTCTTGAAAAAAAATGATGTCAGAGCTCCACGGCTAAATCTTTTATCACTTGCCAAAAAGAACGAGGGGCAAATAATTGCATCCAGATGTGAGGCGTTCTCATTGATAGCAGCCTTCATTTCCTGCCTCTGCTTTTTCAGACAACCTATTACACCTCAGAGGCAACTGCTGTTAAAATATACCGTCATCTTGTAAATCAACACTAACTTTGAGCAAGTGTCATTTAGGAACATCTAAACACATCTCCAGCTCTGTTATGTTTCACTGCGAGTTTGGTGAGAGTTTTTGAGGTCCATGTTTACCATCAGTCATGCATGTTATCGGTCTGTCATATCATCGGGATGTGTTAATCAGAGATTATAAATTAGAACCGAGTAATTAGCGAGTTCTCTTTACAAAGATGTGGAAGATCATTATGCCCCTTTGGCATCATTAACAGCCGATGTGTGAAACGATGGATTTATTTTTCTTTTGCATCAACCGCTGGTCTTGGTCATTTGGAAATATGCAAACGAATGCAAAATAAATACTTGCTTCTAAAATTAAACTAAATAATTGTTGTTTATATCATGCACTTGCTTGTATTTGCCAGCTGTTAAAGATGTAAATGCCTTGTTAACAGTTTCACTAACAAAGAGAGACTGTTAGTGAGGCTTTTTGGTTTTTCATAACAAAATTATTTTTGACCGAGTGCTTTATTCAAAACTTTTGAACACAAACTTGGTTTTACTGACACACATTTTCACTCTTTCTTCAGACAATGCTATTTATATACAGTGTTGGATAAGTTACTTTTAAAAATTAATCGATTACAAATTACTGATTACTACTCGAAAATTGTAATCTGGTTACATTACTAACTACTTCATGTAAAAAGTAATCAGATTACTAATGAAGTTAGTTTCAAAACATAACATATACCTCTGAAAATACAAAATATACTGCAGCTCTTTTAGTCATTTAATATTCACTGAAAAACATCACAATGGGTTGATCACAGCAGCTATTCAAAATAGCTAAAGAGATCTAAGATCTTTAAGAGATCTATCGCCCAAAATCTAAAATTCTCTCATCATTCACTTGTTCCAAACCCATTTGTTTTGTTTTGTTTTTTAACACAAATGAAGGACATGAAGAAACCTGGATACCTGTAACCACTGACATTCATAGTATGAAAACCACTGCAGTGTTCTGTGTTTGTCTGAGGTAATTAGTCTATCGAAATGTGTTTATTCCTCACAAAGTATGAAGCTGGTCGGTCAGTTTGTGCGCCTGTCTGATTAGGGTTGGAGTTAAACTCTCTAGGACACCGCCTGGAGTTTGGACACTCCCAATATGGACCACAATTATACACAGACACAGGACATACTGTAAAAAGATTCCTGAAAGTTCGATGTATTAATGTCTATATCTGCAGTAGACTTCAGCAGATGCTAAATTAAGGCAATACCAAAATATGATGGAGTTAGCTAACATTAAAAAGTTGTAGCAAATAAAAACACAAATCAAGATAAATTCTTTTTGGTAAAGTTGATCAAGTTTATCTAATATCTTCTGAAATTTTATAAAATTTTCTGCAACATAGGCTCATTCTGCAAATGTAGCCCTATAAATGTTTCTGGAAATTGTGATTTATGTAGCCAGAAGTACGTATGGCTGCATTTAGTTTTTAAAAGGAACGCTGCGGTGCGGTATGATGTCCTTTCTTTTTGCACTTACCAGCTGACTGATCTCTGTATGAACAGCTTTCCCGCTGTTAACAGTTTGTCCCTTTAGCTCGCCATGTGCATCGGTGGTCTTGAGATGCAGAGAAAAGCTGACCACGACAATGAGGTTCGAGTCCAGTGAAGAACAGTTCCAGAAAGCAGTTAAGACAAAAACAGAAGCCAAAAATTTAAATAAACAAGTAAATAACAGGGTGAGAATGTGATAAAATCTGAAAACGTGGTAAAAATCAGGCGAGGGCTTTTCTTTTTCTGGATTGCTTTTTAAAATTGTCGGTTGGGTTTAGGGAAGGGGGTGGGTGGGTCAGTCAATTGGTCAGTCAGTCAGTCATTCAGTCAGTCATACAGTCAGTTGACAGCAGCCTATGGTGGATTTACGTGAGAACAGCAGGTGTGAATGGCACTCGCAAGAAAATTCGAGACCTCAAAAAGCGTACACAGCAGCCAGGATTCGCAAAACCGAAGACTGCAAAAAAAAACGTAGCTCCTTGGACGTATTATAGGTATATAGAGGTACCTTTTCAGAATGAGCCTGGGTTGATTTTCTGGAATTTCACAGATGTGTAATGCTGTAGAATTTTAGAAACCTTGTTGTTTTTATTGTTAGTAACATTTTTTTGTTCAAAATGGAGGACGTGTGGACTCATCTGGAGTGTTTGAATATTACATCTATGAATAAAGATATATCAACCACTTTTTAAAATGTTTTAAAATAATAAAAGGACTAAGCCGAAAAGAAAATGAATGAATGAATGAATAAATGTTCTGGCATATATTGGTCGGCAATAGCTGCATAATAATTGTATCACTGCTTCACAATAATATATTACAAATATCATTTACTGTGACCACTTGGTTACAGTTCTGTTGTGGGACAGCAAGTGATCCATCAGAGGCTGCTGTTTACGCTTTTTTAGATCTCAAATTTTTCTTGTGGGTGCCATTCGCGCCTGCCCGTCTCGCGTAAATACACCAAAGGCAGCTGTTGACTGACTGACTGACTGACTGACTGATCGACTGACCCACCCTCCTCCTTCCCTAAACTCAACCAATAGTGTTTTCAAAAGCACTGATTGAGCAGCCCACCCACTTCCCTAAACCCAACCGACAGTTTTAAAAAGCAATCCAGAAAAAGGAAAACCCTCGCCTGGTTTTTAACACGTTTTCAGATTTGACCACATTCTCACCCTGCTATTTACTTGTTTATGTTATTTTTTTGGTTTTTGTCTCACCCACTTTCTGCAACTGTTCTTCGCCGAACCCAGTTATCATGGTCAACTCCCTTCTGCATTTCAAGTCCGCCAACGGACATGGCGAGCTACTGGACAAACTGGTAACAGTGGGAAAGCTGTCCATAAGGAGGTAAGCGATCAGCTGGTAAATGGAAAAAGGAACAGCGTCATACCGCCCCATAGTGTTCGCTTTAAAGACAAAATGCAGCCATACGTACTTCTGGCTACATAATTTGCTATCTCCAGAAATGTATATAGGGCTATTTTAAGTGTAGAACAGTTCTTAGGTCTTGTGCTTGACACTAGACAAAGTTTTCAATTGCGGGACTCTTTGTTTAGAGTTTAGAGTTGAAGAAAACTGTGACAGATATGCAGGGAATGATTCTAAGATAGTTAAATACTAGCTGAACTTAAAAATGTATTCTTAAAAAGTATTGAAAATGGCATTTGATTTCCAATTTATATCTGCCAGTCCAAAATATACAGCCCAAGGGCAAAATTCCACTGGAGACTGATGTCGGGATTGTTTGGAAGCAAAAGTAAACAATACAGTGGGGTTGCCTATTGACTCAGATGTCGTGTTTAGACTGTGATTAGTCTTCACGAAATGAGAATTCCTGACAGAGGTTCTGAGACGGCATGGCATGATAAAATAAACGGAGAACTGCGCTGTTTCAAGGCAAGCTCCACAGTCCATAAACTTTAAAAACCATAACCCGGCCCCCGCGCTCATTGTCTAAACGGGTGGTCGCCCACCTCTCGCTTTTCGTCTGCCTCATTTTCCTCTTTTTCAAGTGTATACACTCTCCATCTTTTCACCTCCTTTGCTTATTTCCTTCTCTTTCTTCACTCTCTCTCTCCCTTCGCACCCCGTCTCTCCCTCATCTTTCACCATCTATCGGGCCTGTATTTGTGTTGCAGCTTCCTGCTTCTCTCCCACCCACTGTGTGGAGGGGCTGGGAGCTTACCTTCCCTGCGTGACACAACTTTTGGCTGCGCATGGGGAGATGGTGGAGCATGCTTCACTTCTAACTGTGTCACCATCCACCTGAGCAAACACTTTCTGGCGTTACAAGGGAGAGAGCAGGAGGAATGAAAGCATGAGAGTGACCTGTCGAGGGACTATCAGTGGAGGCCTGGCATTGGTGCAGCCAATATATCAAAACATTAGTCTTGCACCGGGCCCAGCTGAGATCTCCTTCTGGACATGGCTCTGCCTAGACTCCTTTTTTTCATCTTTCCTTTGTATTTTCTTGCGAGGAGCTCCCTCCAACAGAAACACATACTTGTCATGCTTCACTGCTGTCCCCTGTTTGTATTTCTCGGTACAAACAGCATTACGATTGCAGGGCTCAAGGCTGGCCAACACACACCAATCAGATTGTCAGACCCAGTGGTACGCTGAGTTGGATCCAAATAGTCCCGATTTCCACTTGGTGTAGAAAGAAAAGATAAAAGACATGGCAGTAAGTCTTGCTCTTAGGAGCAATGTTGAGAAAACTGCCTGCAACTCTAGCTTCCCTAGGTGCAAACTAATTGAGATTTCAAGTAGCTGTCAAGTAGTTAACTAAAAAGTAGCTAAGTGAATGTGTCACTTCTACATGTGCCTATGGAACAGGGGTGGCCAAGTTCCCTCATGGAGATCCACAGTGGTTCAGAGTTTTGATCCTACCTCTATAAAAGCTATCTTTCTAGTAACCTTTAGACCTTGAGTATAGCTTGTTCAGGTGCATTTGCTCTCTAAGACTCTCCAGGACTGAACTTGGTCAACCCTAGCCTGGAACATTAGTGTACATACTGGGGGATACACTATGGTGGCAACAATCACAGTTGAACTGTTGTCTTTAAGTTGTCAAATAAAAACAGACAAGAATGAAGGGGGGGGGGGGGGGGGGGGGGGGGAGCTCAAACCAAAATGGTATAGCTGTGCCCAAAAGCCTAAAAAATGCTGCCAAAGGATGCATTTACAGGTAGGCATCAAGGCACATCCGAATCCCTATCTGGTTTCACTTACTGTCTTCTGACCTAAATATGATTTATCGATTTTTAAATCTATACTTCATTGCCTTTCACATGCCAAAATCAAGTCATTTTTTATTGTTTTGTTCCATTAAATATGGTGCTTGAAAGCAGTTTGTGTGTAAATACAGTATAAGTATTGACCAACCAGTTCTACTGATGTACTTCTAGCAAGAAAGTAACATTGTAATTAAATCTTCACTTTCTTACATATCTTAGTAACATTATACTTGAAGAGGGTTCATATGTCTGTCATGAAATATATGAATGAGAATTTATGCAACAACTGTCATTAAGTGTCATTCACTTCATTCACTTAGTTATGCCATTTTAAATGCAAACCTGACAGTTTGAAATTTCCTTGTTATATAACTTGACATAATCAAATACAACACAACAAGTCTGTGTCTTTATCGTGAAAACTTGGCATTGCCAAGACAACAAAACCTGGCAGTGTCTTTGTCATGACAACTTGGCAATGTCAAGACAACATAACTTGTTATAAATCTGTCATAAACATGATTGCCATGAGGCCATTATAATTGGATCATGCATTTTACAACAGCGTAATGAATATTGACCTCAACTACATTGATATAAATTGAATTTATTTTAAAAATGTCATTAAATGTTTTTAAATATTAATGCCACTGTTTTAAAATGATAAAACACTTTCATTGAGAAATCCTAATGAAAAAAATGATCAGAAAAATATTCAAGACATCATAATTATGTTTCTGTTTCCTATCTTTGCAGACGCAAGTATACTATCCACCCTTGATGTACAGTTTTGTTGAGCTCATACTATATCCAACAGTCAAACTGGAATTACATCATATTAATAGAAAGTAAGCGAGGGTTTGTTGTTATTCTTGGACTGATTGTATGAGGATTGAAGTGAGCAAAATGTGGCCTTGAAATGTTGTTCAAATTATTGTAGTTATAGGTAAAACAATACAATTTGGGGAACACCATATACTGTATATATATATATATATATATATATATATATATATATATATATATATATATATATATATATATATATATATATATATATATATATATATATATATACAAAGCGTTCTTGCAGGACTCCCAAAGTTCATCAAAAGTCTTTGGATTCATCTTCAATGCCTCTTCCTTCATCGTACCCCAGACATGCTCAATAATGTTCATTTCTGGTGACTGGGCTGGCCAATACTGGAGCACCTTGACCTTTTTTTTAGGAATTTTGATGTGGAGGATGAAGTATGAGAAGGAGCGCTATCCTGCTAAAAAATTCGTCCTCTCATGTGGTTTGTAATGTACTAATGGGCAGCACAAATGTCTTGATACCTCAGGCTGTTGATGTTGCCATCTACTCTGCAGATCTCTCGCACGCCCCCATACTGAATGTAACCCCAAACCATGATTTTTCCTTCACCAAACTTGACTGATTTTTGTGAGATTTGTGGGTCCATGTGGGTTCCAAAAGGTCTTCTGCAGTATTTGTGATGATAGGGATGCAGTTCAACAGATGATTCATCGGAAAAATCCACCTTCTGCCACTTTTTTAAATGATCAACTAGAAGTCAAGTTGTTATTTGTTGCTCATAACTGGGATCGACGACAGGCCTTTTTGTCAGATAGTGTAGGATTTAGCTTTGTTCTTTGTGCCATCTTGAGATTGCTCACAACACTGTAAAACATACTGTGTTCCAAACAATCATTTTGTGTTAGGACAACCTGAAAGAATTAAGTCAACAGTTTTTACAAATTCATGTGGATTAAACATAAAACAATTAAGTTATCCCCAATAAAACCTCAAGAATTGTGTTGTTTCAGCTCATTTTAAACGTTTGTTTGAACAAACAGCAAATGTCATTTTTTTTTAAATGAAGGATAACAAAAATCCAAAATGCATTGCTAAATACTATAATTTAATGTGATTTCTGCCTCGTTCTATGATAATAAATAACATTAGTTTAAAGGAAGACATTATTTCCTTGATATTATTTACTTTTTAAAAGATTTCTACAAAGATCATGATATACAGTATTGCTATTCTGAATTATTTGTCCCACAACACTAAATTTACCTACTGTACCTATTCCTCAACACTGAACATTGTTCTTTGTTTAAATTTGCATCTTGCAGAATCAACACGCAAGTATTCATGTGTGAATTGTCTTCAAGCATGGTTCTCCACATGGAAAAAAAAAATCTTCCACTCATAAACATCAACTTTCCGGCAAGCCAATGTTGTTAATGTTAGATATGCCTTTTAAAGGTATTTGAGTCAAGATCTTTGTAGAGGAGCTATAAAACGTCTTTTGCTGACAGCCATCAAACAAGCAATATATGATTGCACTGTCAGTCTCTTTTGGTATATTCCAGAGTTTTATTAAAACCAGTTCGTTGTCTTTTCTCTTGATCCCTTTTTTCATCTTTTGCCAATTGCTGCTATAGAGTCTATGTCACTTTGCCATACCTCAGAAGAGCAGAGCCAGTCTGTCAAAACAGCTCTGAAAGGCTTCACCTCTAGGAGTCCTGGAACGCTATGTTTTATGGAAAAGAACTCATTATAACTCAACATAATGACAGTTGAAAATGTCAGAAAAACACAGTCAAAAATTAACAATTTATTTCCTTTTTTATGGAACACAAACAGTGATGTTTATGTTCATGGGAAATACATCTGTATGTCCATCCACATATCCAATCAACTATATCTGTTGTGTGTTGAAATTCATCAAGTGAAAATATGTGCATATTCAAATTAAATGAAAGTGCTTTGAGATCTTGTAAATATCCTAGGCTTTTGTGTTTTATAGTGCTTGACAGCCCCTTTGACCTTAAAAGTTATCTTATGGCAAAAATCAAATGAACATCTTATGTATCACTTCCTTTAGCAATCTAAAGAAGACAGAAAAGATTCAATTTTGCTTCAATTGTTCCTTTAATCTTGCAGCAGTTACGTTTTAATTCTGTTTCATTCTCAGGCTTTTGAATCTTGTCTCAGTGCAAAGGTTCATTCCTCATTCAAACAAAAATTACAGTGTCTCAAGCATTTACTACCCCCCCTTAATGAAAAAGAAAGAGAGAAAACAAAGTGCCTTCCCTAAGCACTGAACAGGATCCCAGGCAATCTGTTATCAATTTGAGGCCGTGTATCCAGGGAAAAGCTCATGATTCTGTCTAAGATATAAACGATAACAAACGTGCTCGAGGTCTTTTGAAGTTACGATGACAACATTCTTCGATAGAACAGACATAAGCAGATTGGGAAAAAAAAAAGATTTTCAGGCCTTTTTTTTTCTCAGGTGAAAGTTTAAGCAAGTGGGTGGAGGTGGAAATTGTGAGACTATTTTTAGTCCGCAGGCTGCCATTTCAGTGCATTTTCCATTGAGATTGCATAAAGTAAATGGAAAAAAACATCTGCCAGTTAGTAAATCAGAAAATCCTCCTTAAGGACTTCAGCTAATCTTAACACCTCCTTTATTTTTCTTGGCGAGCGACTGACGTTTATTTTTTCAAAGCTGTGGACTTCCATAAATGCATGTTGCAATTGAAATAATTACTATTTTGAGGTTTGCGGATAAAACAATCATCACACAGGGGTCAGACCTTTTTTTTCTGCCAAAGTACCAGAACACGACCGGCAGGCATGTGTTGGCAGTGTCATGTGTGACACTTGAGGCATTCAGTCTGGATGCCTATGAGGCCTGAGCAAAATTCCAATCAGAAGAATGTCAGTCTCTCTATTCATATGAATGAGACCCACACTAGTGCTCTGATTATTCGAAGGGCAGCTGTGGAAGAAAGCACCTGTTTCCCTCGCCAATTCCCAGAGTTCTTGGCATTAGGTGAAATTTTTCATGGCAGGGTACCCTCGGGCCATATGAGTTGGCGGTGCCAGCTGAGTTTCAAAATGTAAATAAGGTCTAGTGTTAACTGCAGTACACTGAGACTGTGGCATCCAACGACTCAAATCAGTTGATCCCCGTTAATAAATAGTGATTTCCCAGCACGTTACAAGTGGCATGCCATCACCAGCAATTCTGTTCCTGTCTGGATCACTGTTTTAGCTTCGTATCACTCTTGCTGATGAGTAAGAACTTAGTAGGATTTTTTCAACTCAGGCTCATTCTGAAAATGTACCTCAATCAGTGGTGGAAATCATACTCAAGTAAAAGTACCATTACTTGCCTAAAAATGTAGTGCAAGTAGAGTAAAAGTATCGGTTGTAAATATTACTCAAAGTATGAGTAAAAAGTGAGTATTATGCTGTCAAAAGCTGATACGTTTACATGTAATTTGTCCATGTGTGTGTAAACGTAACATTCTGTAGTGCATTTAGTAATTGCCCAGCAGGCACACAACATCATGAGACATTAATATTAGGTTAGATTTAGGTTGTAATGTCAGGTGACCAAAATCAATTGTCAAGCCAGCAGCTAAGGACAACGTTATGTTGATGTCCAATAATGACGTCAAATGACGTTGATATTTGGTTGATTTTAGGTTGTTAGAAAGTGACCAAAATCCAGCATCGAGCCAACATCTTAAACCAACATCATATATGACGTCAAATACTGACATTTATTCGTCGGGTGCGGTAACCAAAATCCAACGTCTGATAGATGTCATAGGGGTAACGTTCACACAATGTCAAGCTCATCATTAGATGTTGATATTTGATTGGTTTTAGGTTGGACATTAGATATTGATGTTGGCCTGACGTTGAGTTCTGACGTCAACGCGATTTTCATTTCCAAACAAAATGCAAAGTCCCCATGATGTTAGGGTTCAACGTCAATCAGACATCATGTTGACGTCCTGTGCCTGCTGGGTGTTTAAGGCCATTTCGGTCATCATACACATGCGTCATTTTCTCATCAGTGACCTGCATCTAAACAGTCTCTTGGTCAATGCGCGTGAAGATTTTGAACATCTTCATGGACACTTTTGATACTTTCAAACAGTTTGCTGCTTATTATAAACTGCACACGTCTTGAGGTAGTTCATTATGATGCGATTTAGCTTTCTACGGTATCTGCAATTTGATTGGACAGGAATCACAGGACTGATTTTTCTAATCCCTATAGACAAGAAAAATAAAGTAGTTACTGCAGGTTGAAGGAATGTAGAGCAGTAAAAGTACAGATACTGCACTAAAAATGTACTCAAGGAACAGTAAAAGTACACATTTTTAAAACTACTCAATAAATTACAATTCCTGAGAATAACTACTTAATTACTATTTGTAATTAGTTACTTTACATCACTGACCTCTATATACATTTTTGGAGACCACAAAATAAGTCCTAAGAGGTACATTTTTTTGCAGTTTTTGTTTTCGCAAATCCACGAGGGGCCGCTGTGTATGCTTTCTGAGATCTCTCTGTTCTTGCGTAAATCCACCAGAAACCGCTGTCGACTGACTCTTTGACTGACTGAATGACTGACTGACCGACCAATCGACTGACCCACCCTCCTCCTTCCCTAAACCCAACCAATTTTATTGATTGACCCACCCACCCATTTTCCTAAACCCAACCAACAATTTTCAAAGGCAATTTTTGTCTTACCTGCATCATACCGCCCCGTAGCATTCATTTAAAAAATGAAATGCTGTCATACGTACCTCTGGCCACATAATTTGCGCTCTCCAGAAACATATATAGGACTACGTTTTCAGAATGAGCCTATGTTGTATTTTTTTTCCTACATTATTTTTATTATTTAAAAGAAATGGCAACTTGAACTACTATATTTTAAATGTATTAATTTAATAACTCTGTTAAAATAAATTATATAAAGTACCCTGACTTTTTCTAAATGTGTGTATTTTCTTTCTGACATTGCTATTTTTATTCAAATTACAAAACACAGATGAGTTCAGAGTATTTCCACCTTGAATGGCCATAACGGTCAAATTGACACATGCATTTACCAGCCTGATCTCACGAGGAAACGTAAGTATTTTACGTTTTGTCAGTTTAGTGGCTAATTCGTACGAATTTGTACGAGTTCAGTCGTACGAAAATGTACGATTTTAAAAAGGAGGCGTGGCACCTAACCCCACCCCTAACCCCAACCGTCATTGGGTGATGGGCAAATCGTACTAATTTGTACGAATTAGATCGTACGAATTCATACGAATTAGCCACTAATGAAAAAGTTACGAATTGCCGTGAGATAGCGTTGGCATTTACATATCTGTGGTTTTGAATATGCACACCTGATGCCCAGAAACTTTTTGCTAACACAAACCTATAGCTGCGTCCCAAATGGCACACTATACACTTTGCGCTTATGCACTGTGTTCTTATGCATTTACAGACTCAACAGCAGAGTATGTGTATGTAGTGTCATCCCAAATTGAACACTAATGTTTTATTTACTAAGCGGAAATTCAAACCATGATGACGTTTGACGATTGCCAAATTAGTGAAATAAATGACCAAACTACCAAATAATGACTGCCATGAGTATAACCACATTCACCATTGGGAGGTGCTATAATCCCTCTCATAGGAGAATTTTGCTGTCGCAATCCAAAATAAATAAAGTAATCCACCATGAGCGCCTGAAAGCTCCGCCCCTTCCGCTATGTATGCAAAGCTGCGACTGTTAAGTGCGTGAAGTGTTCATTAATCCACACTTCATTTTGTAGTGCATAAATATGCGATTTCGGACGCACCTAAAATTTCTGATATAGCAAAAACATAACTTTACTCCAAACATGACTTTCAAACTTTGAAAAAGCAATATTTTCACTGCTCACTTTAGTGGCCGGTCTTTAACTTGTACACGATTAAGGCTATATTATTAAAAACATGTATCTTTTTAAGGGTAATGTCTTCATAAAACATGACGACTTACATTTAAAGCTTAAAATTTCAATATAAGCTTTGCATATAAAAAATGATATGACAAAATTTGGTACAGGGCAGCACGGTGGTGCAGTGGGTAGCACGATTGCCTCACAGCAAGAAGGTTGCTGGTTTGAGCCTCGGCTGGGTCAGTTGGCATTTCTGTGTGGAGTTTGTATGTTCTCCCAGTGTTCGTGGTTTTTTAAGAAAAAAACAGAACAAACTATTGTTAAATAATAACTTGCCTAATTACCCTAACTTGCCTAGTTACCCTAATTAACATAGTTAAGTCTATAAATGTCACTTTAAGCTGCATAGAAGTGTTTTGAAAAATATCTAGTAAAATATTATTTACTGTCATCAGAGCAAAGATAAAATAAATCAGTTATTAGAAATGAGTTATTAAAATTATTATGATTAGAAATGTGTTGAAAAAATCTTCTCTCCGTTAAAAAAAAAATAAACAGGGGTGCTAATAATTCAGGGGGGCTAATAATTCTGACTTCAACTGTGTATGAGAGACTTGCTTTGTTTACTAACTAAGTGGAGCTAAGTAGATTTGCATTGTAAATATTAAATAAAAGTAAAAATATATATATATATTATTTTTTATTTCATATAATAAGTTTTTGGTTACGATACAAAATAATTTTTACAAAATTCTCTGCAGAAATAGCAAAAAATGTCTGCAGATTCTGTCTGGCCTTACTCATAGCTTATTAATCATGTTTCAAAGTGCAAAAGCTAAGCATTATCATGCACTGTAAAAAAATGCTGGGTTCCACACAATTACTTCATGTTGTTCCAACACAAATTAATTAAGTTAACTAAATTATTTGTACAAATTTAGGTGGATTTAAGGTTGTCTCAAAAACCACTTGAGAATCATGTTGTTTTAACTCATTTAAAAAAAAAATAGTTTGAACAAGCAGCAAAAGTCGTTTTTGAGCATGTTGCCACAGCTAGATATTTGCCCCTTAAGGTGGAATCCTTTTCACATCACTACTCACTACTCTTGGTAGTCATTCCACAATTGGTAAACAGAAATCTGATTAAAACTGTACAGATCTAAATGTATGCAGGAAACAGACACTTCTCATTCATTTTCACTGTTAACTTTAATTGTCAGTCCCATAACAGATTTATGTTCGTTTTGCAGGCTTTTTTCTCTGCACATTCTCAACAGGCTTGCTACAGGAGCAGGTGCTACTTGGTGTTCGTTCCTCTGTGTGTCTGTGGTTTTGTTATAAAAAAGTCATTTCAGTTTACAGGAGCTGCAAATCCTAAAGCAAAAATAAAAAGCACACATTAAAAAACTGATTACAACATTGTATAATGTTCCCTGAAGTGTGCGTTATATACAAATATCAGACATTGGTTGATTATTTAAACTTTCTTTCTGCTTTCATACCTATACAGTGAAGTTTCTGAATACAGTTCCAACTGCTGTTTAAAACGTTTACTTATCGAAGTTGATATTTAGGTGCACCATGTTGGTGTTTCGTAACATCTCATTTTCATAAGGTGGGTCGTTAGCCCGATGCTCAACCCCAAACCTGGTGAAAAAGGACATACACACATGCCCTACGGACAATTTAGCTTACCCAGTTCACCTATAGCAAATGTCTTTGAACTTGTGGGGGAAACCAGTGCACCCCAGGAAACCCATGCAAACCCCACACGAACACAGGGAGAACATGCAAACTCCACACAGAAATGCCAACTGACCCAGCCGGGGATCGAACAAAAGAAATTCTTGCTGTGAGGCAACAGCCCTACCCACCACTCCACCGTGCCACCTATTTCAAATGTTTATCCTTAACAAACCATATATCACTACTGTTTGAGTTTTATTGATGTAGTAAGCAGCCATATTTGATTGCAGTCTTGATTGTTGCAGAGTCAGATTTCCGTCTTGAAGGGGGTTAGAATCAAAAGATTCTGCCTAGGAATCTACATTTCTAAATTCTGAGTAAATCTGATATGCTCCACACTTTTATGACAACACAAACAATTCATGACAATACACAAACAGAAGAATGATACTCACAATTTCCCATGATACATGGTATAAACTACCTGGAAGATGCTGATATGTATTGGCAATTGTTTACATTTGCTTAATTATGAACAAAAAGGCTGCCTGTTAGGTCACAGATTGATTTTAAATGATTAATTTTTGTTTATAAATCTTGGCAGGTCACTAAGGACATCTGGGGTGCGTTTCCCAAACAACAGCGTTACTCGCGGCTGAACTATCATAGTGCAATGCATCGTTTGGCAAAAGAACGATGTAGTGACTAGTGTTTCCCAAAACCCATAGTTTCTCTGTCGCAGATCCATCGCTTGAACCACGTTAGTTATAGCGTAAAACGCCCATAATGATGCTTTAAATGGGGTGGAGTAACTTCTTTAGAGAACAACCCCATCATTTCTTTCTGCAAATTATATTGTTTTACACAAACACGCATTTAAAATAAAATTCAATATTAATTTTGGTAAAAACATGCACTCGCTTTCCATATTAAATAAAATAAATGTAAATGGCACATATAGGGCCTATGTTTGCTTTACTAATATGATTGAAAAGTTGAACATTACATATTCTATTCTATAACATAAAATCACTTACAAAAGCTAACACTATTCTAATATCATATATAAATCATATAAATAAATAAATAAATAAATAATGAGGCGATTTATTATAAATATATTTACTTTAATAATAATATTAATGATGATGATGATAATTATTATTATTATTATTATTATTATTATTTAGGATATTGTTTATTTATTTTAAAAAAAATTACAATTTGACACATGCAAACCACAGCAGAATGTTCTAACCAACAGACCCATGTCATATACAGCAGAGAAACTTAATAAATAACCCACAATAAAATAAAAGAATTAGCGTATGCTATTTTTTTTTTTTTCACAAGCTTTGGAGACCTAACATTCATTCATTCATTCATTTTCTTGTCGGCTTTTGTCCCTTGCGGGGTCGCCACAGCGGAATGAACCACCAACTTATCCAGCACGATTTTACGCAGCGGATGCCCTTCCAGCCGCAACCCATCTCTGGGAACTTCCACACACACATTCACACTCATACACTATGGACAATTTTTAGCTTACCCAATTCACCTGTACTGCATGTCTTTGGACTGTGGGGGAAACCGGAGCACCCGGAGGAAACCCACGCGAACCCAGGGAGAACATGCAAACTCCACACAGAAACGCCAACTGACCCAGCCCAGCCGAGGTTCGAACCTACGACCCAGCGACGTTCTTGCTGTGAGGCAACAGCACTACCTACTGCGCCACTGGGTTGCCCGAGACCTAACATAATTTCCATTTTTAAATATACATATAGCTTTCGCCATGAGGCTGTGTTCAAAATGATATCAAAGTTTTCAAAGTGCACTGCGAAGGGAGCACAATTGTAAACATGAAGATCGCTAAAAATGAACTGTAAAAATACTTTGAAAGCAAATTACACCTAAGAGAGATGACCTTAATGCTTTTTTATTTTTAATAATTCCAACTTTGAATGTTAGAATGTTCTTAATGAATAGGGCATAGGGGGGATAAGTGAGAATAGAACACAGCCAAGAACTATGCTTCTAACTACAGCTCCAGAGGTGTCGTTTCAAGTGCTCAAGTTTGCGACGCAGTTTGCGAATGTTCGTTGGAGCGATGGATTTGGGAAACAGCAAATCAATGTACTATGTTTGTAACGACGGAACTTGCGACCTTAGTTGGCTATCGATGGTTTTGGGAAACGCACCCCAGATTGATTTATTCTTTTTATACCAAGGTCCTGGTGTAAGCAAACTGGGGATCGGGCTTTTGCTGTTATCGCCACTACAAGAGTGTATTGGTGTTTCCCAGTGTTGGGTTGCGGCTTGAAGGGCATCCACTGCGTAAAACATATGCTGGATAAGTTGGCGGTTCATTCCGCTGTGGCAAACCCTGATTAATAAAGGGACAATGCCGAAAAGAAAATGAAACTAACTAACTAACTAACTAACTAACTAACTAACTAACTAACTAACTAACTAACTAACTAACTAACTAATTACACTTTCCAACCTTGAACTTTTGCATGTTTGTTTAAATGTTTGGCCAGTACTTTTTTCAGAGCTAAAAAACAATGCATACTTTAAACGGCAGCTGACAGAATGTTTCCAATCCTTTAAGACTCTTGTTTGGTGTGACATACTTGTGTTTTGTGCTCACGGCAGAAAACACCAGGAGACAGCCTTTTAAAACAGTTTTCAGCTCATTTAACCAAGGGTGTTGGGCAGATGGTGGGGCAGCGGTGCTTAGTCAGCTCTGTTAATTCATATAACAGATGTGAACTCTTTACTTTACTCACACTGTTTATTTCTAAATGGGCTAGAGTTTCAATTGCACAACAGAAGATTGATTGTGATTTTCTATGCATGCTTTTTGAATTGTTATTCATCAGTGGTGCTATGAGTAAAAATTCAGCATCTATAGTGTACAAGCCATTGGCAGGCTTCTTCATGCTGCATGCAATAGCGGATGGCCACATGAAAACATACTATTTTTATAGTAAATACTATAATGTTTTTAAACAATACTATAAGTGTATTATACTGTATATACATTATAGTATTACAATACAAACATCAATGCTTAGCAAACTGTAGTATTAACTTTATAAATACTGTAGTATTTATTACAGTGAACTAATAATTTGTAGTACACTTTAGTTTTTAATTTAATAATATTACACATATTGTAGTATTATATTTAGTTGTAGAAAGCTGTATTTATTCATTCATTCATTTCCTTCAGCTTAGTCACTTATTTATCAGTGGTCGCCACAGTGGAATGAATCACCACATATTCCGGCATGTGTTTTACCTGCGGATGTCCTTACAGCAGCAACCCAGAACCGGGAAACACACATATACACGTACATTCACACATTACAGACAATTTAGTTAATCTGATTCACTTATACCGCATGTTTTTGGACTGTGGGGGAAACTGGAGCACCCAGAGGAAACCCACACAAACACGGGGAGAACATGCAAACTCCACACAGAAATGCCAACTGACCCAGCCGGGACTTGAACCAGCGACCTTCTTGCTGTGAGGTGACCACTGAGCCACCATGCTGCACAATGAAGCTATATTTTTGGGCAAATTATTTGTATGCTTTTGGGGTTACATTCCATATTGGGGTGTGCGTGAGATCTGCAGAGTAGATGGCAACATCAACAGCCTGAGGTATCAAGAGATTTGTGCTGCCCATTACATTACAAACCACAGGAGAGGAAAAATTCTTTAGCAGGATAGCGCTCCTCATACTTCAGACTCCACATCAAAGTTCCTGAAAGCAAAGAAGGTCAAGGTGCTCCAGGATTGGCCAGCCCAGCACTCCAAAAGTGTAGTGGTGGTCACAGGCAGTGGTCAGTGCAGGCAGCAAACAGGATTAACAAAGAACAAAACAAGGGTCAGTAAACACGGCAAGGCTAGGCTAGGCTAGGGTACGCTTTGTAATCATACAGACAAACAAGACTCAGCACTGTGTGTGAGTAATTAGAGGGAATCAGGAACTGGTGTGTATGAGGTGCATGACAGTATTTGTAGTACAGTTTAGTGACATATATAGTTCTCCAGCGATCTGCCATGGTGATCGTGACACAAAAAATATATATGCTTAAATCGCTCAGGCTGCGATGCATTCTAAATAATGGTCAAGTTTTAAAAATGCACACGAAGGATTAGGGGGAGTATTTAAAACATACATTTGAAAGGGTTAAACATTTGTAGATTTTCTGTACAAACTCTTGGAATTTGTGCAAAATCACACTAAACTACCAATAAGTAAAGCGTTATTGTTTCTAGTTTTCACAGTGATGTCACAGAACAACAAAAAGTTTCATTCAAGTCTGTTGCTTTTATTTCTCTCCAAAAGTTTTAACCCTAGTGAAAAAAATGATATATTGTCAATATAAAAAGTAGTTGTGGACTGGATTTTTTCCCTTTTATCACAGGACATGTAAACGATTAGTAACAACATTGTCTTTGATGCATTGTTAGATTTTATTTTATTTTTTAATTTTCATTAACCTAATTTACTGTTGGTGGCTGTTTTTGCTCTATTGACTACCATTATAATCACATTTGATGGTGCATAAATACACAGTCTTTGTTTTTGTTTACTCCATGTAGTTCTGAGAGCTGAGATGCATATTTAGATTTTTTTTTCAGACGCATCAAAGTAAGTGTGTGAATGTCAATTTCAAACTCTCGCCAACTCATATACACACATACACATACTTTAATTTACTGTAATACTCCATATACAATCCAGAAACTAAGCTTTTTTTGCACAGGCCTATCTAAAGAATTAATGGTGCCAACTGATGATCAACAGTAAAAATTACACATTTGACCTCTTCCCAACAGGAAAAACCACCAACAATCAAAAATGCATGATTATATGGTGTCATGGATTTCTAATAAAAAAAGTAGTTTTAATGGAAGTTAATGGGGCAAAAACAGCCACCAACAGTAAATTAGGGAGGAAAAAAGTAATGAATCAAAAACAATGCATTAAAGGCAATTTTGTTTCACATGTCCAAGAATTTGATAAAAGGTAAAAAAAAAAAAAAAAAAAAAATCCAGTCCGCAATTACTTTTTATATTGACAATACGTCATGCTGTGTGTGTTTTACACCAAATCAGACATCATTTATGAATTTGGCAATTAAAGAGTTGAAATCTTTTGATTATGCAAACAAAATTAAAAAAATAATAAATAAAATAATAAATAAATAAATATTAGTTTACATACACTGTATAAAAGATGTTAATGTGACTAAACTTTTTCTCTTTTAGGTAAGTTAGGATTATCAAACTTGTTTGTTATGCTTAATAGCAGAATAATGAGAGAGATATTTTTTGAGAAATTGTTATATCTTTTCTTGAAAGTCAAGTTTACATACAATAAGATTATTATGCCTCTGAAAAAGCTCAGATGATGTTGTCAAAGTTTTGGAAGTTTCTGATAGGCTAATTGACAACATTTGAGTTAACTGGAGGCACAAATGTAGAATAGTATTTAAGGAAAACCTCAAACACACTGCTTCCTTGTGTGACAACATGGGACAATCAACAAGCCAGAATCAACAAAAAAGCCAGATTACAATTTGCAAAATTACACTGGGAAAAAGAATAATTTTTGGAGACATGTCCTGTGGTCTGATGGAACTAAGATTGAACTGTTTGGCCATAATGACCAGTGTTACATTTGGAGGACAAAGGGGAAAGCTTACAAGCCTAGGAACACCATCCCAACTGTGAAGTATGGCGGCGGCCGCATCGTGGTGTGGGGCTGTTTTGCTGCAGGAGGGACTGGTCCACTTCACAGCATAGATGGCATCATGAAGAAAGAACATTATGTAGAAATACTGAAGCAACATCTCAAGACATCAGCCACGAAATTAAAACTTGGCCACAAATGGGTCTTCCAAACAGACAATGACCCCAAGCATATTGCCAAATTAGTTAAAATGTGCTTTAAGGACAACAGAGTGAATGTTTTGGAGTGGCCATCACAAAGCCCTGAAGTTAATCCTATAATAAATTTGTGGGTTGAGTTGAAAAAGCTTGTGCGAGCAAGAAAGCCAACAAATCTGACTCAGTTACACCAATTCTGTCAGGAGGAATGGGCCAAAATTCCTTCAAACTATTGTGAGAAGCTTGTGGAAGGATACCCAAAACATTTGACCAAAGTTATACAGTTTAAAAGCAAAGCTAAAAAAATACCAAAGAAATGTATGTAAACTTTTGACTGTCTAGAAATTAATAAAAAATTCTCAAAAAAAATTATCTCATTATTCTGGCATTTAGCAAATGTAAATCATTTAGGTAATCCTAACAGACCTAAAATAGTAAACGTTTAGTATGATGTAACACCAGACATTTTTAAAAAAATTGTTATGTTCCTTTTTTTAGAGTGTATGTAAACTTCTGGTTTCAACTATATCTAATGCATTTTTACAGTAGTTTAATTTAGTGGAGGTTTTCATCCCTAACATAACAAAAGGATAGTAAAACAGATAGTGTATCGTAAAAAAAATTCAAAGCATTTTCTCAAAATACATGTCAAAATAAGATTTGCCACCAAAAATCATTCTGCTAGCTGAAACACAGAAAAATTTATGGCCAAATTAAGACACAAAATCACCCCAGAGTGGCTGAAAACATCCCCAACTGAATATAAGAGTTAAGTGACAATATTGAGTGTTCTTTGTACATTAGAGTTGCATAGATTTCTTTTTAATTGCCTCACAAAAGCACTCTTTAGTCTAAGTCACCGTTGCTTTGTCCACCTTCAGCTGTTATTCGTGAAACATCTGTCTGGTTCATCTTTGACACCTTGTAGACAAACTACGACGTGGTGGATGTAGAGTATGCAAAAATTTGTATACAGACCTTAACGTAAAATGCTTAAGAATACTTTGGGTTTTAAGATTTAAGTGCTTAAAGGTGCAGTATGTAAGTTTGACACCCAGTGGTTGAACTAGGTATTGCACTCCTGGATCATAATAAAAGTACGCTGGGATGCCAGATTGTGTACAGGAGCGAGTGATTTAAACTGTGTTCTAAATAAAAGCAACGACACGCGATGGAGGGAATATTTTCCATATTAAAAGGAGTTTTTGTCCTAACCAACACCTCGAATTGATATATTAGAAATGGCTTCTATTTCTCACAGCTGAACAACAGAAACCTATGACAGCTAGATCACCTCAGGTAAGCCTTGTGTGCTTTATTCTGTGCTAAATGCTAACAATGCGAGTTTGAATGCATTTTACATGGCATTTGTTGCCATATACTGAAAGCAGAAAGTTCACCTCAGATCTTGAAAATACAATAAACCGTCTGAAATTGAACTTTAGAACTAAACACATATGAGTGATTCAGCATCTACATTGATGTTAAAGTGGGTTAACATGTATTAAATAGATTCTAAACCTTACCGTTTCGTGAGTGAGTGCATATTCTGTGCTTCTGAAAGGCTGTATTTAAATTTCTGTCGTGTTTCGTCAGGTGCAAACCGCCAAATAGCTGATCACTACCTCTCTCGTCACAGCGTGTTGTTAGGACACGCGGTTACAATGTAACCTGCTCACCTAATGCTTACGTTCGTTATATTTATGTAATTTGCTAATTAATAACCTCATGTGGAACTGCATCTGTCTCCCATACTGTTCTTTTTGGTCACGGACGCATGCTTTCAGAGTCTTTCTGAATGAATGAATGAAATACGCTGTTTTCCAACAAGGCAACCCAGGGTGCTGACATATAATTGGCTAAACTGGCATCGTGCATATGAAATTTATCTAAACAAAGACAGCGTTCCGGCACGGAAAACCTATTTTCAAAGCAGAATATCTGACTTCAGCATTGTTTTTCAGTTAAACAAGTATGTTCACTTAGGATGTTTCTTAAATATCTGCACACATATTATGGTATTTTTATGCTTTAGAAGAGTCAAAAACTTACATACAGCACCTTTAACTTGACCTGACATGAAGATATCTGATGACACTATTACACATATCTAGTACTTTTTATCCTTTTGTGTCACATTAAATGTGTGAAAATTTAGTTAAAAAATGTTGCCTATGTAAATAATCACGCAGTCCCGGCAGGTTCACAAGCACATAAAAAACTTTTTGGCCTGTATTTTTTTAACTTCACTGGTTGGAGTGTGATAAATGGACTTGTCAGGTTTGGCTGCATATGCGCAATGATATCTAGAGATAGTGCAGACCCTTTTCACAGCAATTTTGCATCGCAAGGAAAGAATGACAAGTTCCTAAATGACTACTTCATCTGCAGCAGAGAGAAAAGTGTTCATTATCCACAATATGTCAGTGACTGCTCTCTGAGGAGAACATTTGGGAGATAAGGCAGATAACGCAGGCATGCAGTGTGGTAACCTTGCACTTTATTCATGAAGCACAAGTTTGAAGCACTATTAATGTCACTACTATAGCTCAGTTCTCCCTCGAGGTGTGTAAATAACGTCATCACACAGTTGGAAGGAGTAACCAGTGGGGTTAGTGCTTCACGTCGCTCTTACATTTTCTAGTCACACTGTGAATCTGGGGTACCATAAAAGTCAGTGTAAAGTTCAGGTTTGCCTGCCTCAGGCTGAAGCTTATATTAAATGTAGCAGGTTTGTCTCACTCAGTGGCTTAAAGCTGGCAAAGAGGAACTTTTTAGTGAACTGTTGAAATGGCTGGACATCAAATCAAGGGTGCAATATAATTCTGTTACAGCCAAACTGCGCATAAATATTTCTGGTCAAAACTGTTTTTTTTTTTCTTACACCTATTGTGCAGATGTTGCTCTTGCATACAGCAAAGCATATTCATACAGTTTCTGCTGTGGATGTAGGGTTATTTTTTCTGGCTCTGGCACATTTTTCTTTCATTAGATGAATTTAATTAAATAAATCATTTAATAGAAAAAAAAGTGTCAAAAAACAATTAAAATAAAAAAAAACAGACTGCTTTTAAAAAGAAAGGCACATGCTGAATCTACATCGAACATCAAATATATTTACACACTATCATTATGATGATATGTGTCCGCACAGTCTGATCTCACAAGGAAACGTAACTATTTTACGCAAATCGTTTTAAATTGTATGAATGAGATCATATGAATTAGCCGTTAAAACAAAAAGTTATGGATTGCTGTAAGATTGTGTTGGTCTGCAACACAAAGTCTAGAGATATTTGTGTGTCCATAAATTTTGTTTATTTTTTATTTTTCAGCAGGAAGGTTTATAGAATAATAAGATATGTATGGCAGCACAATAATTTATCAAACTGGTCATTTGGATAAGGACAGTTTTTGTCGTACAGCCACATGTAAAATACCTATCATGTATGCCATGTCTGCAATAAAGCCTTCAAATGAACTACACACCTCAAGGTATAGCATTAATTTAGCTAATAAAACTTTAATTTACCAAACTTATCAAATATTAAAACACACACACACATATATATATATATATATATATATATATATATATATATATATATATATATATATATATATATATATATATATATATATATATATAGTATATGCTGTGCCACCTTAGTTTATTTTTCCTATTTTTCAACAAAATATTCTTTACATTTTAAAATAGTTCTTTAGATTTCTAAATTGTTTATCGTCCTCAGGAAAACAAGAAAGCTTCTTTAAATGTAAAAGCTCCTCAAAGTAGAATGGATTCTGCCAATGCTTTTGGCATTCATCTGCTGAATGGAAAAAATTACGTTATTTCTAATGTAATGTCATCACTATGGTCTCTCTGAACTTCTATTGTACACACTCATGGGTTTCAGGCATATAATGTTTGTTGTGGCCCTTGTATTAAAGACTTATGCAGAGCCTCTTCTTGAAGATCAGAAAGACAGGACACCTCAGCAACAAATATATATAAAAACTTCTTGAACAAAAACATATAGTTAGTGAAATAAATTAAAGGTAGTAAATCAAACACAGACAAAAAAATATATAAATAAGTAAATAAAAATATAACTGGTTAAAGGGGCGACGCAGTGGCGCAGTAGGTAGTGCTGTCGCCTCACAGCAAGAAGGTCACTGGTTCGAGCCTTGGCTGGGTTAGTTGGCATTTCTGTGTGGAGTTTGCATGTTCTCTCTGCGTTCGCGTGGGTTTCCTCCGGGTGCTCCGGTTTACCCCACAGTCCAAAGACATGCAGTACAGGTGAATTGGGTAGGCTAAATTGTCCGTAGTGTATGGGTGTGAATGAGTGTGTATGGATGTTTCCCAGAGATGGGTTGCGGCTGGAAGGGCATCCACTGCGTAAAACATGTGCTGAATAAGTTGGCGGTTCATTCCACTGTGGCGACCCCAGATTAATAAAGGGACTAAGCCGAAAAGAAAATGAATGAATGAATGAAAGAGGTAAACAGGCTGCATTGAATGAACTTAAAGTTGGCTTATATGTTTAAATGTTTAATTATTGGTTTCACTACAGCACACCTGTCAGCCTTTTCTTGAGTATCAGATTCTATTATAGCATACATTCAGAAACACCAACAAGACGGATCCCTCAAACAGAATTATAGCAGTATGATGACAAGTTGTGAAGTCAGAATGGAATGATTTCCATTTTTAATAGTCTGCGCTGTCTGCAGCCCCTCTGCTCCATGATCCAACAGGCTGCGAATGACACATATAGGATTGAGCTGGAAGCAGGATCAAGCTCACGTCGCCAGCAGCAAGCAGAAATCACAGGCTTAAGAGTCCTCTGGGTGCTGTTCCGCCTGGCGGTGCATTCAAGCAACTCTTACAAACATGTCCTGCCCAACTAACTCCAGAGGTCCCCAGCCAAAGGTCTGCTTTATGAGCCCTGGAGCACGTACAGTCGAACTGGGAAAGCACATTAAAAAAAAGGTTGAAAAATAAAAAATGGCCTGGCCATGGATATCAATGCCTTATTTTCTTTCTACTCTTCTCACCATTTCTTTTCCTTTTTCTCTTTCAGATTCATGCTTCTGTCTTTAACCTCAGCTAACGGGAAACATTCTTTGAACACAGAGGATTGTAAGGGTTCTCTTAAAAATGACAATGTTCTCGTGTTCACAATGTTCTTGTACAGTAACATCAATAGAACGTTTTCTTTTACACTAAAAAAAGTGTTTGCTGTTTGTTCAAACTACTTATTAAAGTGAGCTGAAACAACACAATCATTGAGTTTAAGGGGGAACTTAATTGTTTTATATCTAATCCACCTAAATTTGTAAAACCTAATAAGTTAACTTAATTCCTTCATATTGTCCCAACACAAACGCAGCATTTTTTACACTATACATTTAGCATGATTTTATTAGCACAACATAACAGTATTTAATATCAATGTATTTAGAATTTAGTATTACGATTAGAGTTAGCAGGTAAATGTAAGCATCATATTGCTCATTGTAAACATGTACCCTAATATGATGTGGAAGACATTGGAGAATAATTCCTTTTTATCTGAAAACAAACAAAGCTCTCAGGGGATTGAAACAACATGAGGGTTAATAATTATTCATTCAGTCATTTTCTTTTTGGCTTAGTCCCTTTATTAATCCAGGGCCGCCACAGCGGAATGAACCGCCAACCTATCCAGCATATGTTTTTACGCAGCGGATGCTGAATTTTTTGCGGATTTTTATCACTTCATATCACTTGAATATGCAACCCAGGCTGATTCTGAAAATGTACTGCTATATACATTTCTGCCAAATATGTCCCAGGAGGTACGTTTTTTGCAGTTTTTGTTTGCGTGAATCCACCAGAGGCTGCTGTGTACACTTATTCAGATCTCAAGTTTCTCTCACGAGTGCCATTCGCACCTGCTGTTCTCGTGTAAATCCACCAGAGGCCGCTGTCGACTGACTTACTGAATGACTGACTGACTGACTGACTGACTGACCGATTGACTGGCCCACCCTCCTCCTTCCCTAAACCCCAGGATTAAAAAGCAATCCTGAAAAATAAAAGCCCTCGCCTGATTTTAGCACGCTTTCAGATTTTACCACATTTTCACCCTGTTATTTACTTGTTTATTTTATTTTTTGGCTTCTGTTTTTGTCTTACCGGCTTTCTGGAACCGGTCTTCACTGGACTCAAACCCTGTCGTCGTAGTCAACTCCTCTCTACATCTCAAGTCCACCGACGTACATGGCGAGCTAACTGGACAAACTAGTAACAGCGGGAAAGCCGTCCATACGCAGGTAATCGGTCAGCTGGTAAGCACGAAAAGGAAAGGCGTTATACTGCCTCATATCGTTTGTTTTAAAAACGAGATGCAGCCATACGTACTTCTGGCTACATAATTCATGATCTCCAGAAATGTATATAGGGGGACATTTTCAGAATGAGCCAATGTTGCGAATATGTCATCCTATCATCAAGTAATCATTTAGGTTTTTACTCTCAAAGTGCTGCCAGCCATAGATTTAGCATTTTATCAATTACCAAGGAAAGTGGTTTCGGCTATCACTCAAAATTGTTTTTAATGTTCTCCTTTAATTTTTAATCGCAGGACACGTAGGGGCATGAGGTTGCATATATATAGTAAATTTGGGATAAACTATGCCTTTGGAAATTGGGGGTAATTTTATTTCAATAAACTGATTTACTTCAACTGAAACAGAATATTGAATTGGGGGCCGAGCTTTTTTTAAAAAAAACATTTATTTGCAGCAAATTAACAGTAAGAGGGGTATAGTTTAGAATATTGTGGCTGTGCCATCAAACTGACATCAACAGAGAAGGGCCGCCACTCCAAACACAGAAACAAGTGGTCAGAGTTTGACAGGAGATTACAAAAACAACCTTTTCCAGTGAATTAACTAAGTATGGATCAATTGTTCAACATAATAAATTAATAAACCGTGGTAAATTAATATAAATCATGCATTTTGATTACACACAAACTTTAAATGGATAACTTTTTTGAATCCTTTTTCTGGCCCTTTGATTTAAAGTGTAGTCAGCACTTCCCCATGGGAGCCCTTATCCCGGGCCACTGCTCTTCCTCACCCTCACCTATCAGCCAACCAGTCTGACTGTGAGATACAGCAGGGCTTGCACGCTGCAGGCTCTTTGAACGTCCACTCGCCATTCACTTACCTCATTAAACATGACAAAGAAGATCAATGCAGCTGGAGTCATGATAACGGGTTGGATGATGTTGGCCAGTAAGGCCAGCAACATTTCTCCAGGTCAATATTATAGCCTCCCTTTTCACTCATTGAGGGTGGAGGACTGCATTTCTCCCTAAAAGCAAAGGGCGAGACGAAAGCTGGCTGTCCCAGTGTCTCGCTCTCCCATTCTGGCTGCTTGCATTAAACTGACGTCTACTGAAAGAGGTCTTGACCATACAACGTGAGACGTTGCAAAACCACCAAATAGCTTTACATAATGGGTAATGATAACCTAGCGTGAGCCGCAACGTCCCCATCAAGCAGTTACCACTCTTATATTTTGCTTTGCAGATATATTATATGTCTCGTGATGAATCCAATGACAGGATTTCTCCATTGATGTAATGCCCACGATCTGTCAGTTAAGCAAAGCATAGTTTATTGCCAGTCAATCACAGTCGGCCAACTTGGAAGCAGTCGAACAATTGAACGGCACACCATGTACATTTGGTTTGACAGGCTGCAAAAATAACACCAACACCGGGCCCTAGGGAACTGGGCATGGACATTTCTCCAAAATAAATGATTCCACACCAGAGAGGAGCCTTTACAGTTCACACTATTTTTTATTTGATATAAATTTGGATCCCGGGTGGGCGTTTTATAACTCTTTCTTGAAAAGAAATGCTGTTTCCTTTGCTGGCTGCCAGGACAGTCTCAGCAGTCTTGTATCACACCTTGAGTTTGGTCAAGGCAAATGGAAAGGACAAAACACACACACACATGCACATACACACTTCTCATTTCATCGTCTCATTGGCATTAGTACATCCATGCCAAAAACAAAGAGAAAAAACACCCTTTTCATGAATGTGGACTGTAAGTAATACTGGACTTGACATTTTCTATCCATCACACAGCAAAAGGTGCCAAAAACAGTCACTGTTTGACATCTTATTACTGTAATTTTTTGCTATTTTTGTTAAGTTAGATGCATTACATGGGTTGTTCATCCAAAAATGACATTTCTGTTGTAATTTTTTCACCCTCGTGTCATTTTTTTTTCTTTAGTGGAACAACAAATTCAACGAATTTCTTCAAGCTATTTTGAAGAAATAGTTAAACAGTTCCCCCTGACTGTATGGACAATGGAATACAGTGGAGGTCACAGGGAACTATAAAGGATTTGGCTGTCAGCATTTTTCAAAAAACAATACATCACTAAATCTAACACTAAAGATGTTTAACATAAAGGAACACTCCACTTTTTTTGAAATTGGCTCATTTTACAAGATGCCTGCTGCAGCAATGGTACAGTATACCGTTTCTTAATTATTACACCAAAATGAGAATATAGTTCCTAGGCATCCGCCTAAAAAATGCAACTTTTCATTTTCAGTTGGTCTTAATACACAATGTAACTACAGAAGAGTCAAGCTTTCAATAGAAAGACTTTCAAAGCTCCAGTCTTTTTTTAGCAAGATGCTAATGGTTTAGTCTGGTTCAATGGTTCATGCTAAGCTAAGCTAAAAGTACCCCCCACAAGACCTGGAGATTGGCTGAATGTATTCAAGAATGGTAAAACTCTACAGTTTAACTCTAAGAGAGTTGTAAAGTTAGCCTATTTAAAAATAAAAATAAAAGAAATCAGTGATTATATCTGACTGAGGTAATCATAACTGTAAATTATTCCCAAAATCAGAGGGGAATAATAGTCGGATAATAATCATGTAGAAGTGCATAAACCTAACTGTAAGCCTAAACTTAACATGAATGGTAAATGTAAATCTTAATTCTAATTGGCTTATTGGAATGTTGTTCCAGGATCAACATATATGTTAATCCAGGAACATGTCCTACTTGGTGAAATCAGGTTGGCGATATGCCTACTGTTTATATATTTGTAGGTATGACTGTTTGTGTATTCTGAAGGCAGTGGCGTGTATCAGGATGATAATGCACCAATACACACACAAGACTGGTCACAGCTTGGTTTGATCAACATAAAAAAAAGCTCCCATGGCCTGCCCAGTCACCAGAGCTGAACATTATTGAGTCGTTGTGGGGTTTTGAGGCCCTACACCATACTAATGAATTATTGTGGTTTTAAACGAGGCGTTTCAGATTCATTGTCCTACCTGTTTATTGCTATTTTATATATACAGTTGAAGTCAGAATTATTAGCCCCCCTGAATTATAACCCTTGTTTATTTTTTTCCCCAATTTCTGTTTAACCGAGAGATTTTTTTCACATTTCTAAACATAATAGTTTTAATAACTCATTTCAAATAACTGACTTATTTTATCTTTGCCATAATGACAGTAAATAATATTTTACTAGATATTTTTCAAACACTAGTATTCAGCTATTAAAGGGTTAGCTAGGTTGATTAGGTTAACTAGGCAAGTTAGGGTAATTAGGCAAGTTATTGTATAATAATGGTTTGTTCTGTAGACTATCGAAAAAAAACAAATTAATAAAAGGGCTAATAATTTTGTCCTTAAAATGTTTTTTAAAAAAATCAAAAACTGCTTTTATTCTAGTCGAAATAAAACAAATAAGACTTTCTCCAGAAGAAAAAAATATTATCAGACATACTGTGAAAATTTCCTTGCTCTGTTAAACATAATTTGGGAAATATTTACAAAAGAAAAGGAAATCAATGGGGAGCTAATAATTCTGATTTCAACTATATATATATATATATATATATATATATATATATATATATATATATATATATATATATATATATATATATACTGTATATATATATATATATATATATATATATATATATATATATATATATATATATATATATATATATATATATATATATATATGTATAGTTGAAGTGAGAATTATTAGCCCCCTGAGTTATTAGCCCCCTGTTTACTTTTTTTTTACCCAATTTCGGTTTAACGGAGAGAAGATTTTTTTCAACACATTACTAAACATAATAGTTTTAATAACTCATTTCTAATAACTGATTTATTTTATCTTTTCCATGATGACAGTAAATAATATTTTACTAGATATTTTTCAAGACACTTCTATACAGCTTAATGTGACATTTATAGCGTACTCACACTATGTACTAGTGATGTGCGGATCGATACTAAAATATTGATATCTCCGATACCAGCTTTGTATGTACTAGAATCGATTATCTTATCAAAATATCGATATTTTAATAATTTGGAGCAAATATGTAGTTTATTGGAAATAGAAATACAGTGGAAAGTAACCACAATTTCCCTAGTTTATCTGAATATGCCAACTTAGTCGGAACTACTTGTTCTACCGCCTGCAAAGTCATGTGCGTAATATGGCACAATACAACTGCAGTCAGATCACGCTAGCTAGCCAGTATAGCCACTCAGTCTGCTGGCACATGTTGTTCAGTCACGCTGTCATTGAATATGGGTGACCGCAAGCAGAGACTTCACTTCCATAAACTCAAACGGTGCAGTTTGTGACAGGTGTAACAAAACAGTGAGGTACTGTGGTAATACCACAAACCTAATCAAACATCTACATAGTAATCGCAAGACAGAATATGACAAGGTCACGACTAGGCAGTCAGAAGAGGAGGAAAGGAGAGGCACAGGTGCTGCTAGGGCGAGAGAGACATCACATTCAGAGTCCTTAGGTGCAGCAGGCAGGCACTATCCAGGTACAGAGGGAGAAAATTCAGCGATTTGGCTGTATTTTGGGGGCTTGGGTTTTTTGTGACATTGATAAAACTATGAAAAAAGGTTCAAAACACTTTCATGGGAACCGGATTAACTTGTCACTAAACGTAGAAGTGTGATTTTTTTTTAAAGATGTTCAGGCTGTTATATGTTCAGTTTTAAGATATACATGCTCAGATGCTGTCAATAAATATGTTTAAAAAGTTGGCTTTGTATGATAATTCTTCATCTATAAACAATAAACAAGAATAACCCGTAATATGTCTTGTATTCAGTACGAAGTGACACTTTTAAGGACAGTACTTGCTACTTTAGTTTCCCAAACAGTCATTTTTGGGCAAAGTATCGGTATCGGATCGGTATCGTCGATACTCGCCTTCATTTTACTTGGTATCGGATCGGATAGGAAATCAGTGGTATCGCACATCACTACTATGTACAGTTGCGTTGAACCGGGCCGAAGCACGCTTTTCCCCCCTCCCGTCTCCCCCGACGGCCCGCACTTACATTACATTCGGGCCTGGGCACGTTTACGTCAAAGATGACGCGCTGTTCAGTTTAGGAAGAGAAGCGCTCTCGCTCAGCACAGTGGAGATTTCTTTAGTTATATCGTTTAAGTCGTTTGATATGCGGTGACACGCAGTCAAATATTTCGCCGAACAGATCAGCCACCTTTGACGCTCATAAAGTCCTCGTGCTGCAGGAATTAGGAGGTTTGTTGAAGGCGCAGCTGACGTGCAGTGAGGGGTTTGCGTCTTTTATAAACTATGACAGTTTGCGTTCATTGAACAGTATGAATGATTAATTAATCCATATCAAACAGTCCCTTAAAAGTCACGTCTCGCTTTCAGTTTCGGGCTCGGGCGCGTTTTGCACTCACACTGCAAGCGTACCGCGCCTGAGCCCAAGTAAACTGCGCTCTGGCACACCTCTTCCAACCCGGCCAGGGCCGGCCAAGTGTACTGAGCCCGATTCAGAGCACTCACACTTCTCAAACGATCCGGGAAACGGGCCTGGGCACGGTACGGATAGCATAGTGTGAGTACGTCCTTAAAGGCTTAACTAGGGTAATTAGGCAAGTTAGGCAGGTTAGAGTAATAGTTTGTTATGTAGACTTTTAAAAAAATATTGCTTAAGGGGGCTAATAATTTTGACCTTAAAATGGTTCTTAATAAAATAAAAATTGCTTTTATTCTATCCGAAATAAAACAAATAAGACTTTCTCCAGAAGAAAAACTATTATCAGACATACTGTGAAAATTTCCTTGCTCTATTAAACATCATTTGGAAAATATTTAATAAAGAAAACAAAATTCAAAGGAGCGCTAATAATTCTGACTTCAACTGTATATATATATATAGTATAATAGCAATAATAAAATACACAAAATTCAGCATAAGTTCATAGCATTTAATGTTTATTTTATTATATCAAGTTAATGATTAAAAATTATTAATAACTGATTAAAACAAAAGGTGGTCAGCTAAAAACCATTCAAATCAGCCATTTACAGGTAGCACACTGTGTTTAGATTGTTGATTAAAAAAGGGAATTGTCCGAGTCCCCAGCTAAGCCTACCCTGCATAATTGGTTAAACTTGGCCTAGTCGCTTTACCCCAGGTTATATATCACCGTCTTGAGGTTCACTTTATCTTAACAGCTTAGGGAACCTCTCATGTTCACTTCAAAGCCCCGTTCCAAATGCCTTCAAAGTCAGAGACTAAAACCTCTGTATCGCCCCAGAATCAGAAGCTGGAATCCATCTGAGTGTGGGAAAGTTTATTATGGAGCAACTGCATTTCTTTCTTTTAATTTTGGAAAATCGATCATTAAATAATGTAGTAAAAAGACCGCACAGGCAAGTACAGGATGGAAAAGAACTTTATTTATATAAAAGGTGATCTGTGACAGACGGGAACAAGTACGGTTACAAACTAAATGTGACAGTCTATCGCTAGCAGACAGTTTGCATTAACATCCAGAACAGTGGAACAGACAACAGGAACGAAACAGGCCAGCTCAGGTTGACTCACAGGCTATTTGTAGACATAGTGATGGCTCACGTCAATTAAACATGTTTTCCTCTTTTTGCATGTTTTTCAGAGGACTTCATTTACAAAAACAAATCATTTTACACCAAAAGCCAAAAATAAAAAAGGAGAAAATGACTCGCTAACAAAAAGAAAAGAAAAAATACGACAGTTTTATGGAGATATCACAGAAGTTGATCTGAGCACTTCGAATTGCAACACCGCCTCAGGCGAGAACAAAACTATTACTTTTTTCCTACTCAAAAAACATCAAGCCTGCATGTGGTGGTAAACACATCACGTGGGAATACAGAGGAAATGATTGGTTTTAAAAGGGACTCCCCCCGCCGTCTCCTCACTCACTTTATAATTTGCCTCAACAGTAAATCAGAGTCACCGCTGGGCTCTCTGACTTCGGCGTGGATTTGTCCTCTCCCAGCATTCCTGCGCTCATGAATCACTCTGATTCCTGGCTTCCACCAGGCATTTCCTCTACAACTCTCAAAATTCAGCGAGGAGCAGAGAGTGCCGCTCGCCATCCCGGGACAGCCTTCGATTCGGCCCACAGGAGAACAAGGAACACATAATATCATTCTAGAGCTTTCCAGATCTTGTTCCAACTGTTAAAGGAACATATTGGATTCAATACAAGTCAAGCTCAATCGACAGCACTTGGCTTACAATGAAACAAATGCAAGAAGGTGAACTGGGCCAAGTTGTTCAAATACTCGGTTTCAAAACAATATGTTAAAGGAAACGTTCAGCAAAAAATTACAGTTCTGTCATCATTTACTTAGCCTCTAAACCTGAAAAGGTTTCTTTCTTCTGGTGAACAGTAGATATTTGGAAAAATAATATTGGTATAGCCAAACTGTTGACGGTAACCACTGAAGCTAAGCAGGGCTCGGTCAGTATCAATATAGGAGACCACATGGGAAAGCTATGTTGCTGCCGGAAGTGGTGTTAGTGAGGCCAGCAGGGGGCACTCAACCTGCGGTCTGTGTGGGTCCTAACGCCCCAGTATAGTGAAGGGGACTCTATACTGCTCAGTGACGTTAAACTGAGGTCCTGACTCTCTGTGTTCTTTAAAAAAAATCCCAGGATTTCTTTCGAAAAAGAGTAGGGGTTTAACCCTGGCATCCTGCCCAAATTTGCTCACTGGCCTCAGTCCATCATGACCTCCTAACCATCCCCATATCATAATTGGCTTCATCGCTGTCTCCTCTCCACCAATCAGCTACTGTGTGGTGTGCGGTCTGGCACAATATGGCTGCACACTTGTGGTGGATGAGGAGATTCCCCCCAATGTGTAAAGCGCTTTGAGTGTCCAGAAAATCTCTATATAAATGTAAATAATTAATATTATTATTATTATTATTAATCATTCACGTCCTCGGTAGGAAAACAAAAGGAATCTTATGGAAGTCAATGGTTATTATAAACTTGTATCAAAATATCTTCTTTTCAGCTCAGCAGACGAAACAAACTCATGCAGGTTTGGAATAAGTGAGAATTACATTATTTGATTCCCTTAAAGAGATAGTTCAAACCCAAAAAGTCTCTGTACTCACCTATTTTAGTTTCTTTCTTTAGTTGAACACAAAATAAGCAATTTTGAGGAATGCTGGTTGATGGCGCCCATTAACTTCCATAATATGGGTATCATCAAGCATTTCTTATAATATCTTATTTTTGTGTTCAACTGAATGAAGAAATTTGTAAAGGTTTAAAAGCACATGAGGGAGAGTAAATAGTGAGATGATTATTTTTTTTTTGGTGAACTATCCATTTAAAGGTCCGTTTACACCAATGACAATATGGATGATTTCATTTACTACAAAGACTAAAAAATAAACCAATAATGACAAAAGAATGTCATTGGAATCGCAACTGGAATTGAATTTTTTTTTACAGGTGTTGTGCAATGTAGCAGCCAATTCAAATACGCCAAGATCTCGAACATTTAAAGCGCCAGACACAAAAATGAACTAATAATGAGCAAAAGGTTATTGTTATAGCTAACATTCCTGGTCTTAACCCCTCCAGTATTTTGCAGGGAAATTTGTAATATTTAACGATATTTTATATAAGGCATTATATAAATTTTATTATGGCTTTTCTGAAAACATATGGCCTTATTTGCTTAAATTTTGCTTTCTTTTTTGATCTCAAGAAGTATGTGCTCGCAAAATCCTGGGGAGACTGAATAGAGCTTTAACATGATTTAAGTGCTTACAAACCTTGTCTGTGTAAAGTTACATCCAAATTTACAACTTCATTGCCATTTTACAACAACGGAACGCCTACAACTGCTCTTAAAACGGCCGTAAAAGCTTTCTTTCAAAACACATAATTAATGAAAGTGCTTTCCTAAACTATATTTAGAAGTTTAAAAAGGTCAATTTTTAATGTTAAAAAAAAAAAAAAAAAAAAAAAATATATATATATATATATATATATATATATATATATATATATATATATATATATATATATATATATATATATATATATATGTGCAAAAAGTGCTGTCATTTGAGCGGCATTTGTACTGAACTCAAACCATTCCTTAATTCTGATGTTGTGTGAATGTTCTTGCTTCCAGACATCAATCACGAGAATTTCTTAACAGACAAAGTTTTTTTTTTTTTTTGTTAAATCTCTTACATACCATAACATATCTTCATAATAACATTCATAATAAAGCAAAGATAAGAACTCCATAGTGCCATGGGAAAAATCACAGAAAGATCCTACGAGAACTTTGAGAGTTGCGGTTTCCCAAAGGACGCGTAGAAAGTAGAAAGGATTTCTTAAATTATTATTCCGACTTTGTTTTCTTAGCATTTAAAAGACTCGGTCGGCTAAATTCTTATTCAATTATATACAAAACATACAACGTACAATACAGAAAGATCACTTCACAAGTTCACGAATGAGACCAGTTCGAAGCTCTGAAAGCTGTGTATTATGTTTCTTCATATCATGGCCTGGATCACCATCCTGCCTTTAACCTGGTGAATGTAGGAGCTCTGAGTGGCCATTGTCTCGTCATCGCTGGTGCAGGGCTCCTCTTTGACCCGGATGACGCCGGGGTAAGAGTCCAGTGGGATGGTGGGTGAGCGGGAGTTGTTCTGGGGACTGTGCTTCCGGATGACGCCACCAGAGGGCGAGCTCTCCTCCTGCATGGCCTGTTCCTGACAGTCTTCTCCTTCTTCCTCTGACTCCTGCAGGTGGACGTTTGGCTGACGGAGCTGCTCGATGGATTTCGAAAGCATCTGTTGGTGAGAGAGAGAGAGAGAGAGAGAGAGAAACAAAAATATGGATTTACTATTGGTTTGTTGTTGTGAAGTATGGAATCTGTTTTTTGTCCTATTCCCCATGACGCTTATCTTTATATATGGCAAGCCGTTTTGACATTTAATCAATAACCCTTACTAGTATCTATTTTCACGTTACTAGTGGTTATTTTTTTTGATACTAGAATCTTTATGGCAAGCCGATTTGGCATTTAATCTATAACCCGTACTAGTATCTATTTTCATGTTACTAGTACTTATTTTTTAGATACTAGTGCTTATTCATTAGATACTAGTGCTTTAAAAATATATACTAGTAGTTACTCATTAGACACTGGTTCTTTTTGTTAGATACTAGTACTCGTTCATTAGATACTAGTACCTATTAAATAGATACTAGTTCTTATGTATTAGATACTAGTACTTATTCATTAGATAATAATATCTATTTAATAGTTACTAGCACTTATTCATTAGGAACTAGTACTTATTCATTAGATACTAGTACTAGGACTTATTTTAATAGTGACTAGTAACTATTCTGTTGTAACTAGTAACAAATGTAACATTTGACCAATGATTTCTATGTGTTCTGTCATTAAGATTTCGTCTTTTCAGTCTTGACCAGTATTTATTCCAACTTGGACTAGTACATATTTTATGTACTAGTACTTATTCATCAAATACTAGTATCTATTTGATAGATATCGTGCTTATTAATTAGATATGAGGCTTGCCGTTCTTTGTATGAATTAAGGCAAGTGACTTCTGTTAACATGTGATGAGGTTGTTTTTAACGCACAGTTCACCCATCAAATATTAAAAGGCAACAATAATGTAATGATTAATAAACTACTTTCAGCAGATCATGAATAACCACACAAATGTGTGTATTTTGAATGTTACCGTATACTGTAGGGAATAATGTATATATATATGTTATTCCCTACAGTATACGGTAACATTATATATATATATATATATATATATATATATATATATATATATATATATATATATATATATATATATATATATATTACAACATATAATAAAAAAAAAAAAAATATATATATATATATATATATATATATATATATATATATATATATACATATACACTACCGGTCAAAAGCTCGGGGGGCTTTTTTTTATTATTAATTTTATTTAATAATTTAAAGAAAATTATTCTGTTCATCAAGGCGGCATTTATCAAATGTAAAAAAAAAAGTTAAATTGTTAAATACTTTTTTATTAAATATTTATGCATTACTTATTGTATGTAGTTTCAAATGAAATTATTAGTCCAGTCGATTTTTCTTTTATTACTATTACCATTAATAATAATAATATTAATAATAACAACAACAATAATCATTATTAGAGTGATTTCTGAAGGATCAAATGACTCTGAAGACTGGAGTAATGAAGGTGAAAATTCATCATTAAAATCACTGGAATAAATGATTAAATTATAAACTACTTTTGAACTGTTATTTTATAGTGCAATAACATTTTACAATTTTTACTGTATTTTTGATTAAATAAATGCAGCCTTGGTGAGCAGGAGAAGATTATTTTAAAACATTTATAAATCATACTGACCCCAAACTTTTGACCGGTAATGTATATTATTTTATGTATATTTTATTTCTTACAGTACAGTAACATTCAAAATCCATCCGTATTTCATAAAATAATTTTATTAAAATATATAATATATTAAATATATATTTATCTAATAATTTTCAAAAAACATTGAATTTTTATTTGATGTGTACAATATTTTAAGTAAGGAGCATACTTTAAATTAAATTTATGTTACTCATTTGGATGATCATGGATAATTCAGATCTAAATTCTCAGATTTTTTGACCCTGAAATACATATTCAGTACAAATATATTTTGGTATATGAAGGTTATGATTAAATATGATTTCAATATCAAAAATATATTTTCTTGAGCCTCACAGTTTCAAAATAACTTTAGCACATATTTTAAATATATATTGTCTCCAAATAGAAAATTACAATATGGGTTATGACCAACATTTAATGATCAAAATCATACTGTTCACTACAGTCTCTGGACATCCCAGACACCAATTTTTAAAAGATGAATTTCTGTCTGACCATTTGAGATTAGAATAAATGTTACAGTCACATTCATGACCTTTTTCTAGTATTACAGCACACTGTGATTAATACATTTTGTTGTTTGCTTTTGGCATCCGACAGAGTGTTTGAACCCAGAAACTGTGATACAGTGACATCAGATTGTATGTTCTGCCAGTGTACATAATCATTTCAGTCAATGAGTGAGTAACACAAACATTTACCAGAACTGGAATAAGAGCCAAAAGGTGAGGAAGATGCTCAGCGTTATAAATATAGCCAGCATCAAGTAAATATATGTGCCTGGAATTAGTCAAATACTTTTAATATCTTCTTCTAAAGCCTGTAAGCGGATGTGCAATTACACAGGTGCCCTATTTAGCTCAGGTAAAACATTGGGCTAGAAAGCTAATCCCTGATTTCACAGCATTCATGACCTCATTTCCCTCAGAAATCATCTATTTATTTATTCCAGCTACAGCAGTTTAGGGTTACAGGCTTTGCAAAAAGAGAGATTATTTACTTGCTATTAATTACTGCGAATAATTAAAAGTCACTTCCATTTATAGGACTTTTATAGCACAATGCGAATTCAATAGTTTTTCTCTTGGCAAAAAAAATAACATATTAGAAATAAATAAATAAATAAATGTTTATGTTTTTGTATTAAAAAATAACATTAATTGCAATTCATAAATTTGAGCTGAATTATTGGCAGGCTATCCACAAAGAAATGATTTAGCTGTTGTGAATAATTATTAAAAAGTATTATTTTAAACACGTCTTGCGACTTATTGAGTCGGGTGTATGATAGGGCCCAAGGACTTTTCATAGGTGCTCTTTTAAAGTAAATAATAAAACAAATCTTTTTTTTTTTTTTGTAACTAAACATGATTTCCTAGTTATGCATTATTTTAACACAAAATTACAAGTCAGTTTTCATGACCCAGACCAGACTGTTTTGCTCTACAGTTTTTTTCTACTGAGGACATAACAATAAATAGGCAAAACAAGTGCTCTCTGGGCACTTTTGATCTTCATGTCTGAAAATTGCACTTGTAACCTTGAATTTCCCATAGCTCTCTCAGCAATAATAAGGCAGATCAATCTGCAGGCTCTCGCTAACAATGGACTCTTTCACAGCGCGAGCCTCCCGTGTCGCTAACCTTGCATGCGCGGCAGAATAATTGCACTTAAACGGATGGCCAGGTCATGGCTGCTGGTGCACAGAAACACAAATATTTCCACAGGGGAACAGAAGTATGTATTCTCTCCACTTTGGTGCCCATTTGAACTTGTCCCTAAGCAATTTTGTGGTGTTAGCATGCAACTGATGCCTTAAGCTATGCTAATTCAAGTGCCGCTTTTAAACCCCATACAGGTTTTTCCCTCACATAATGGAGATGGCCTGTCCAACTTTAGTTCCCATGTGAACTGAATGGTATTTCAAGGAAAATGTGTTTCAGGATGACGTTACAATCATCAAGCTTCATCCTTATCTTCCTGTGAAAGTGTTAAGGGGGTTTTAGTGCTGTTTTGTTGTTGTTAAAGCAGAGACTTTTGTTTTAATGCTGTATTTTTTTTAATGGTTTGGTTGGTTTTCACAAGGCAGCATTTTAAATCTCTCATTGGTCATAGGGCATCTGTTTAGAGTCATGGATTCAGGCTTTATTTGTAGCTGTTAATACATGCACTTTTTATGAACTTTTAGTAAAAAAATATACATATTTTGGGAAAACAAGCAATATTGGCTCATTGGAAATGAGCATACATTTTTGCAAAACTGGAAAATCGTATTTAAGAATGCGTTTGACAGCGGTTTCTGTGTAAATTGAATGCTACAGTAGGTGTCAGTATGACAGCAAGAACTTTTATTCCTTTTCACACTAAGGATATTTACTGGGACACATAATCAAGGAATAAAGGATTATTTCCATGCAGGTTTTTGTACAGCACCATATACCATATAATGACAACCATGATTTGTAATCGAATATATGTAATATTGTGCTTGTGATAAAAAAGCAGATAAAAAAGCATTGTAAAATCAAGGTAAAACTAAGTGGTCACGATTTTCTCTTACGTTTGGTTTCAAGACACTTTTGGTTGGGGTTTAGGGAAAGTTTTAGGTCAATAGTTTGCTGGTCTAGGTGATCTATAGTGGTGTAAAGTAACTAATTACAAATACTCAAATTACTGTAATTGAGTAGTTTTTCTCAGGAATTGTAATTTACTGAGTAGTTTTATAAATGTGTACTTTTTTCCTTGAGTACATTTTTAGTGCTGTATCTGTACTTTTACTCCACTACTTTCCTTCAACCTGCAGTAACTACTTTATTATTTCTTGTCTATGGGGATTAGAAAACTCAGTCCTGTGATCCTATCCAATCAAAACGCACAGAAGGTAAATAGCTTCATAATGAACTACGACATAACATGGGTTATTTATAATTGCAGCAAACTGTTTGGAAGCATTAAACATGTCCAAGAAGATGTCCAAAATCTTTACACGCATTGACCCAGATGCATGTCACTGATGAGAAGATGACAGATGTTTACTGTATGATGACCGAAATGGCCTTAAACAGCCAGCTGGCACAAGACGTCAACATGATGTCTGATTGACGTTTTATCCTAATGTCATGGGGATGTTGCATTTTGTTTGGAAATGAAAATCAGGTTGACGTCAGAACCCAACATCAGGCCGATGTCAATGTCCAACATCCAACCTAAAACCAACCAAATATCAACATCTAATGATGTTACAGCTTGACATTGTGTGGACGTTACCACTATGATGTCTATCAGATGTCAGATTTTCTTTGTCAGTATTTGACATTATTTTCAATATGATGTTGGTTTAAGATGTTGGCTCGACGTTGGATTTGGTCACGTTCCAACACAACCTAAAATCAACCAAATATCAACGTCGTTATTGGACATCAAAGTAAGATCGTCCTTACATCTAGATGCTGGCTAGACATTGAATTTTGGTCACCTGACATCACAACCTAAATCTAACCTAATTTAAACGTCTTATGACGTTGTGTGCTTGCTGGGCAATAACTCGTTGTTGCATGTTACGTTTACACACATGTGTACAAATTACATGCATCCACTTTTGGAAGGGCTACTTTTTACTTATACTTTTTACAGCAGATACTTTTACTCTACTTGCACTACATTTTTAGGCAAGTAATGGTACTTTTACTTGAGTATGATTTTTCAGTACTCTTTCCACTACTGTCTATATAACAAGTCTCCTTTTTGTGGACCTGTGCAAGAAGAATGTATACTTAAATATGCAACAAAATGTACCTGAAGTGGATTTGTCATCTAAAACATGCAACAAAATTTATTACGTCTAGCCTTGGCTGAAAACATGTATTAAGTCTCGATTAACGAAACTTCTAGATTGATGGCATTAGGTTTGGACCCCATCTCATTGGCTAAAGTCCAAGCAAGAAGACGTGTGATTCCCATGTAAAGTACACTTATTTTTACAATGGGTTTTCACTCACACTATTATTTCCTTTGGGCCACTAAAGTGATGCCAGCCAATTGCAATATCAAATACAACATTCAACAAAACCAAAACCTGGATCATGCAGGATGTTGTAATTAAGTAAGTTTATTTAAAAGAGCGAAAAAAAATAATTAAATAAAGTACTCAAAATAATATGTATCCCAATAGTAATATCAAAAACAAAAAGTGAATGTCACATACATTTACAAAAATATTGAATTGATCTTGATGAGGATTAACTGTCACAGCTGTAAACACAAATGCTTCCCTCTTTCTTGAAGAGCATTTGGCATCATGGACTGGGATGTTTCCAGACAGAACATTAAAAAACCTGACATTGATGTCTTCAGAAAATCTTTTGGAATTATATTGAAAGGTAACTTTGACATTTAGTGAGCCTTTATGCGTCCGAATGGGTAGTAAATATACTACAGCACCCAAAGAATCAGACCTTGCTGCTTTTTACATAACACACTTCCCATTATAACTTTTGGTCAGCTGGATTGCTTTCTAACCACAACTGAACCACCCCAGTGTTTGTTCTCAGTAGGGCTAAAACCACCTCAATTCAGTCTGGTGGGGATCCAGTTGTGATTGCTATGTTCGTGAGCTCAGAAATAAAAGAACAAAAGCTGTCAATAGGCACACATTTGTACTCTTTAGATACTAATATGTTCCCTTAAAGTACCAAAATGGACAATTTTAGAAAAGGTCCTGCCCCAGTGACAATTCTCTCTTGAGAATATATTCCTGAACAACCCAAACTAAATGAAAAAGCATGCCAAGGTTAAAAAAAAAAGGTCTTATGCCTAAAATATGTCACTTATGAACAGGGTTTGACACCCCCTGCCCTAGTACCTTTAACACAAGTTTAAATGGTTTTACCTTGTTGATGTGGACCTGTTGCTGGTACTGTTTCTGCTTCTCCAAGAAGTTCTGATGTTGCTGTTGAATCACAAGTTGAGCTAATGTGCTCTGAGGCAGCGGAGCCGACTGGGTGCGATTCAGAGGCCGGTGACGAGGCAGTTTGGGTCGGGTGCTGTTTGGAGGGTTTTCTATCATGGCCAGCGGAGAGGGTGGATGCACAGGACTTTGACCTATATAACAAAACATATTAATCAGTTTTAGATCAACACCCTGTCTGATTGATTTAAAAGAATAATTATGCTAAATAAGTTGTTGTGAATTGTCTTCATCTTGTCCACTTTGGTTCTATTGCAAAAGAAGTTGAAAACTCATTCAAATTTAAATGGTTTGTGGTCAAATGCATTCAGACAGCCACAAAAGACCACATACTCACTGAAAACATGTGTTAATCCACTTGGAAATAGGGCCCTAGAGGTGCAACTATGCTCAAGTTGTTAACAAATCATGTTTTAAGTAGGTTCTTTTCAAAGAATTAGTTAATCCAGTCTTACAACTATCTAAATCATTTGTTTAAATATGTTACTGTAATAGAGCAAATTGGTCAACTATTTAATGACAAATTTAAGCTGCCTAGTGTTGAAAAATTAATTCAAATTTAAAAATTTGTGATGTTTATTCCAGCCTTCAGTCTTTCCAACTCAGATTCCAAACTGCACAAGTCAAGTACTTATTTCTACAGTGGTAAATACAATGTTGATTGTATCAAAGCAGCTTTACATGAATAAACAGAACAAAAACATAATAATAAACACAGTATGCTTCTCATACAACTCTACCATATTATTTCAGAAGACACTTTTTTGATGTTTAAAGCATCTAGTTCCCATTCATTTATTTGAGGATGAAATTACAGAACGTATAATTCCCTGGAGAACAAGCAATGGAAGAATCTTTATTTTTGATGAATTTTATTCACTTTAAGTTCCTCTATTATTTTATTAAACAGTTCTACTACAACAGGCTTACATGCATCCAAGTCCATAAACAATATTGTGTATATTTTGTGATTGGTCTACTGCTAGGGCCGGAGCAAACTGAACTGGCGCTCTAGGCAAATGACGATCACGCCGCCCTCAATCCGAAAGTGAAAACAGAAGTGATTGGTTCGAGAAGTTAAGAGTGGGGCGGAAATTAAGGGGGTGGGGGGCTTGGGAACATCTAAACACAGGGGTGTCGTGGACACCACCCTCACTATTCTGCCACCTAGGTTCCTTCTATGGACGCCCCGGCCCTGTCTACTGCTTACAGTGCATTTTGGAAACTATGGCCAATACCATTTCCAACAGGATGCTTCTTTTCCGAAGCAATCTCGCACAGTAAGGAATACAATCAAGCCATTGTATCTCACTTGTATGTGTGATCATTTAATAGACATACTGCATTAATCTGCAGTTCACATTATTTTGTGTAAGTTTTTTTTTATATGTGTTTGTTGGAACCCCCTTTTTAGACAATAATTTCCTTTACTCTGGACTTTCACCTTTAAAATTTGCAGACCTTTTTTAAGTTTACACAGATATACTCACAGATACAAGTCTGTGTGAAATCAAAATGTACAATATTTATGTTGTGTGTGCTTGTTTATGCTTTAGGTAAACAATTAATCCAAGCAAGTTAAACCACTGGAAAACAAAAATGTTGTTTTGGTAATCTTCAATGAAAGTCTGACCATTTGGTTTTGGTGTTTGGAGTGGTTGGCTATACTGTTGACATCAGTTTTATGGCTTCAGCCACTATTTTCCTTACCAAGACTTACCGTTCTTTTGCTACAAGGCAATGATGCTAAAACAGCCCCGTGTTAATATTCCCCCCTACTGCCCCCTACTTAATATTCCCTTTTAGTCTGAAGTGCATCAACATGCTGAAATAAAAGTCTCAGAAACTTCACACAGACCAAAAAGAGGGTTTCTGTAGTGATACTATAGAAGAAGCATTTTTGGTTCCCCAAGGAACCTTTCAGTCATTGCCTCTTAAAATATCATCTATTTCCAAGTCTTTTTAAGAAGTACTCTGGTTAGAATCCTAAATGTATTGTAGGCTGTGATGATCTCACCAGAAGAGAGGATCTTTTGGTGGCGGAGTTGCTCCTTCTGGAGGAGGTGCTGCAGGAGAGCTTGGTGGCTACTGCTCACTTTGGTCTCCATTACAGACAATGGAACTGGACCCAGAAGTTGGGTTGGCAATCCTTGAATGACCGCTGATATACCACCACCATCAACATGCTTCTCCTGAAGACCTAAAGCAGCCTGACAGAAGACAGAGAGAACATTGACTACCTGCAAAACTGCTCAATATACTAATTTAAGCAACAGAATCTCGCATCAATTCTTAACTTTTTGATTTAGTGGCTAATTCATACACTGTAAAACCCAATAAGTTAAGGTAACTCAAACAATTTGAGGAAACCGATTGCAACAAACCATTTAAGTTCAAGAACTAATCCTAATGAGTGCTGTGAGCTTAATCCATTTGAGTAAATGAAGTAATTTGAGCACAGTAAAACCCAATAAATGAAGAGAACTCAAACCAACTGAGTACTGTAAAACCCAATAAGTTAAGGCAACTCAAACCATTTGAGTTAAAAAAAATTATCTATATGAGTACTTTGAACTTACTCCATTTAGGTTGAAGTAATGAGGTATTTAATTAACTCATTACCTTCAACACTGAGTTCAAAACTTTTTTAAATGAGTAGAAATAACTTTCAGTCAATTTTGAGTTAACTACAATCATTTCATTTGATAAAGTTGACAGTTGGCTTTTACAGTGTATGAATTTGTACGATTCCATTTGTAAAATTTTGTCTGACTTGCTCATCCCCCAATGATGGTTGGGTTTAGGGGTGGGGTTGGGTGCCACGCATCCAAAAAAATCATACATTTGTATGACTGAACTCATACGAATTAGCCACAAAACTGATAAAACGTAAAATAGTTACATATGCTTCATATACGTAATAGACTGTGCAAGATTGGATTTGATTGTTGATTGCCAAATAAAGACAAATGTGTTTGTATGTGTTTAATTTTTAAGGAGCAGTAAAAAGTTTAAACTCTAAATTAACTGGAGATTAAACATTATTTGGAGCTCAGCTTGATTGTTCTAGTTTGGCTGGTCTTTAAACAGCGGTAATGGATGAGGTGACTGGGGAGGACTGGAGTGCAACCGACACCAGACACTTAAGCACAATATTTATCTAAGACCTATAAAATCCCCCAAAGTCAAAGGCCAGAACCCTGAGGCTACACATATCATCCAGTCAGCCAGTGATGGCTAGTCTTTCAACAGTCAAAGCAATATACAGCTGAGCCAAGGCCATAAACTACATTTCCCCTCATTTATCAGAGTAAACATCCACATTAAGGTCATTACAATTAAAGCAGTATTGGTGACTCTATATTTGGACTTTAAAAGATAAATAAATTGGAGGAAAAGAATTAAGTTGTGTTTACACTAATCATGACACAAGTAAATCATATGAACGTATTAAATGTTTAAAAAGCATTTATTATGCAACACTAAACAAATGATTATACTAAAACATTATTGCACTGTGTTCTTTAAAATACAAAAGAATAAAGTGACACTAAAATATTCTATAATATAAATTTTTGTTATTTTATGGTATACTTGAAAATACAATACAAATATTTTAAGTATTTATTTATGTTTTTTTTTTTACAATATTAAAATTTTTGTAATTTCTCAACCTAAAAAATCTTTTTTTTTTTTTTTGGCAATCGCTGGTAACTAGATAGTGCGTGCATTGCCATTTAAACTGAAGTATCACAGTTTCATATTTAGCTGTGAAACTGCCAGCGCATAACAATAACATCTTTGCATATCTATCATGCATTATTGCAGTTGGTTGACCTAAAATAGAAACATGACTGTCAACTCTGTCGTTATGCAAATGCAAAGTCTAAATTTATTTTTTAAGTGTATACTTATTTCGGTCCAGTATGCGCATCTGTGTTCTATTTGTGTGCATCCATCTATGTATATATATGAAATTCTGTGAAAGAGGATGCATGTCGTTTGTTGACTTACACTGATGGGAGAAGAGGCAGCCGAGAAACCCAGAGAGATATTGGGCAGCGATGGAGACGTATAGAGATTTAGCATAGACACTGAGCTTTCAGGCCCTAATAACCTCGACTGTGACGGCCACCGCTGTGATGGAAAAAGAGAGGGGGGGATGGGGGGAAGGGCAGAGAAAAAGAGAGATATTTTGAAATCCCACTATGGACCATTGGAAAGAGCAACAGCACCAGAACAATAAACTTTAATGTACTAAAACGAATGACGGTTTTGTTCCTGCCACAGCAGAGCAGTATGAGCTCAACTGGAGGACATCAAGCCAAGGCCACAGAAAAGGAAAAAAAGCCCACAAATCCAGACCTGTTTCCCAGTTAATATCAAAATGAAGAGTTGTTTATCAGTAGCATTTCATTTACCCTTTTAAATTGTACATAATTTTGCAAAATTGTTTTTAGGCTTACATAAGATGGTTTTTCAGTTTTTCTTTTCCACATTTATTGGAACCTGCTTTGAATGTTATCACTCGATTGAATAGGCATTATGGTTATCAGCTGATAGATATGGGCCAGTAGGGGCCTTCTGCACCTACTGGTATGATCAGAAGGCTGTTATCATCCATCCACATTGTTAATCAGCTATACTAATAGAGAAGACTCCAGATCCAGATCTGTTTTTACATTACTGTGACGGTTGGGCTATAGGGCTGGGGTAGGGGTAGACGTTAATAAAATACAAGTAAAGGGAATTTTTTTTAATACTATAAATAATTCTCATCTTCCGGCCGCAGCAGTATGTGATCTAAAGCTGATTAACCATGTGGATGGATGATAACAGCCTTCTGAGCCTACTAGTAGGGGCATATCTATCAGCTTCATTCAATTGAGTGATTACATTCGAATCGGCTGTTTATAGGTCTCATGGAGTAAGTAAAAGTCACATGATCTTTCATTAGTTAGATACTTTGTTCATCTTGATGGAAATTCAGGCATCCAGTGCAAAAAATACACACAAAAAGCACTAACATACACTCCAAATTCTCTAAAGAAGGAAAGATGAAAAGCCTGCTTATTCAAATTATTACTGTACACTCTCAGAAATAAAGGTACGAGAGCTGTCACTGGGGCAGTACCTTTTCAAAAGGTACATATTTGTACTTAAAGAGTCCTTAGTGGTGCCTCAAAGGTACATATCAGTACCCAAATGCATTTAAAATGTACCTTTGAGGTACCAATATGGGCTCTTCAGGTACAAATACTTTTGAAAAGGTACTGCCCCAGTGACAGCTCTCGTACCTTTGTTTCTGAGAGTGTATAATAATGCAATATGCATCTTCGTTTAAACTAATATAAATAATACAAATATGTAAGTAAATAGGCTTCACAATTTAAAGCTTTCAACACTGTCCATGCTACCAGGGTGTTGAAGGTAAAATAATAAATAAAAAAATCTACCTAAAAGAGGATTAGAGAAAAGTCAAGGTGCAAACTTAATATGATATAGGGACAAGCACAGTATATTAAAAGACATGTCTATGGCCCTACTGTATTGCATAAACGGGGTTTGTCTTGGCATTAAAGGGATAGTTCACCCAAAAATTTTAATTCTGACATCATTTACTCACTCTCTGCCTGTTCTAAATCTATGAGATCTTTCTTCTGTTGAACACAAAGGAAGATATACTGCCCAGCAGGCACCTTGCTGTCAAAACGACATCAAATTGACATGACATGTTTTTGACACCAATGTTAGATGTCTATTTGATGTCATTTTGACATCAAGGTAGTCAATTGACATTAAATCAGTTAGCATTTGTGACATGTTTTTTTGATGTTATTTTGACAGCAAGGTGCCTGCTGGGTGAAGAATGTTGGAAAAAAAACTGACATTGACTTCCATGGTATTTCTCGTTCCAACTATGAATGCCAATGGCGGCTTTTTAACAACATTTTTTTGTAATATCTTGTTTTGTGTTCAAATTTCAGAACCACTTGATTAAAAGGTTGAGGACATTTTCATTTTTGAGTGAAATTTCCATTTAATGCTTGTCTGATGTGCACAATTTTCCCTTGATTTGATTTGATTTATTTCGAACAGAAAAATCATACACAAAACAATTATTTAAACAAAATACATTTCAACATGGTCGAAATGAAGCGGGATGAAGCACATGCTTATTAAATTTGTTTAATGGCTAGTGTATTGGCTGCAATGTAGAGTAACACTTTATTTTGATAGTCCATGTGAGTGTTAGTAGACTGTCTGCTTAATAGCTGTTGATTAGTTGGCATGTAGATGCAATGTAACTTAAATTCAACAAACGTACCATCAAAATAAAGTGTGACCCAATAAGTAAACCTATATGTTGCCATGACATGGCAAAATATCGAAACAGATTTACACCAATTTGTAATTGAATGAATATCCTGTACCGGTGAATCCATCTATTCTATTACTGAGTGTTGATTCTGCATTGAATCTTACCAAGCTACAAAAAGCTGTTTGGCTGGCTGGCTTAACTTTTGCAAAAAAAAACACCCAACACTGGCTGCCGCCACATACTGTAATTTGGAAACGTACAAGTGTTTGATACAACTTCAGGACATTATAATGTTGGAATTATCCACAGCTCGAGTGAACTTGGTGAGTACATTAAGATCTGGACTGACAAAATCCCCATGTTTATTGCACAAAACAATGATTAGGATCCAGAATGATTGCCTTATTTTGTATAATTGATAATGCACTTTGTTTTTTGTTTTTCCGTTAACTTCTATTCTTTGGATACCCCAGTTTAAAAAGACAGCAAGGGAGGGGGATGGGGTAATTAAATTTATATCAAATCAAATCACTTTTATTGTCACATCATCAGCAGCACGTGTGCTATGATGAGTGAAAAGCTTAGGTGCTGGCTTTAGTCAGTGCAAAATACAGGTAGTGCAAATACAACGACAGTGCAAAATACAGACAGTGCAAAATACAGACAGTGCAAAATAAAGACAGTGCAATATACAACAACATACTCACAAAAAAACAAGACAATGTAAAATTGGCAATGTTGACAGCGATACGTACGATGGATAGGTGTACACATAGTTGTAGGCAGTATTGTTTTAAGTATGGATTTTATAAAGTGCAGTGCATGCTACATCTTGATGGTGTGCAGTGCGGGGTATGGAAGAGTTTGTGTGGGGTATTTATTTCATTTTTTCAGCCTGTATGTTTGTTAACAATAATAAAAAAAAGAATTTGTAATTGAAACACACCAGTGGTGTAAAGTAACAAATTACAAATACTCAAAATACAGTAATCGAGTAGTTTTTATCAGGAATTGTAATTTACTAAGTAGTTCTAAAAATGTGTACTTTTACTTTCCCTTGAGTACATTTGTAGTGCAGTATCAGTACTTTTACTTTTACTTTATTTTCCTTTAACCTGCAGTCAATACCTAATTTTTTCTTGTCTCTGGGGATTGGCTAAAGTAGATTAATCAGTTCTGTGATTCTTTTCCATTCAGATTGTACATAGAAGTAAATCTATGTAAAGTAAATCATATCATATTGAACAACTGCAAGACATTGGCGCTTCAGAAATGCAACAAAGCGTTTGGAAGCATGTGCAAGAAGATGTCTAAAATATTTACACGCAATGATCGATGCTTACTGTATGAGGACTGTCTGAAACCACCAATTACTAATGCACTACAGAATGTTACGTTTACATATCCGTGCGCAAATTGCATGTAAATGCATGAGCCGTTCACATCGCAATCCTCAAAATTCACTACTCTTAAGTACTTTTAAAGGAGCTACTTTTTACTCCTACTTTGAGTAGTATTTGCAACAGATACCTTTACTCTACTTGCACAACATTTTTGGGTAAGCAATAGTAGTTTTACTTGAGTATGATTTTTCAATACTCTTTCCACCACTGAAACACACCTAGTGTCTTAGAAAGCAAACTGATCAGTTGTGAACTGTACTTCCTCTTCTGGGCGGTGCAGCCCATCAGCATGTGGCAGAGAGACGGTACTGTTTTACTGTTTACCCTCCAATCCCTCCTGCCTGTTCACTGACCTGAATGTGGAAATCCGGCCTTATTTGACCCAGGGGACCAGTTCCCTCTGAAAGAAGATACCTAATGTAACGGATTACAAACACGTCTCGCTTTCGAAACTGGCACGGTGTGTCTACCCAGTCTCAGAGACGTCAAGCTTATGTCAATACAATAGCGATCGGCCGTGTTTGTGTTGTTAGCATGTCTTTGGCTACCAGCGGCTGGTGGATCAATTAAGCTCCGCCACCCACCACCTCAACCCTGGATCGCAGTGCAATAAGCATTCCTTGTCGGCTATTGCAAAGGAGGTTCATGGGAGTGTAAACAGTGGTGTTGAAGAATAACACAGCTGCTGAGCTGAGGCTTGCAGAGACATGTCACATTTGCCCAGAATACACCTCTTTGTGCGGAAAGTCCATGGGGACCTGGAGGAACCGAGCCATGAAGCCACCAGGAAGTGAGTCAGAAGGAGCTAATGAACATCGGAGGAAAGGGAAAAGCCCTACATGTTCCTAAAGGAATATTATGGCTTCAGTACAAGTTACATTTAATTGACAATAGGGCTGCATGATTTGTGGAAGGGGGAAGAAAAATGGCTTTTTTTAATCTTTTTTATTTTTTTATTTTTTGTCATTTAATTGCAATTTAAAAAGTGAGAATGTATATATATATATATATATATATATATATATATATATATATATATATATATATATATATATATATATATACACACACACACTCACACACTTGCTATATACGTTGACTTTATATGACTTCCCATAGATGTAATGTTTTGAACGCACTGTATATTCTGTACTCTTCCTCCAACCCTCTTCTTAAGCCCAACCCTAATGGAAAAATGCATTTTTCCATTTTTAAACTACATAATATGGTGTGATTTTTGAGCCAATTTCCTAATGGGGACCACACTTTCCCATAATGTCAACATTTATTGGTATTGCTATTCTTGTGGGGACACTTGGTACAAATTAAATTACGGTTGGGCTTTGGTACTTAAAAAGGAAGTGAATGGGATAAATGTTTGGATGTTGCTTCTCAAAAACACTCCCATCGTTCTGATAAAATATGTGTACGATACAGAAAATATTTTTTACTCTATTATTAGCAATATTTTCCTGCCATAAATATTTGTGAAAGTGAATATTTTTATAATTAGTTATTTCTATTCAGATTGTTTGGTAACACTTTATTTTAATGGTCCATTTGAGTATTAGTAGACTGTCTGCTTAATATCTGTTGATACTGCTCCTTCAACAAACATTTAACTGACTATAAGAAACTTAGCAAGTACATGTCAACTTACACTAACCCTAACCCCAATCTAACAGTCTACTAATAATCTAATGAGAATTAGTTGCAATGTAACTTAAATTCAACAAATGGACCATCAAAATAAAGTGTGGCCGGTTGTTGTCACATGACATGATTCTTCTATGTTCTTCTACATGGGAATCGCTATCAGAATGTCAAAATATTTCTGTTTTATGTTGTTTATAATTATTTAAATCGGCCAAAATAAGAAATGCTGAACAGCTTTTATAGACTTCCAAACGTTTTTGCTCATAATGGAGAGAAAGTTCAAGAAACGCAAAACTAGACGGTTATTATTGTGGACCACGTTTTCCCCCTCACAAAAATAAATAAATAAATAATATTGTAGAATATTGTACTATTGTAGCGATATGCGTCCAGGCTTTTTGAATGCTTTCATCTGTTATTTTGTGATGTCTGGAAGATATAGGCATGGGGTAAAACTATAGTAATTTATAATAAACGTGTTTTTGAACTACATAGTAAAGTGTATAATGTGTACAACTCGTTGTTAATGAATGCTACAGAATACTGTACTATAGTAAACTGTAATACATATACCGTAACGTTAGCATAAACTATGGTGCATTGTGATTAAAGCATAAAAACTGAAGCCTATTGAATAATTTGTTTATTACTACAGTTGTGTTGTACCACAGCAACAATATAATTAATACGACAGTTTAATTCAAGTAACTATCTATAGTATGCTTCCAAACACTATAGTATTTACTATAGTATTTTTTTCATGTAACGTAATTATACCAACACAGGCTCATTCTAAAAACGTAGTCCCGTGGATGTTTCTGGAGACCGCGAATTATGTAGCCGGAGGTACATATGGCTTGCATTTCATTTTGTTTTTTTTAAACAAACACTACGGGGCAGTATGACGCCGTTCCTTTTCGCGCTTACCAGCTGACCTCTTACTTCCATGTGGAGGGCTATCCTGCCACAACCAGTTTGTCTCGTTAGCTCGTCATGTACGTCGGCGGACTTGAGACGCAGAAAGGAGTTGACCACGACGACGGGGTTCGAGTCCAGCGAAGAGCGGTTCCAGAAATCAGGTAAGACAAAAACAGAATCCAAAAAATAAAATGAACAAGTGGACAACAGGGTGAGAATGTGGTGAAATCCGAAAACGTGGTAAAATTCAGACGAGGGCTTTTCTTTTTCTGGATGGCTTTGGGTTTAGGGAAGTACGTGGGTGGGCGGGTCAATCGATAATTTTGGTTGGGTTTAGGGAAGGAGGAGGGTGGGTCAGTCGATTGGTTGGCCGGCCAGTCACTCGTTTGTTCAGTCGTTCAGTCAGTCAGACAGACAGTCGGTCGAGTGGTGAGTTTATGCGAGATCTGCGGACGCAAACGGCACTCGCGAGAGAAATTTGAGACGTGAAAAAGCGCACGCAGCAGCCTCTCGTGGATTCGCGAAAACAAAAACTGCTAAAAATACGTACCACCCGGGACGTATTTCGCGGCCTCTAGAAACGTCCACGGGACTATGTTTTCAGAATGAGCCTGGGTTGAATTATACAGTATGTACCGCCTCGATGACAGGCAAATATATTTTAGTTTATAAGAAAACTTGGCGCTTTACATGATATAAGGATCACGCTCAACATATGTGGTTATTTTTTATTTATATCTCCTTTGAAATATGGTATAAAACGCAAACATATGGACTTTCCTCTATGTCCCCCATTCAGTTTTTTACTTCCTGCCCTCCATCTGAATTTTGCATGTCATCAGAACCACGTGATTGAAAACAACCTATTAATTTTGTAATACAGGAGTACAGGAGCTGTCGATTGAGCTTAAAGGGATAGTTTTCCCAAAAATTAAATATTACTGACAAATTTTTTCCTCTTACCTTCAAGTTGTTCCAAACCTGTTTATTTTATTTTATATTTTATAATTTTTTTTATACAAATAAAGATATTTTGACTTTATATTTTGATTTTTGACTTTAGTCACTAATAACAAGATATATATATATATATATATAAAAAAAAAAAAAAAATATATATATATATATATATATATATATATAAATGTATATATATATATATATATATATATATATATATATATATATATATATATATATATATATATATATATATATATATATATTTATTTATTTTTTTTCCCATTCTATTTTTCAGAAGAAAGAAACTCACCTAGCTTTGTAACCAATAAAAGGCTGAGTAAACGATAGCAGAATTTTGGTCAACTATTCCTTTAACTTGCACAGAACCTACAATCCTTTAATATGCACTCTATATTAAAAGTCGAGCCCTAAAGTAACATTGTCTAGAGCAGCATCTGATCTTCACTTTCTCACCGTGAGCTTTACGAGAGCTGCAGGGACAGAAAACCACAAAGCTCCGCTAGTAAAGGTTAGCGGTATGGAGCAGGGGTTTGTGGGAGGAAGTGAACTGACTCTTTATTGTCCGTTCTGGGAGTCGTTTTCATTGGACTGCGACAGACAAGCAGGTCACAGGCTGCAGAGACAGAGCAGTGTTTTCATAGCTGCACGAGGACAGACTGGGCTTGTGTCGAGGAAATTTATGGTGCGGCCTGGTGACCATCAACCTTTCTTCTAGTCCTACAGGTTCTGATGTTTTAGAAAGCTTTGAAGAAACCGAGAACGCCGAACTGTTCATAGACTATTGGTGTGTGTGATAAAGCATGTTTAAAGTAAATACCTCAGTCCGTGTGGTGACTGGTAGTGAAGAGGGTCCGTTTTCAGCCCCCAAGGCACTGCAGGCCCCATTGGGTGAACTGGGCCCTGATCCTGGAGCACTGCTGCTGGCGGTGGATTCTGGAGAACATTCGATAAAACACACTTATCGTACGGCCAAGTGCAGACATCATTAATAACAGCATTTATAAACTGTACAAACCTATTTAACATATATTCTTAAGATATTTAAATACACACTCATAATAATGTGCAACTTTTGTAAAGCTGCTTTGAAACAATAATTATTGTCAAAAGCGCTAGACAAATAAATTTGAATTGAACATATGAAGTTATGAATTAATATTAATATATACAATACATACACTGTATACACACACCAGTGTTGGAGGGAATCAGGGTGCTTTCACACTTGGTTCAATTGCCTGGACCATACCCAAGTTTGATTGTCCCCCCTTTCTCAGTTGGTTTGTGTTCACGCTGTCTTTTTTTCTTCAGAACCCCGATACGCTTGCGTCATCGAGCTGCTGTTTTGTGTACGGATGTTTCCAGGTGACAGACACGAAAGCAAGGCACCAAAACGGAAAGATGTACGCACATCGCGGTCATTCTGCTTTACTGAATCTTTTGGTTTTGGACATACAGAAAGCGACTCGTGTCTATCTGCTGCAAAAATATTATAAACGTTCAGAACATCACGTGATGTCTACAGAAGCTGTTTTTGGAGGAGACAAGCAGACATTATCATTGTGTTTGCCCTGGCTCAGTCCTGCTTATCATCGTTGTACAGTTGGCAGTTCACTTCCGTTATTTGGTACGATTGCATTCATACCAGAAGTGAAGCAGACTAGAGTTCACGTGAACCATACCCCAGAGCACCTCTTTCAGGTGGACTCGGGTACGGTTCAAGGGTACACACCCGAGTTCAGAAGACACATTCACACTAGCTAAACGTACCGTACTCTGACGATAAACGAACCCGGGTGCTTACCAAAAGTGCTAGTATGAAAGCACCCCTTAGTTAGAAAGTAATTAGCTGCAAAGTAAGTAATTAGTTACTTTAATTAAATTACTTTTTTAGGATTACTTTACATTTTTAGGTCATTTAATTACTTATAATATACTTGCCTTAAGAAAAAAAGTGAATAATGACAATAAAGGGTATGCATGAAATAGGGTGTTGTTTTTGATTGATATCCCAGGCCAAATTCACTACATCAGCCCTTACACATCATGGCCTCCCAATCATCCCCATCCACCGAATTGGCTTTATCACTGTCTCTCCACTCCACCAATAGCTGGTGTGTAGTGAGCGCACTGGCGCCATTGCCCTGTGGCTGCTGTCACATCGAAGACCCCCACCCCTCCCACCCCTTCATGATTGTAAAGCGCCTTAAGTGTATGGCCATACATGATAAATGCGCTATATAAATACACCTTACATTACAGTTTAAGTCAAATGTTTAAGTAGTATTGAGTAAAGTAAATTAACAAATAATAAATATATACTTAATAATTTACTAAAGTCATTTATTAAAAGTAAATTAATTATTTTTCAAAAAAGTCATTAAAACATAATTTAAATACAACTTTAGTCATGTAATAAGTAATTAATAACTTTTTTTGAAGTAACCGTCCAACACTGATACACGATTTTCGGATGAGACGTTAAACCGAGGTCCCGACTCTCTGTGGTCGTAAAAAATCCCAGGATGTCCTTCGAAAAAGAGTATAGGGGTTTAACCCCGGCATCCTGGCCAGATTTGCCCACTGGCCTCTGTCCAACATGGCCTCCTAACCATCCCCAAATCCTAATTGGCTTCATCACTCTGTCTCCTCTCCACCAATCAGCTGGTGTGTGGTGTGCGGTCTGGCACAATATGGCTGCTGTCGCGTCATCCAGGTGGATGCTACACACTGGTGGTGGACTGGTTTCCCCCCAATGTGTAAAGCACTTTGAGTTTCTAGAAAAGTTGTAACTTGTAACACAAACTTAAATTAACAAAATTCAAAAATATGATAACAGAATATCCAAAATATTTCAATCATTCATTGTATTTTTTCTATCTATCTATCTATCTATCTATCTATCTATCTATCTATCTATCTATCTATCTATCTATCTATCTATCTATCTATTTATTTTTTTATGTTTTTATATCGTTATTTATTTATTAATGTATTAATTAATGAATGAATGATGCTTTAAAATATTTTTAAAGTTATTACCACTTTATATACATCCTAAATTATAATAACTGGTATTTGGCAATCAACAAAAGGATGCTGTCATCTTTCGCATATTTACAGAAGATCTAGATGACAATCTTGCCACTGTGTTTCCAAAACTAACCACCATCTGCAACCACTTGCTCCATTACAAAAGTACATAAGCAACCAAAATACCATGGGAAAATCATTCAACCGGCCAAGGCTGAAAACCACACTGGATGACACCTGCCAGAGCCGCTGTTACATAACAACATCCACACACTGAAACAGAATACAGCCAACCAGTGGACACAGACAGCAGGACGTCACATTTACTGCATCCTCATAATAGCCACCCTAAATAGTATTCAGCAAATAATTTGTATGGTCTAAATCGTAGATTGTCTCAATAAGTATTCCAATGTTACTTGGCTGGTCTACTATTTACAGTAAAAATTGGAACTACAGATCCGTGCACACTCTAATGTCTAATACCACCCACATCTCATTGTGTATTGAAAGCAAATTGGATTAGAACTACAAACATGATTAGAAGTGACTAAAATCCTTTGGCATTCAAATTTGCTTTGAACTTGAAAGAGAGAGAGAAGCAGATTTGTCAGTCTTTACTTTAACCTATTAAAAAGAAAAGTGTCATAATAAATACAACTATTATTAAAAATGAAATTATGATTTATTGCATATAGTTAACTATTTATGCGATGTGGGTAGATGGTGTGTTTCAATCCGACTACCACCGCAAGTATATTTCAAACCTGCGGAAGCACTGTAATTGATACAGTTTTCTCCAATAAGGTGGTGTAATAAATACATTGAAGTTTTTATTAAGTAATGTTCACATTAAATAATAATAATAATAGGAATAATAATAATAAGAAGAAGAAGAAGAGGAAGAAACATTGGTTTAAAAAGTATTTTGTGACATGAAGGTCTCAATCGCAGTTCATGCGCGCGCTGCGTGTAATGAAAGACAATGACAAGACTTAAGGTTCATATGTTGTTTAGCCTACGTTTTGTAAAGTATAAGCTACTACATATGATGAAATCGTACAATGAAAACATAGCATTATAATTCCTTCAATAATCTTCCAAAAGACAACTAGGCTACATTATTTAAAGGAATAAAGAATAACAAATAACCTTTGGGGTGAAGTGCTTTAAAACAAGTCCGCTATAGTATGCTGCAGCACCAAAATAAATGACAAACATGGCCGATCTGCGAGAGAGGTTAAGTGGCTAATACTGCATTCACGTTATGTAGTAATTACCATAATTTTGAGGTAGCACGCATGACAACACATGATTTTCATCTCTGAGCTGTTGACATTCTCGGACTGGGGATTATACACTGTTAACAGTTTTTGTAAATTACACAGTATTTAACTGTAATATGAACTGTGTTCTACTGTATGACAATTATGCAGTATGTTACTGTATTTAAAAATTGCATTGTGAAAATCACTGTATATTTAGCAGTAAAGTTATACTGAATACATATACAGTAAGATACATGGTGCTGTACATGTAAATATAGTATTTTTGCTGTAATTGATTTCCAGAAAGTTACTGGCAAACTGCTGCCAGGAAGTTACTGTAGAATCTACAGGACATTGCTAACAGCGTGCATACCAATAATTGGTCAAATTAAACCACATGTAACTGTGCTTATGTCTTTTGTTTATGTCCTATAATTACCGTCACCTTGGAATTATAAGGTTCTTTCTGCATTCTGAATGATTTTTGAGATATTGAACTTAAAAGTTTTTGCATTCCATATAGCAAACAGTATGTGTGTAACATTTGTTTTTTAAATAAAAAGTCTTAAAATGTAAACAAATAACATCCCATAATGTAAATAAGTTGTCATTTAATAAGAATATGTCAATAACTCAATTTGGAAAAAAAAGTTCAGAGAGAACTTTATAATTCTAAGGTGACGATACATTTTGTGTAAAGACTTCTACAAATGCATAAAGTCAATTACTACATTTTAAAAAACCAAAAATAAGACAAAATAACTTCTTGCAAAACTTCAAGAACTACAAAGTAATCTACAAAGTAAACAAGTCGCACATTACGCATCATTCGCAATACCCAGTGAAAATTTCCCCCATAATCATGCATTTGCATTGAGTTTACAGTACATGTAATCTACTCACACTAATACAATTTTTTGCACTGAGAACATTGTGGTGCAAGGATAGGAACTAGGAACCACTGATGTAATGATCACTTAATTATCACTAAATGCCCTGACAGTGGCAAATAATTTTGACTTTTGATTTAATTTGATTACATTAATGTTTACGTTAACACTCACAAGATATTTATAGTTGTTAATAAGAAAAGAGATTGCTGCTATAAAAACACCTGTTGATTGGACTTTTTTTTTTCAGAACTTTTAAAATACAAATACACTACTTTTGAATTCATTGATTAATTTTGCCTATAAGAATAAAAAATTAATTACAGAAAAAATCTTGCAATTAAAAAAAATGTTAATGTCATGATCACACTAACAAACTACAATTCCCATCAGGCCGTTTCACTCACAGCGGTTGCTGTTCACCACTGATGACTCACACAATACTGAATCCTGTCATCGCTGATCATCTGAAATACTTACACACCACGCATATACCGATCTTTGTTTGTTGTATCAAGTAATTCTAGTTCTTTGTTTTGCCTGTCGTATTTTGGACCCAAGCCTTGTCTTTTTGTTGTATGCTTTTTTTGCCGCCTGTACTGACCTTACGCCTGTTTGATGACTATGATTTGGATGACCTGTATGTTCCTGTTTTGCTCCTGTATTGACCATTACCTGCCTGTACGAATAATCTTATTGGATCCTTACCTCTGTTCTCCCTCGTCTTGCTCCCACACTTGAATGTTAATTGTTGCCCAGCACTAATAATTTTGCAAGCAAATTTGGAGTTGTTTCTGCATGAATAGCAGATTAATGTGTTACTTCATCTCCAATACTGTACAAAATGAAATATAAAAGAAATGCGGAGGATGTGTCAAGATGACTGGCAGGGCAACAGAATGGTCCCTTAATACCTCAAACATTCTCTTCTGTTACATGCTCAAATGTATTTACTTTTTCTTTATAAAAAGTGTGCATACTTTTAGGGTGTAGTATAAAGCACCCGCTTTGAATGTTATCACTCGATTGAATGAGTGTTATCAGTGGTTATCAGCTGATAGATATGGGCCAGTAGGGGTCTTCTGCGCCTACTGGTAGGATCAGAAGGCTGTTATCATTCATCCACATTGTTAATCAGCTATACTAATAGAGAAACTTCAGACCCAGATCTGTTTTTACATTACTGTGACTGTGGTTGAGTTTAGGAGGGGTAGATGTTATTCATCCATTCATTTTCTTTTCGGCTTAGTCCCTTTATTAATTTGGGGTCGCCACAGCAGAATGAACCACCAACTTATCCAGCATATGTTTTACGCAGCGGATGCCCTTCCAGCTGCAACCCATCACTGGGAAAGGGTAGACGTTAATAAAATATAATTAATGGGAAATTTAATAAATAATATAATAATTCTCTGGCCGCAGCCGTATGTGATCTATGGCTAATTAACCATTTGAATGGATGATAACGACCTTCTGAGCCTAACAGTAGGTGCAGAAGGCCCCTACTGGCCCATATCTATCAGCTGATAACCACTAATAACACCCATTCAATCAAGCGACAACATTTGAATCGGCTGGTATAAAAGGTGAATTGGGATGCAGCAATTGTTTATGCCCCATGTGTATTGTCACTGTAAAAAGCAAAATGTCGAATATACTTTCAAAAGTGAGTAAGTGTGTTTCTTCTTAATGTAATAAGTATCCTTTACTCAAAAAACAAGTAAACCCCTTGCCTTAAAATGATGAAGTAACTGCATAATTATTAAAAATTATAATGGGTTTACTCATTTTTTAAGCAAAGTCAACTGTTGATTTTATGGCAACTGGTTTACTTACTTTTTTAAGAAAAATAACTAATTGCTTTTTACAGTGCGTGAGGTGCATTACGGGAAGGTACACATACCTAACAGCTCCAAAGCTCTCTTCTTGAAGGGTGTCATGATATTGCCCTCTTTCCTCCGGAGAAGTGGACTGCTCCTTCGCTCCGCAACCTTCTGCTTTAACCTGGAGCGCACCTTCAGATTGGGCTCGGACACTGGAAACAAACAGGGAAATCATTTGTTCAGGATCAACTGTTGTGTGGTAGGGAAGTGTTTTGGTCTTTGGCACTTGGTCTTTGGAAGTGTTCAGGTTTCTGGTCTGAGATCAGTGATCAGAGCTTCCTCGTGATCTTCAGAAAATGACACAGAGAAACTCGAGGCTCACTGTACATTGAAAATGAAAAGAAGAAAACTGTTGAGTATATTTTTCTGTGTGTGGCATTTATAATTTTGATTTTTTTTAATTTTGAATTTATTAAATGGGATAGCCCCTTGAGATTAACCATCTCATTTTTGAGGGGGTCCCTAAGAAGTAAATAAATCAAACAGAGCACAACACATCGTAAAAAAAAAAAAAAAGCAGCACACTTCATCTGAAACACTTCCCACAGTCTAAAGCAGGGGTGCTCAACCCTGTTCCTGGCGATCGACCTTCCTGCAGTTTTCAGTTGCAGCCCATATCAAACACACCTGCCTGTAATTATCAAGTGCTCCTCACGTTCTAAATAATTGGTTCAGGTGTGTTTGATCAGGGTTGGAGCTGAAATTAGCTGGAAGGTCGATCGCCAGGAACAGGGTTGAGCACCCCTGGTCTAAAGCCTAAGAAAACAACAACATATAATCAAAAGTACAAACAATTTGAAATACAAATAAATAATAAGCATTTAAATTGGAACCATTATTAATAACATTTACAAGTAGTTTCCAAAAAAGAAAATAAATTAGTATTGTAGTTGTTGAAATAATGTTACAAACATCATGATTTCAAGTAAATGCCATTTTTTCAGTAATTTTACATTATTATTATTATTATTATTATTATTATTATTATTATTATTATTATTATCAAGCAGTGTTAAGTATCATTGACATAGCATTGTGACTTGTATTTAATTAAATTAATTTGTTTGTTTATATAGTTTCTGTTTTCAGAATAATTTTAGTGTCACGGTTGTGGATCTGTCTGTTTCTCTTGTATGTGTGTGTGTGGGTATGGGTTTGTTTGTTTGGGTGCACCTTCACCGCGTGGCTGTGTGTGTTTACATGTCGTCAGCTGAGCGGTCACGTGCTTTGCTGTTGTTCAGCATCGCTCAGCTGTTAATCAGTAAATCACAGGTGCAGTGCGTTACCGCGTGCCCTTATGTGTTCAGTGTTTGTATCTCGTGTTGTCAGTTTGTTGTGGTTCAGGTCTGTGTCTGTTTCCTGTTAGACTTCTCTCGCTGAATCCGCTGGTGGTGAGTCATCATAGAGTCTGTTGCCTTTAGACTTGTCAAGCACGGCATTGTTTCATTGATGTTGTTACCGCTGTTTGCACTGATGAAACCCACAAGAGATTCACTTTGTTTTGCTGCTCTGAAGAACTATTACCGCTGTTAAGCGTTGTCCACTTCCTTGAGAGATGCACCATTGCTCTACCCCTTCCCTCGATATCTGGTGAGATACCCGTGAGAGACTTCCCTCTGGATCTGTTTCTCTGAAGAACTATTACCGCTGTTTAGCGTTGTCGAATTCCTTGAGATGCATCATTGTTCCACCCTATCCCTCGAGATCTGGTGAGATCTATACCAGTTGTTATTTCCTGTTATCCCTGTTAATAAATCAACTTGCATTCACTGGCATTTGGGTCTACTGTGCATTGTGACATTTAGTTTTAGCAAATCTGTCTTTTTGCAATTTTACTAATTATTAATTAATTTTCTTTTCGGCTTAGTCCCTTTACTAATCCGGGGTCACCACAGCGGAATGAACTGCCAACTTATCGAGCATATGTTTAACACAGCAGATGCCCTTCCAGCTGCAACCCATCACTGGGGAACACCCATACACTCTCATTTACACACTTACACTACGGACAATTTTAGCTTACCCAATTCACTTGTACCACATGTCTTTGGACTTGTGGGGGAAACCGGAGCACCTGGAGGAAACCTACGCGAACTGCCAACTGACCCAGCCGAGGCTCGACCCAGGGACTTTCTTGCTGTGAGGCGACAGCACTACCTACTGCGCCACCGTGTCGCCCTTTACTATTATTTTTTTTTAATAATTATTAGTGATTAATTAGTTATTTTAAATAAAACTAAAAGAAATTTTTTTACAAAAATGTTTTTCGTTTGACTGTTTAGTAACTATTTAAACCCTGCATTTTCAAGGTTATTAATTAATATTAAAATCTCATAAATAATTTATTCAGACATTATTTACAGACCTTTTATTAAGCCATGTTGACATGCACTTTAAAGTGCACTTTTTTATTACTTATTTTGGTCTTTCTAGCAGTGGTTAAATTAACAAATAAATTTAGCTGATATATTGGTAAGGGGAAAGACATGCCACACCATACCTATGAAAAATACACTATTGCGAAACATACAAAAAACAGTCAAAGACTGCAACAACAGAAAATGACATTGACATCATATTGAAATGACACTGTATATGGAGAATTTCCATCATCACTGAAATGCTGGTGAATTATGGAGAAGTGTGTTTTATGACTGTAATGTTCATCTCTGATGGGAAGTGTGTGAGCAAAGCAGCCACCCACATTTACTGCCTCCCTTTGGGAAACACCCACGTTACACATAAAACCTTGGTCTCGTTATTATGTGTGCATTTTTTTCCCTTTCAGTTCCCTATTGTGTAATAGTAACACAACCAAGTAGGCAGGTACCTTGTAGAAGAGAGGTTGCTTGAAAATGAACAGCAATTATCTTGTTAATGATGTAAAATTAATATATTATATAAAATATATATATATATAATAAAATATATATATATATATATATATATATATATATATATATATATATATATATATATATATATATATATATATATATATATATATATATACAGTTGCAATCAGAATTATTAAACACCCTTTTTTTATATATCTTATATATTTCCCAAATGATGTTGAACAGAGCAAGGAAATTTTCACAGTATGTCTGATAACATTTTTTTCTTCTAGAGAAAGTCTTATTTGTTTTATTTCGGCTAGATTAAAAGCAGTTTTTAATTTTTTAAAAACCATTTTAAGGTCAAAATTGTTAGCCCTTTTAAGCTATATATTTTTTCGATAGTCTTTTTGATAGTCTAAAGAAAAAACATAATAAACCTAATTGCCCTAACCTGCCTAGTTAACCTAATTAACCTAGCTAAGCCTTTAAATGTCACTTTAAGCTGTAAAGAAGCGTCTTGAAAAATATCTAGTCAAATATTATTTATTGTCATCATGGCAAAGATAAAATAAATCAGTTATTAGAAATGAGTTATTAAAACTATTATGTTTAGAAATGTGTTGAAAAAATCTTTTCTCCTTTAAACAGAAATTGGGGAAAAAATAAACAGTGGGGCTATTAATTATGGGGGGGGGGGGGGGGGGGGGGGGGGCTAATAAATCTGACTTCAACGGTATATATATATTTATATATATATTTGTTTATATTATTAATGGTCAAAATAAATTAGAAATTGAAGTCATATTATAAACAAACAAAAAAACAAATAAACAAACAAATAAATAAAGACATAAATAATACATTAAGATTACAATAAATAAACATTAGAAACTGTTAATTATAAGTCCATCACATACACTGAAAAAATGACTTTTGCTGCTTGTTCAGACTACTTATTTAAAATGAGTTGAGATAACACAATTCTTAAGTTTTTTGGGGGGGACAGCACATGCACTTATCCAGCACATGTTTTACACAGCGAATGCCCTTCCAGCCGCAACCCATCTCTGGGAAACATCCATACACACTCATCAACAGTCATACACTACGGACAATTTAGCCTACCCAATTAACCTGTACCGCATGTCTTTGGACTGTGGGGGAAACCGGAGCACCCGGATTATATTATATTATATTATATTATATTATATTATATTATATTATATTATATTATATTATATTATATTATATTATATTATATTATATTATATTATATTATATTATATTATATTATATTATATTAACCAACAAATTTGCGTCACTCATAGTATGGCATACATTTGAGTTCTTTTTGTGCCGTCCTCCAGTTAAGAACTTACAATCTTCCTCATTTTAGAATCGAAGACTAAAAATACAGACGACCAGCTGTATAAGTCCATGAGAAATGACTTAATATGACAAGTAGGAGACACATCTGTAAGCAGCAGTGGTGATCTCAACTGGACCGCAGGCCGGTCTGCTATTTTTGGGCCTTCTCCTGAGTATCAGAAGCAGGTCTGTCTGCTTCATCCAGCAGTGCAGTGCTAATGGGATGTAAATCCCTCTAGTGTAGCGGGCTGAGAGTGAACTGCAGGGAATCCGCCTCACGCCCCACACCGGCCTGATTGCCTGCTATTTTTACCTCTGTCACCACAGGAAAGCGGCCCTGCCGCTGTGGAGGTGGAGGAGCGATTGTTTGGTGGCTTTAGGAGGAGGTTGTGATCGTGATGCTATGGAGAAACACTTCGCTCTCTGCTAAAAACAGCCGTCATCATCAATCTGACGGAGCGACAGATTCGACACCTGCTTCATTTTTCTCCACGCTGACACACAGACTGGAAGCAGAGGCCAAGTCAAACATGCATATGTATGAGCAGAGCTTTAACAGGCCCATAAATCAATCATATTATTACATTTGAAAGCATTATGTACTGTTATATAGATTTGTATGTGTGTATATAGCATAAATGAGTGCACCGCCTTTGAAAATGTATATTTTTATCCATTTCTCAGTGATTATAGACATTAACAATTTTTATATTTTAATAATTTATATACATAGTATTATTAAATAATTATATTCATGAATTAAAAAGTGTGTTCATTTTTAATAAAATAGAATAAAATAAATTTAACTTAAATTGAACTTCCACTCTAAGAAAATGTGATTGTGTCCCTAACACTAAACCAAGGAAATTTTCCTTTATTTTTATTTTATAATAACCTATATGGACAAAAGGTCAACCAGGTGGACCACATTAAGTTTAGTTCCTTTTATTACCTTATGAACTAATTATTATATTCATAATTATTTTGATAAATTACTATTTTTACAATAAATTATTACTATTATTATGTTAATAATAAAAGTATTTCATCATATTTACTTTATCTTTATATTTTATTTATTTATACACTTACAGTTTATGTCCTTTAATCAACTTATAAATCAATTATTGTCATCATATTTCTATCATAGTATAACTTTTATCCCCATTTAATCTATTTTTTATTTTATGTTAATCTGTGACATCTGCTTGGCTTTTCTCTGGCAGACTAGAAACAGAGGCCAAGTCAAACAGAAATATGTATGAGGCAGAGCTTTAACAGGCTCATAAATCAATCATGGTATTATACTGTATTTGAAAGCAGTACTGGAGGGCAAACACTATACTGACTGATGTTTACTGGCCAGTCTGAACCTGAAGACCAAGTTCACTTCAGATTTGTGTGGTTTATTAAGTGTCTGAATGGTGTAAAGAGTGTATGTGATGAAAAAGACAATCTCTACTAAAATGTAAGCAAACTTTGATGATTGAATAAAATATAGTTGTACTGTAAAAATTCAATTTGTAAGTAGTGTGAGACATAATTATTTGCATTATTAACTACAATTGAATGAGTAGCAGTGTGATATGGTTGTATATCGGCACTGGTGGGAGGCGTGTGTTGGCTCAAGTACGCTGGCCAAGTGGCTTAGTGCCCCACCAGTGACGATATACAGCCATATCGCACTGCTACGAGTGTGATATTGCATTTATACAAGAGTTTGACGCCATAATTGTGTATATAAAAAATAATATGAAACACGGAGAGTCTAAAAACCCTTTTGCATGAGGAACTACTTTCTTCCGCCATTCCTTCACATCTCCAGCTGACGTCAGAACAGCAGAAAGAGTTGCTCATTCACAAACGTCACTTTAGAGCTAGTATTTGAATGATTCTCTAGCGTAATGTTTAAAGTGATGACAAAAAAGGTGATTTTGCTGACATTTTTTGATTATAAGACTGAACGGCATGAAATGCCATCAGTCTATAGAGATTTATCCGTATTTCTCTATTTCAATCAGGAGCAGTGTTGCCAGATGTTGCGGTTTTCCAGTTTTGAATTTGAGTGTGCGTAAAAAATGGCATAGGCGAGTTGACAAAATTTGGGCGGTTTTGAAACGTAAATTTTGTGTGCAACTTATTTAACAAAATATAACTGCATGCTCCTACTCCATTCAGTTAGAAGTCACCGGTGTATAGCGCAAACCGTGTGGGCCCACTCCCAAGAGGAGGTGAAAGAAAGGAGGTGAAAGTCTGACTCCCTGGACAAATCTGACTTCCGTTCACATACACGCACATATTAATGATTTGTTGAGCTGTAGTTAGATATTACGCAGTTTTTTTTTTTCTAAGGCCTTAGCATGCAGTCTCTGTCGCCATCTTGTGGAGGAACAATGTCAAAAATAGACACTATCCTTATAAACTGCATAGTCGCAATCTAAAAAAAGCTTGAAAAGTACATCATGTTGTCCAACAGCAGCAATATTTGTCTAACTGTAAAGTGTCCTCTGCTTGTCGCTGTATGTTGGCGGAGTAATACACAAGGGTGAAGGGTGAAGAGGCTGGACAAGTGCTGTTATTTCCAGAATATTGCACGGCTATCAGCCAATCAGATTATATATATTTCTCTAACAATTTTTGAAGTTAAAGTCTTAAAAAATTAGTTTTGTTCACATTTTTATAGTTTCACATTATATATAGTCTGGATTATTGTTCTAAATTATGGTACAAAAACATTTTTTTTTTCTGTTTTATAATTATTTAATTATGACTATATTTATTTTATTGAATGTATTATAGTTATATATTGTATAAAAATGATTAGCCCTCCTGTGCAATTGTTAATAATAACTTGTCTAGTTAAAATAAAAATGTCAGCACTTTAAGCTGAATACTTATATCTAGAAAAATAACGAGAAAAATATTTTGTAGTGTCATCATGGAAAAGATAAAAGAAATCAGTTATTAGAAATTATTTTAGAAAACTATTATGTTTAGAAATGTGTTGAAAAATGTTCTCTCTCCATTAAAAAAACAGGAAAAATATAAAAGAATTCAAATTTAACAGGAGGCCTAATAATTCTGACATCATATACATTCGCAATATTTTTATTTGTATCATTTATTATTAGCCATAACTAGGCCCACACAGATATTCGCAGACTTCCACAGATTTTTAGCCCATCATTGAGTCTATTTATTTACTGGTGTAAATGTGTGTACATTTATATTTTTTCAGTTTTTAAATGAATTTCAGCGATATTATTGACTAATATGAAATTGTTCATACAATTCATTTACAACACAGTGTGTAAAGTAATATTTTCTGTCTTTTAGAAGATATATTATAGAGACTTGCTTTGTTTACCAAATAAATGGACCTAGATGAATATGCATTGTAAACATTAAATAAATGTTAAAAGCTATTATTTTTTATTTCATATATTAAGATTTTAGTTATGATACTCCCAAAATCATTCCACATAAATCTGCAGATTTTTTTACAATATTATCAGCAGAAATAGCAAAAAGAGTCCGCAGATTGTGTCTGGCCCTACCCATAACATAAACGTAATGATGCGTTCAGGCCACAATTGCAATATTCTGACCCAAATAGGATCCCCTATTTATGTGCATCTACTGCGCTTCTTTAACAGAAGAGCTGAGTCAAACATCCTAAAGGAAACCGGTTTTTACACACACCTGCTCTCACATGCAGCCTCTTTGATACTTTATCTCTTCAGTTAAAACACAAACACCTGTTTACCCAGGAGACGAGGACAACGTGATGCAACACCACTACCCTTGCAAACCACATTACTTCATCATTGCATCTCACTTCATGTTTCTTGTTTTGTTCCGGTAGGGAACAAAGACATGACATAATAAACCAAGCCTGGTCTGACATCCCAAAATATCCACCATTTAAGACTCAAATCCTCATCTCAGCTGCACCTGCTCCACATGTTTGGTATGTGGGTCAAGATTAAGAAGAAGGTTTTTTCCGCTCTTCAATAAGCCGGCCTATTCCTGCATTCGGCAGTGCCCCAAACACAGATCTTTTTTTAACTCCAAAACACAGCATTAAGAATATAGGCGTCAGGTAAACAGGCTAATCATGAGATGCTTTAGAGATAAATGACTTTGTTTTGTTTTACGAATTCAAGCTCGGTCAAGTGTTCTCTACAAAAATGAGATCAAATCAAAGCGGTTGATATACCACTGAGGAAATAAGGGAAACCGTGGGCTCTATTCTAAGTGCATAGTTTAAAGCACATGATGCAGGTGCACTTAGGCCAGGTTTGAATACACTTTTGTTATTTTAAGGATGAAAAATATGGTCAGTGCACCCGGTGCATGGTCTTAAAGTGTTGGTCTTAAGCTCTTAATGAGTAAGGGTGTGTTTTGTCTGTAACATGCATTAAACCAATCAGAGTCTCACCTCCTATTACCTTTAAGAGTGAGTTGCATTTGCTAGATATTCAACATTCTGAAAACGTACTGCTACAGTTGCAATCAGAATTATTGAACCCCCTTTGATTTTTTTTTTTTCTTTTTTAAACATTTCCCAAATGATGTTTAACAGAACAAGGAAATTTTCACAGTATGTCTGATAGTATTTTTTCTTCTGGAGAAAGTCTTATTTGTTTTATTTCGGCTAGAATAAAAGCAGTTTTTAAATTTTTTAAAACCCATTTTAAGGTCAAAATTATTAGCCCCTTTAAGCTATATATTTTTTCAATAGCATACAGAACAAACCATCATTATACAATAACTTGCCTAATTACCCTAACCTGCCTAGTTAACCTAATTAACCTAGTTAAGCCTTTAAATGTCACTTTAAGCTGCATAGAAGTGTCTTGAAAAATATCTAGTCAAATATTATTTATTGTCATCATGGCAAAGATAAAATAAATCAGTTATTAGAAATGAGTTATTAAAACTATTATGTTTAGAAATGTGTTGAAAATTGTTTTCTTTCCGTTAAGCAGAAATTGGAGGAAAAAATAAACAGAGGGGCTAATAAATCAGGGGGTTGAATAATTCTGATTGCATACATTGCTGTAGATCACAAAATACGTCCCAGGAGGTATGTTCTTTTGCAGTTTTTATGAATCCACCAGAGGCTGCTGTGAACGCTTTTTCAGATCTCAAATTTCTCTCATGTGCCATTTGCGCCTACTGTTCTCGCTTAAATCCAACAGAAGCCGATGTAGTCCGACTGACTGACTGACTGACTAACTGACTGACTGACCCTTCCTCCTCCTTTCCTAAACCCAACCAATAGTGTTTTCAAAACTTACTTCAGGGCATTTTTTAGTTTACTCACCTTAAATCAAGTTGAGTGCAACAATTGGGTTTAAAGTTGAGTCAACTCAAAAATGTCCTGAAGTTTGTTGTCTAAAAATGTTAAGTTGAGTCAACTTTTTTTTACAGTGTAGTATGTACTGTGTATATATAAACTATTTTAGACCCCTATTAGACAAGAGGTTCTTCTGAAAAATCATAATTAATATGGGTGCTCTGTGCATTCACATGTATTCATTTTGTACTTCATAGTTACAACATGACATCTTGTCACTGCATTTCATAACATCAAACCATGAATCCAAATTTTTTTTTTTTTTTTTGCATTCATTGCCTTTGTTACTGTCACACCACATGTCACTTTGTAATAGAGAGCAAAGCCATTCATATCTGTAAGTTTCCCTAATAGTGACAGCTTCTTTCTTTCATTCTGTCTTTCTTCTTCTTCTTCTCTGGACTGCCATTGCTTTCTCAGCAGGCTGTTTGGATTCCAGAACCTTTCGCTCTTTTAGCTTCTCAGGATATTGGCTGGTTTCAGCGAAGCGGAGCAGGAATTGATGCTGAAACTGGGAGGTTACTGTTCAAAAGCTAAGACAATAAACATGTCTCTTTCATGTGTCTATAAAGTGCTTATTTGAACAGAACAACCTACATAATTGCCTTAGATTAGTTTACATTTGGCAGACACAGTCGGCATAATTTGGGATTAAACCTCCCTTGCCTGATCCCTAAATTATGTAAATAGACAACATGCCAACCCATATGGTAAAGCATTTAAGCAGGTATAATTGTTTACCATCATAATTCAAAGGGACACAAAGGGGAAGGAATGTAATGTCATTTCCGTGACTTAACAGCACAGTTATGAACAGTTCGCCCTTTGCAAGAACTCATGACTGGCCGGCCAAGTGGGAGTCATAACTCACATTAATACAGACTTCCTACGAGACTCCCTCCAACACTGAGTCAACAAACCTGTGGTGTTTTCTGTGAAAAAGTCAAGGATTTTCTAAATAATTAAAGCCTCTAATATAGCTGAAAATTATATACCCTTTAGCGTTTTAGGAAATCTGTGGTTCCATCTCATGCTCAGAGGAAAAGAAATCCTACTGTGGAAATTCACTCTTCATTTGCTGTACTTAAGCTCTCCCTGAAATAATGCAAATATGAGCTTATGTGCTACTTCTCGAGGGATTGTGTAATTCTGGGAAAAAGACTTGAGTTCCTCCTCTCGTGTTTCAGAGCAATGGCTTTTCACCAAAACCACAAATTAGATAGAATGTGTAGTATGTTTCGTGAATGCAGTGGTAATATTACAAAATGAGTTACTGCTATTTGTGACAATGCAGCTAGATTTCTTTACATTTTATTATATTTTTTACTAGATTTTGAGAGGTCAACTTTTAGTAACCTACCTGTCTTCCTCAGAGGAAAGTCGTCCCGGTAGTCCTGTGGAGAGGGCAGGGAGATCTTGCAGGAGGACGCTCCTCCCAAAGGAGGTGAACTTTGCTCTAGAGAGGTGTGATGGGAGGCCCTGAACAGAAAGGAGATGCAAACTGAACTCCTGAACTTACTGTGCAGTCATAAATACAGCTGACAGCTACTCTAAGCTCCATTACAATCCTCTTCAGCATCACATTTATGATTATTAGCAAAAACTGGATCAAATTGGATGTTCTTCCAACTTCATTTATGGTTACCTTTTTAAACTTTATTTAGATTTATTATTTAAGTACTGTTGTCAAAAACTTTGAGAATAGTAAAAAAATTTGAAAGTAATTAATTTGGTATCACTTTATTTTGATGGTCCAGTTGAGTATTAGTAGACTGTCTGCTAAATATCTGTTGATACTGCTCCTTTAACAGACATTTAACATTAAATGTCAACTTACTCTAACCCTAACCCCAACCTAACAGTTTACTTATAATCTAACGAGAATTAGTTGGCATGTAGATGCAATGTAATTTAAATTTCAATAAACGGACCATCAAAATAAAGTGTGACCATTAATATTGCTTTTTTCAACCAGAATGTATGAATAGTGTGATAGTAACGACATATATAATCATTCATTATAGTTCCAATGTAAATATTTTAGCACACCGTTGTTGTGTAAAAGCACTCCACTCTTAGTATGAACCTGTTTGTTACCTATTGTGTTCACCTGTTCCTTGTTTATTTGCTTATTTAGTGTAGTTCAGTGTATTTGTCTTGTTTTGTTCAGTTCCTTGTTGTTCATTGTCTATGTGGTGGTATTCTTTGTGTTATGGTCTCAGCATTATAGTTATTAATGTGGTCAACAAGCTTAAATGTGCTGCAGGTTAAGAAAACATGTACAAATAGAAAAACAGCAACAAACTGAGAAAACGTCTTTACCAGTTTGACAACCCACATGCATACAAATTCTCACAGCAAATGCACATCCAGAAACATGTGAGCAATGTTGTCGGTGGTCTGAAATGTGAGTTTTTCTGTTTATTTTGATGTCCTGATCATATGTCTCTTGCTCTTTGTATACTTTAATCCCTAATGATGAGTATTTACTACCCGGACACATTTATTTTGATCAATAATTGTATTTGCATGTCTTGTGAGAATTACTGTGCATGTGTGTCATTTTATTTGCATGTGTTTTCTTAACTTGCAGTGCGTTTGAGCTCTCTCAGCCACCATACATTGCTTCTTGCATAACATGACATAAAATATCAGCAAATATATAAATCAGCAAAAAAGTTTTTGCCACACAGAATTAAATTACGTTTGAAAATTAATTCAATTTTATTTAATTTAAAAATTGTATTGTCGATCAGATAAATGAGTATAAGAATAATTAAAAATGTCGGTAATACTTTATTTTGATGGTCCATTTGAGTATTAGTAGACTGTCTGCTTAATATCTGTTGATACTGCTCCTTCAACAGACATTTAACTGACTAAAAGAAACTTAGCAAGTCCATGTCAACTTACACTAACCCTAACCCCAACCTAACAGTCTACTTATAATCTAATGAGAATTAGTTGGCATGTAGATGCAATGTAACTTAAATATAACAAACAAATCATCAAAATAAAGTGTGACCAAAATGTCTTATTCACACCAAACCGTTAAATTTTAGTGAATAATACTGACCTATTGAAATACACTACAGTTTTCATGGCATTTCCAGGCTACATCTATTTACAGTAAATTACATCCCATAAGTTTAAAAAGTACACATAAAGATAACTTACGTGTACCAAAGTTTAGAGCTCTGTGTGATTTTCTGAGGGATCCCATTCAATGTACCGTCTTTGGTGGATTTACTCAACAGAAACTCTTGGAGTTTCTGCTTGACCTCATTGCTGGCCACTGCACCTGTCAGGCCAGGAGACGGACACAAAAAATCATAAGCATCTTGGGGTTTGATCAAAATACATTTAAACTTAAAATGACTACAGTAAAACTGGGACATTCCTGACAGAGCTCAGCTAACATTCTCTGATTATTTTGCTTCAGTCACCATGAACTGAAAGAATGTTTTGCAGAGTTTGGCTTCATTTCAAGGTCAGAGAAATGATTGTATTACTGCCACTCCCAGACACAGCAGGATTGGCCTTAACGAAAGAAAAAAAAAAAACAAAAAAAACAATAGCATCTCTCCTACACATTAACCCACACGCTCCAGCTCAGATGCATCTGAGCCTCTTACAACATTTTTTTTTTTTTTTTTGAGCTGCCTTAAACAAGTGAAGGAACATCTCCCTCTTCTGGACAGCAGGAGTGAGGCATGAAGATTAGATCATAATTTATGTGCAAAACTGAAGTCCAGGTTGATCTAATGCTGTGTAAATCTTTTGGAAACTGTGAATAGCATTGATATTTAGACTTATTTTTTGTACAAAATATACTAAAATAATACATCAATATATATATATATATATATATATATATATATATATATATATATATATATATATATATATATATATATATGTATATATATATATATATATATATAGGACATTCTACCAGAAATGTAAATTTTCACTTGAAGAAATGTGACAGGGCCTGACCTCTTTGACGTCCTCAAAAAAATTATACAAAAACAAGCATAAATCATACAACAGAAATTCCTCATACATCATACAAAACGCATCCTTGATCACTGTCAACTTCCGATGTCACTTTCAAGTCAAAGCCTTAAACGTTTTTTTTTTTGCATAACAAAACTATTAAAGAACCAAATGAATGACATATTCCTTTACAGAACAACTCAAAGAAATCAACTGTCAGTCCATTTTAGAAATTTTGGGGATGAAATACATTTTATTCACTGCATTTATGTTTTTATTTCAGGGACAGATAATGTACATTTCTGTTATATATTATCCTCTTAAGGCCCAAGGTGTTTTTTTGCATGCATTTTTTTTATTTCTCTTTGCTATTTGGGCTTATTGGAACCTAATTAGAATAAAACCTAAGTATCATCATTTGAAAGGATGTACTTTTAGAGAAAAATTAAGTCCATGTGGACACCTTGCGCCGCATTGCGCCAGGTGTATGATAGGGCCCTTAGACTTTGCACCTAGATCGTTAAAATAGACCCCATTAAGTTAAACTTTGAATAGCTTAAAAAATGTTGTCCAAACCTGATTAACTTATTAAAAAAGTATAATCACCACAAACATATTTGTTGTTTTGACTTTTTCATTAAATTGTGTAAAATTAAAGTATATATATATTTTTTTTATTAACAGTGTCACACTGTATGGTCTAACACCTTCTCAAATCAGCATGCAAAAGAAGCAGACGTCATATAAATGTGTCATCTGACTGCTGACGTTTTGATGTGGATAGACATTAGACAGCTTTTGTGTGGGTGATCATGATGATGAGCTCTTACTCTCTCTGCTCCGCTCTCTGTTCCGTAGAACCAGCACTTGTTGTTCGCGTCGATGTCTCTCCAGTTCTCTCTCCTGACTCTGGAGTTCTAGCTTCCGTTCTTTCTCCAGCTGCTCCTGTTGTTGCTTCATGGCGTGAAGTTCCTGCTGCAACTGAGAGTCAGATGTTTATTACACATTTGGATTACAGTATATGGCTGTATTGCACTTCTTGCTTTTAGCATTGCATCATCTCTCGGGTTTTTTTGTTGTTACCTTCAGGTGCTCCTGTATTTGGGCCTGGTGCTGGCGAACCAGGTTTTCATGCTGCTTCTGGAACTCAGTGATAAGTAACTGCTTCTGAATCTGCTGCTGTTTCTGAATTAGGAGCAGTTCTTGTTGAAGTTGTCTTTCCCAGACAGTGACTTCTGAAGCAGAGCCCTGCATCCTAACGTCTGTACGAAGATCCAGTGGAGAGCCTGGATCAAGAGCCAGTGGTACCTCTGGCTTAATGTCCACTGAAAAAAGAAAAAATACAATGATTTAGTACATGCGTTTCCTGAATGGAATTATTATTATTATTATTATTATTATTATTATTATTATTATTATTATTATGCTTTCAGACATAATTTAATGATTAGATACACTGCAAAAATATCTGTAAATTAGCATATAAATTAGCATGTAAATTAAAATATTTCCCATATTTTATGATTCAAGTTTTTATTTTGTCCCCATTAATTTATGCTTTTGAATTGGGTTATGGGACCTTGATCCTTTTTTCCAACAACTATTAAGCTTTAAAAAGTAAATTTTATTACCATTTTTAATAGTGTAAGGTAATATATTGTCTGGTTTGGTGTTGTATAAGACACTGCAAAGACTTTGTAATAAACATTTACTGTATTTTAACAGTACATTTTATGTTATTTCTTTTATTTTGCTGTATATTATTTTATTTATATTATTCTTATACACTATAATATTTCAAACTACTAAACGGTTGATAAAAGTCACTTTGTTAAATGGTGGAGTTGAATTTTCGACATCAAAAGTTAACAGAGCAAAGAGTAAGATCCGGTAATGCAGTTCACAACTGTAAATAAAAGTAAAAAACTTGTGAATTACAAAATGTTTTTATAGTGTATATATACTGTATGCATGGCATAAATATCTGTAATTTAACGACCGTTATTTTGCGTTTTTTTCCGGCACCCCAGCTGCCGGAAATAAACCGTAAAATTACGGATTTTCTTTACAGTGTAGACTTTCAATCTAAGCTAAGTCTGAATAAAGACTGTGTGACCAACAAAGTCATGTTCTGCAATTATTAATGAATTATTTGTATATTAATTGTATAATATAATTGTATATTAATTAATCGTATATTTTACTTAGATTTTACATCCTTAATTTATTATCGTATGTAAGGTGAGATCTCATAATTAAAGGGTAATTGTGCTTATGCAATGGCAAAGTTATATAAAGTTTGAAGTATCTGAAATCACTACTCGGTATCAGCCGATCACCATGACAAGGAATCGGAACAAGGAATTAGAAATCCTGATCGGAGCATCCCTAATACTTAATATTAAGATTAATAAACATATTAGAGTGTTATTAGATGGGTTTCAATTACCGTGTTAATGCGCATTTTGAAGTATTGCATGAGAAACGCGTGATGACGAATGAAAATCCCTTACTTAACACTAACTTGTGGGGATTTTGGACGTGTGCGAGAAAGGGTTAATGTGAATAATGGGAGATGGAAACGCATTTGCTGAATAAACTGTAAAACTAATGAAGAAAAACATTACACCCATGTATCTAATTAGCTGTATCCAATATGCTTGCCTTGTTTACTATTGGCTACTAGCTTAATAATACTACAGACAACCAACTATGACTACAGTCATTTTTTTTTTGGGGGGGGGGGGGGGGGGGTCGTGGGGTGTTGGTGGGGGGTAAGACTTGCTTTATGGATGGAAACCTGATTATTGTTATATTCAATGCAATCTCACAGCAATTTATTATTTATTTTATTTATTTTATTTAGTGGCTAATTCATGTTAATTTGTACAATCTCAATTTTACATGCTGCGATTTGCTCATTCTAGAATGAGGGGTAGGTTTAGGGGTGGGGATTGGGAGCATTCATCATAATCATTTTAAAAATGATACATTTTCATACAAATAAAATCATAAGAATTCATACAAACTAGCCACTTTTCTTACAATATCAACTAGGTACGTTTCCTCGTGAGGTTGGGTTGGTTATATTGTAGATCAAGTGTGGATTCTTCTCTTCTCTAATTAAAGCACTTTTAAAACTTTCTGATAGTAATTAACAATTAAAAAATAAAGTTTGATGAGAAACGCATTTCCAACATGGTAGAAAAAAATAAACTTCCTCATTTCCGCTTCACTCTGATTCAGCTGAACATCGCCCTCCAACTACTTCTCAAATTCATCAAAAGTTTGGCCCCATAGGAGCTCCCCTCTTACAGTATCTAGAATAACAGCTCTATTTTTGTACTGCTCTGTCTCTACAACAATCCCAGTCAATCCATGCACAGTTCCCAAGGTTTACTACTATTGCTATGGTTTGGCACAAACTGCTCTACTGCAGTGCTCTACTGGCCCCTCTGGTCTGTATGAAGACTGCAGGTGCAGAGTTTGTTATTTAGACAGTTATGATGTTTGTGTTCCTTCTATTCCCCCATCATCCTCCCTCCTTAGAGCCAACATCACACCTTCACTATTGTGGAAATTTGATGCTGTACTGTAGGTTTCAAGCTGTGTCTCATTACAAATAATACTGTATAAGAAAACAGGGGGCTTCCACATGGCCCCAATAACTATATATATATATATATATATATAAAACAGACAATGCAATCAATTGCAAGCCTGGAAGACCGTCCTTTAGAAAGTGGTTGAGAAGAGATGCTCAACATAAAAGACTCTCCGGCAAGATGAAAAGCAGCAACAAACGAGTTGTTTTGGAGAATGTACTGTATATACGGAATTTGTACAGAATGCTCTGTGCGTGTAGAGAAGAAGTTGGTCAAGATATACTTATGGTCGAGGGAATTTAGGTTTCGCACCAAGGGGAAAGCACTCAGTCATGTCAGTGGTTGTTACACAACTGGGAATGATGCAACAGCAGGAAGCCCCACTCTGAAAACAATTCGCTTTGAAACTGACTAAGCAACTGTCTGGAAACATGATAATGTAAATGTTTTTTCAGCATAGTCAGCATGATGGATTGATTGGCTCATTTTTGATGCGCGTTTTAGCATTATCACATTAATGGCTGATAAACTGCACAGAATCAGTAACTGAGTATAGTGGAAACAGTGATGTCATCTACTGTATGTAAAGAATTGCTGTTCCAAACACTGCAGGACTGTGTTGTAAAATATATTGTTTGTGTATAATAATCAGGGTCAATTAGGCCAGAGTTGGTGTTTTTTATTAAATGGATGGATGGACGGACGGACGGATGGATGTTTGGGTGGGTGGTTGGATGGATAGCCTTAATCATGGATGGTTGGATGGATGGATGGATGGATGGATGGATGGATGGATGGATGGATGGATGGATGGATGGATGGATGGATGGATAGATGGATGGATGGATAGATGGATGGATGGATGGATGGATGGATGGATGGATGGATGGATGGATGGATGGATGGATGGATGGATGGATGGATGGATGGATGGATGGATGGATAGATGGATGGATGGATGGATGGATGGATGGATGGATGGATGGATGGATGGATGGATGGATGGATGGATGGATGGATGGACAGATGTTTGGGTGGATGGATGGATGTTTGGGTGGGTGGTTGGATGGATGGACTTAATCATGGATGGATGGATGGATGGATGGATGGATGGATGGATGGATGGATGGATGGATGGATGGATGGATGGATATGTAGACGGATGGATGGATGATTGGATGGATGGATGGATGGATATGTAGACGGATGGATGGATGATTGGATGGATGGAGGGTAAATGGATAGATAGACAGATGCATGGACAATCATCGATGAATGGATGGATGGACATAATGATAGATAGATAGATAGATAGATAGATAGATAGATAGATAGATAGATAGATAGATAGATAGATAGATAGATAGATAGATAGATAGATAGATAGATAGATAGATAGATAGATAGATAGATAGATAGATAGATAGATAGATAGATAGATAGGAATTCCATAAACCAACTAGATGCGAGAGACTGGATTGATTAGCCATGTAACTTTAATCTCCAGAAATCTTGTTATTGGCATAACACACTACCACCTGTTCAACACTCACGCACACACAGAGAAACACACAGACGCAGACATACACACATAGGCAAAGCTTTTAAACCATGGATTCTATCCATGAACCAGTGTCTCTTAAGCCTTGAATATTCCCCTAATGAGTTGCCATAGCAAGGCACTTACTGTGACACACGCAGCAATTCACACATTAATGGTGAAGCATTTCTTGTTTGGTTGAACATAATGTTCTCCGCCATCATCAAAAATGTCTGCATGCGCAATGGCTGATTATAAATAGCAACATAAAAGCAAGTGGTGCAATCTTAGGCTATGACAAAAACCCACACCCAATCCACCACCCAAACTGGCTGCCATGGCAACGCTAGCGACATCATAATGACTCCTCTTCCTGCAGATATTGAGCTGCTCTGTGTGGTGTCTCCTCCCCGAGAGCACCCATGGATATTATATCATCCCTTATATAAGACACAAACAGACGCACACACACACACAAGCTCTCCCTCTTTCTGTCGACAAAGATACATGTCGGCTCCAGTTGCATCTGAAGCAAACTTCTGGGTGTTTAGCAAAATAAATTCACCTTGGATTGTTGTCGTGACAGCACTTCTTGGAAGAGAGCCGAGTCTGAAGCGACGAAAGCGGCTCTCTGAAGTGAAGCAAACGGATGACCCTAAGCATCCTGAAATGACGGGGGGAATATTAATTCTGACTTGAGAGAGCTCTTTACAAAGAGCAGCCTGTGTTCTTACAGCACTCGTGAAGTCAGCCAATGAGCTTCAACAATGAGTCACAGGCATTGGGCTCGCTGCCCTAATGGAGCTAAAAATAGCCTCAGAAACACCTGCTGGCTTGCAGCGCTTCGCCACGGTGATATCTCATTTATCTTATGTTTCCCTGCTTGCCCTCCCCACTACCGTCATTAAAAAGACACACTTTGATCCGACCATCCAGCCGAGCTCTCGGCAAAGAAACCTCAGGTCAACCCACTCACACCTCCCAACTCAACCGGTAAGAGGTGGTTTGCAGATTAACGGTGACCAGGTTAGACCAAATGGCCCTCTGGATAACACAACTTAACCCTGTTCCAGACCGCCTGGCATCATTGCGCCACATTGTTGGGAAGGGAACTTCTGACATCTTTAAAGGTCCGTCTGACACGCACTTTTAGTTCTAACGAGGGTTACTGTAAAGATTGAATGCTTCCGGTTTTGGTTCCTCTGCACGCTTCTGGTTTCTTAACAGTAACATCAGCAATTCTTTTAAAACTTTTCAGGAATATTATATTTAGGAATAAAGAATTCCACTGCCAAATGGATAGATAACTACATTCAAACATTTTAAACAATAAAAATGTTTTTTTTTTACATTTCTATGTCACATTTTGTCTCCAAATAACTGACCCTAATTATGCATTCAACCACAGTGCTAAACACACACACACACATGCATGCACGCACGCACACACAAACACATACACATAAATAAATTAAAAAACACATTTCATGTTTTAAAGATATGCATTTTACAGTTTTGTTTTTATTTATTTTTTAAGTAAATTAAAACAACTTTCTGATTAAAGTTCCACAATATGTTTACCACAGAGAGTATGAATATTTTCAGGCATGACTATATTTATATATAAGGTACACGATGGTACAAATCATATTCATGTTACAAATTAACAGTTTTGTACCTTTGTAAAAATTGCACCTTATATGGTACAGAAAATATCTCTTATGATAGTGTTCTGTACCTTTTATGGTACAACTGAATTGAAGGTACACAATTGTTGAACAACTCCTTCTTTATTACAATATCTATGAAAATAAATATTACTGGTAAGGCAAAGTGACTTTATGAATAATTTCCATATTAAAACATGAATCATCATTTAAAAGTATGTTTAAAGAAACTCATAAACATTAATTATTAAGTTCAATAATACAAAACAACTGGTAAAACATAAAATTATAGGTATTGTAAACTAAACATTTAAGGCATTTTAAATAAATGATTGATAAGCATTTTTGATACTGTTAAGGTACAAAGTGTCTTGTCACTGTAGTGGTACCTTCATGGATGAGATTTGTACCTTTGATGAAGATACAATATTGTATCTGCAGGTTTTAAAAAACAAATGTACATTTTGGTTTCCCATGGTACAAATTATATCCTTAAAGGTACAATTCTGTTCCATAAAAGGTTTGACCCTGTGACAAGAGTTTGCACCTTATTCGGTACAACATTGTACCATTTTTTCTGAGGGTGTATGTGTATATATATATATATATATATATATATATATATATATATATATATATATATATATATATATATATATATATGGTTGTTATATAGCCAGTTTATAGACTCAATCAGAATCGGACGTTACCTCCCGTTCAGAACTCGAATATGTACATTTATATTAATAACACATTAATAGTTATGCATTGGCACAAAGTAAGAGCACATTCTTGACTTCACACAGAAACAGTAACGCATGCAGCATGACATCACTTTGTTGCAGAGACGCTATTGGTTAAATGTTGGCAAAGTAGAACACTGAATCAGAAAGCGCGAGTATGTCTGTAGTCTGGAGGTATTATAAAGTTGATGACAACAACATTGCCATAGCAAACTGTGAGATATGTCAACTTGGGATTGCCTGCCGGGTATTTATAGTTGAGGTGCTATTAGTTTTTATATTAGATTTTTTTTTATATTTACTGGTCCAAAAGTGAAGAATTTATGTTATTTATTACTTGATTGTTCAAGCTAACTCACAGACGTGCTCTGTTTAGTAACAGAGTTGTTGAATGGTAAAATAATGTGAATTGAATAAAAAATAAGGAACATCCTGGATCTGTTTCTTTGCTCTTCTTTTATGTATTGTCTTATATATATACTGTACAGTTGAAGGCAGAATTATTAACCTCTTTTTTAATTTTTGTTTTCTTTTTTAAAATATTTTCCAAATGATCTTTAGCAAAGCAAGGATGTCTGATAGTATTTTTTCTTCTGGAGAAAGTCTTTTTGTTTTATTTTGGCTAGAATAAAAGCAGTTTTTAATTTTTGAAAAACATTTTAAGGTTAAAATTATTAGCCTTTAATTACCCATTAAGCTATATATTTTTTTCGATAGTCTACAGAACAAACTATTGTTATACAATAACTTGCCTAATAACGGTAACCTGCCTAGTTAACCTAATTAACCTAGTTAAGCCTTTACATATCACTTTAAGCTGTATAGAAGTGATAAATAATATATATATATATATATATATATATATATATATATATATATATATATATATATATATATATATATATATATATATATATATATATATAAAATAAAAAAAAAATTATATCTGTAATTTATTACAGAATTCGACTATACTGTTTGCCCCAAATGTTCTGGTAAAAATAACTGATTTATTTCTTGCAGGAATGAGACTAGACTGCTTGATTTAAATGTGTTTGATTCAGTACAAAGAATATTGATTCCTTCAGGTACTGGTCACGCTCAATGTTTTGATTCTCTACAAAGGACAAATTCATACGATTTTTTCACTTAGTTTCCCTGAATGTTTGTGATGTACAATAAAGAACCAAATCACAAGAGTCAGTCGTTCAAAAATCATCACAATCTGTGCAGCATGCCTTCAATCAATGGAGCCATAAGTTTCAGTAATGTACTTGCATATTCATAATTTGAGTAAAAGCACAGTGTACAAAAACTGTCAACCAAACTAAATACCAAATGATTCCATCACTAGATTCCTTTTATTTGGAATCCGTCCACTGTACTATAAAAGAGTAAATAAAGCAACAGGTTGGACGCAGACGAACCGCAGTGACGTCCATGTTTTCCATCAGTCCCGCCACTCTATTTTAATTATGTTAACAAGGCACTTGTTGAAACTACAGTGGGACGTGGTCCATTTCTGCATCACCTGACATCAGCACTAAATCAATGTTATGAGACAAAACACGCTCGCACCTCGTGTTTTGGCTTCGAGCCTTCGCGAGAACATTATGTGTAATGAAGCCAAGAAGAGCTGTTGATGCTGAAAAGAGAATCGCAAACCAGCAGTAACTGGGCTATATATAACTGCTTTTCTGAGCACACTCTTAATATAGGGAATGTGTGAAAGACTGTCAAACGTGTGGAGCCATCTGGTTATTTTAACTCGGGCAAAAAATAAGAACACCCTGTCAAATTTATGTAAGCTAGCGAGCGGCTCGCTTTACCCTCATCACAAAAACAAGCCACCTTAGCTTTCGTGAACTCTCCTCCTCTACTTGTGGTTTGACTTATGAGTTCTCATGACTTTAGAGGAGAATTGCAGTGCAGATGTGGCACTGAATCAGTAAACACAAGTTCGAAGGCCGAAAGCACCCTGTTTTATTTTTAGCAGGAAGGGATGACATGCATCCTGCCTCGCGTCCAAACAGTTCCCTTTCCCCACAGGGCCCGACTCAAGGGACACGGTGACTCATCTGCTGTACTACATTTCCCAAAATCCCTTGAGCAACGCATTTCTCATAGACTGATGTTTCTCATTACCGTTGATTACAGAGAGGATCAAAGCGGCGAGTTTGTAGCGCAAACCTCCCACACACCGTTAAGTGAAAAGGTACTAAATTAGACTCTTAATTAACCGTCTATGCATACATGACACTTTTTATTGGCAGAAAAGTCTCGCACAGTGATTTGCTAGCTTTTAATTTTAATTAAAATTTCCTTTGCTTTTAAATCAGCTGGTAATGTTGAACATGTAAATTAAATTATATGGTTTGTGACATTTTTAAATGGTATTTAAAAAAATAGAAAATAGCTGCATATGTTAACCTTTCCTATATATACACTGAGGCTTTACAGATAACAAGCTGCAACATAATCAGGTGCCCTATAAATTAGCCTGCGCCGCAGTTAAATTGAATTCTATTTTCTAACCTTTGTTGTCAGTTACAGTTTTTTATGTTTTGGGGGATATGGCGTGTTTCTTAGCAAAAACAGAGTGATGCTTTTTTGGCTGCATATGCTGCGGTGACTGAGTGCTCATTACAGCTGATGTTATTCTGGGCTGCAGGCGTGTCTAAAGCAGGAAACGCTGCTGTATTTTTAAGTAGAAGCTTATTCCTCACAGCAAAAACAGGACAGGGGGAATCCAGATCATCCCATTCAGCAAAAAAAAAAAAAAAAAGTGTTCTTGGGGATATTTTAGGATGCGTTAAAAAAATAAGCTGGTAAAATTACTATTCAAAAGTGTTCTTGCTTACAGGGTTTTTCAGAATATTCTGGATGCATTATAAAATGTAGAGGGAGAAACATTCTCTAACTTAAGATTTGTCTAATCAGATATTTTTGAGTACACCCCATTTTGAAAATGAATATTTTTTATCAATGTTTCAGTGAATATAGGCGATGTATTTTGGTGCATTTAAACAAAACAGATTTATTAAACAGATATATTTATTAAAATAATATTTTATATTATTTATATTTATAATAATATTTAGAAATTTAAAGATAATACATGTATATTCAAGCAAAATATTGCAAAAATAAATTACAACCTACAAAATTTCAACTCAATTATTTATTTATTTTGCTTCTTTTGATTTTTCCTCTTTTTAAAATTTTATTTAATAATTTTTTATTACACACAAATTTGGGTGTACTACTGTTTGGATAGTTATTGTTATTTTGTTAGATAAGCTCCAGAATTGGCTTCAGTACTGACTAATGTAATGTAAATGCACAAATATAATATTGTATAGCTTCCTAATTAAAATATGAATATAAAAGATAGATTTGTGAAGGGTGTACACACACACACACACAGTTGAAGTCAGAATTATTAGCCCCCCTTTGAATTTTCTCTTCTTTTGTAAAAATTTACCAAATGATGTTTAACAGAGCAAGGAAATTTTCCAAATATGCCTGATAATATTTTTTCTTCTGGAGAAAGTCTTTTTAGTTTTATTTCGACTAGAATAAAAGCAGTTTGTAATTGTAAATAATCTATTTTAAGGTCAAAATTATTAGCCCCTTTAGGCTAAATTTTTTTCGATAGTCTACAGAACAAACCATCATTATTGGATGACTTGCCTAATTACCCTAACCTGCCTAGTTAACCTAATTAACCTAGTTAAGCCTTTAAATGTCACTTTAAGCTGTATAGAAGAGTCTTGAAAAATATCTAGTAAAATAGTATGTACTGTCATCATGACAAAAATAAAATAAATCAGTTATTAGAATTAAAACGATCATGTTTAGAAATGTGTTAAAAAAAATCTTCTCTCTGTTCAACAATATATATACAAGGGGACTATATATATATATATATATATATATATATATATATATATATATATATATATATATATATATATATATATATATATTATATATATATATATATATATATATATATATATATATATATATATATATATATATATACAGTTGAAGTCAGAATTATTAGCCCCCCTGAATTATTAGCACCCCTGTTTATTTTTTTCCCCAATTTCTGCTTAAAAGAGAGAAGATTTTCTCAACACATTTCTAATCATAATAGTTTTAATAACTTAACAAAATATTCAAATAATAAGTACATACATATGTCTGATAAATATATATTTAAAAAAAATGTCTTACATAAAATTTTAATATATTAAAAGACTTTTAGTTTCCTCCGGGTGCTCTGGTTTCCCTCACAAGTCCAAAAACATGTGGTATAGGTGAATTGGGTAAGCTAAATTGTCCGTAGTGTATGTGTGTGAATGAGTGTGTATGGATGTTTCCCAGTGATGGGTTGCGGCTGGAAGGGCATCCACTGCGTAAAACATATGCTGGATGAGTTGGTGGTTCATTCCACTGTGGCAACCCCAGATTAATAAAGAGACTAAGCCAAAAAGAAAATGAATGAATGAATGAAAAATTTATTTTAATATATAGTATTTAAAATGTTTTGCGATGTAAAATGTTACAGTTAAAAAAATGTGGGACACCTCTCAGACTTAGTGATAAGATTATATTTTAAAATGTAAAATGTTAAATATGCCTAAATATGCTTTTTCCATTCTATTTTTCCATTTCACAGCCCTAACATTAGACATCATAGAAAGTAATTTCACTCATTATAATACATTCTTTATATCAACAGAAGGTTAAATACATAACAGGTTGTTTGCTTATAACAGTAATTAGCACAATCTAAAGCACACCTTTTTAAAACACTGCCTGTGGCCAAAGAGGCTACAGATAAAAGCAACAAAATGATTCATTAAATTTTATCATTAAATGCATTAAAAAACACAAAGACAACAAACTGCACTAATCAATTAATTGCCACTAATTAACACCAACATTAATGGACTTTTTGCTCGGTGAGCATAACATTTGCTACAATTGCTTCAGAACAGATCTCTTTATGAGCGCCTGAGACACTTAGTATTTGGTTTTCAGCGAAGTAAACAATACAAAAAACATAATACATTATCTTTCTGAAAAAACTAAAACATCCAGTACTGGCTAAGATGATTATCAGCTCTTCATTCAGTAGATTAAGCACAATATATAGCCTTTTTCATAATCTAAGCTGTCAAAACGAATGGAAATAATTAGATTGAACATGACTTTCAATGGTTTAAAGGGATAGTTCACCAAAAATAAAATTTTGCTCACTATTTACTCACCCTGAATTGGATCCAAACCTTTAAGAGTTTCTTTATTCTGTTAAAAACTAAAGCAATTTTTGAAAATCTTGAAAACCGAAGAAGATATTTTGAAAAAAAAAAAAGCTGAAACCCCGTACTCTTTGACTTCCATAGTAGGAAAAGCACATACTATGAAAATTAAAGGTTACAGGTTTCCATTATCTTCCAAATATCATCTACTCTGTTCAACAGAATATCTTCTTTTGTGTTCAAACAGGTTTTGAAGAAGCGAAGGGTGAATAAATAATGACAGATTTCAAATTTATCGTTGAACTATCCCTCTAAAACAGACAGCTAGTGTACATTAGCATAAAACTAAACATCCTCCGACATCAGCGTCGATTCTGATCGTATATTTTCAAAGAGCCGCTTACTTGAGCTTGGTTAGTGTTGATTTAAGTCCTTTAGCCCTCAAGAAATACTTAACTTGACCTATTTGCCTCAGTCAATACAACACATTAATAGCAGTTGTCTTTTGAGCAAACGCTAAAATGATGTTATGGGAACTGTTTTAGATGTTCCACACTCAATGCTATTTGCATCGCCACACAAAAGAGGAAACAGACTTTTTTTAAGCAAGCAGACCCTCGTCAATAATAACAGATGTACAACCCAACCGCACATCACATGATGGTGACAAAACTCTGTTAATAACTGTATGCTTATATTAAGTGTACGACGGTGGTACGATAGCAGAGCGCCACGGCGGCTAATCTTAGCACTCTAATGCTATAAGCTGAAAATAACATACTAAGAATAGCTGACCCACAGAGCAAGCAACAGGCCTGCATGCCCGCTTTACTCAGATGACTGTTGTTTAACCACATACTTCTGTATGATGCCACACATGCCTGTACGGGGCTTTCACTGGACAGACGAGCATTAATTGAATCGCTCAGATTCAAGTTTTGCGCGTGAAACGGGACGCCCTACTGCCCCGGTTGGTGGGACTTAGCTCTCTAACAGGTTGCTCCGCTGAGGCTTATTGAAGACGACAGCTCAGTCTTTCTCTTGTCTTTGTGCAGAGCATTTGAACAAATGAGGGTTAGAGCTATGTTTAGAGCAGCGGGATTGCGTTATGCTCTGATTTGTGCGAGGAAAAACTTTCAGTTATGTTGCAACAAAGCTGAAATCTAGACAGAGGATCTCTCGCAGATCTCTCAGGGATGATAAGCGCAAGAACGAAAAATCAGAGGTGAAGCAATGTCCCCCACCCCTCTTACAGGAACCGAAAGGACTCCATCTGTCTTCTTATTATACATGCACTTCCTCCCCTCCCTTTTCACCCCAACTTTCATATCACAGATTTCTCAGAACACCACGCTCACTCTCTGAAAAAAAAGGTGTAGAAATAGTTTGCACTTAGAAAACGTGTGTGAAATTTTGGTTGGAAAACCGAAAGAGTACTTTCTTGCGATAACTGGTTTAAAACGGAGGTTGTGAGAGAGAAAAGGAGCAGCTTTCTGGCAGAGACGGCAAGTTAAAAACAACAGCAAAGAGCAAAGAAATGAGTCACGCTCAAAATTTAGACAATAAAGCAAACACATCCTCACTCGGTGATGTCAGCTCAGCCCGAGCTCTCGGCAAACAGTGTCAGGTCAAAAATAGAAAGGCTCGATTGTCTTTGACGAATGCGAAAAGTAACACGTCTTTCATGTTGACAGCGTATTTTTGTCAGGAAGTTTCCTCTCTCCTGACTTAAAGTGGCACAACATCCAGTTTCAAGACTGGTTATAACCAACCGAAATGACGTCTGACGGGATAACTGCATGTTGCTCAAGCCTCCCTTTTGTTAGTTTATTGATTTACGATTCAATCCACTAACAGACATCCCTACAACCCAACAACTTTTCCCTAAGAATTCACAATCCTACGATCCTCCAACCTTGCAGGACAAACCTGATGATGCTCTCGCAAGACTTCTCATCACAGCCAAAAAATGAAGATCTTCAAAAGGACTCACCTGAGTTGTTGACGTTGTGCATGTCAGTGTCGTAAGGGCTCAGAGGCAGCCGGTGTTTCCCGATGCCGTCTGCGGAGAAACAAGAGTCGGCCTCGTAAATGGTCTGGAGCATTAGTACTTCAGTTAGCAGCACATCGTCTGCCAGCCCTGCTCTTCCTGTATTGCTGTCAGCCTGTCCCCTCCTCTTCTCTCTCTCTTTCTCTATCTGTGTGTTTGTGTCTCTCTCTTTCTCTCTCTCTCAAGAGACCAGGAACATTTGCCTCCTCCTCCTCCTCCTCCTCCTCTAAAGCGACACCCGAAGAGTGACAGAGCTCTCCCTCACTAACACTAAAAAGCTTCACTCCTCCTCTGCTCTGCTCATCTCTTCCATTCTTCTCCAGTCGACACCTAAGTGGCTCCGAAAATCAGCAGGAGAGTCTCTCACACACTCTTTACGCTCTGCCTTCTTCTTGTCCTGACAAAACTGCTTGTTATTTTCTCTCCAATGTGTCAGATTCACTGTATTTGGGAGCTCCTCCTGGCTGGCTCGCCAATTCTTCGGAGTTGCGGCTCTATCTCTCTGCTTCTCATTTTTTTTTTCCGTCAAGTTGCTTGCTGCAGAGAGGAGGAGGCTGATTTGCATGTGAATCAACAAGAGCATGGCCCACAGGTGACAGAAATAGAACAATGGCCGGCTCGGGCTATAAATAGGTCAGGCGCGGTGCGGGGATTGGAGCAGCATTGATGCGTTTAAAAATACCACACCAAACACAGCTGTGGCCCTCATCTACAGCCAGAAGGCATGTCTCTGTGTGTGCGTGCATGTGTGTATCTATCTATCTCATTTTAGTATGCTGCCATTCTTTATCTCTTTCATTTTTTTTCATTTTCTTTCTCACTCCATCTCTTTTCCATTATCGTGCCTCTGGCCTCCATAAAAAGACACACTACCAGTTTTTCTGGAGATATAAATATAACCTGACTGCATTTTGCTTGACATGTTGAGCTGCGCCGCTGACACTCTCGCAGGTTTTTCTGCTCAGCACGCAGTGGAAAATGCAGCATTTCTGAGGCTGTCAAAATCGTACATGTATTTCAGATCATGCAGTCAATGTTGATTAGCATTATGCTGGGTGTTTGGTGTGTTGTGTTGATAAAATGTGAGTGCGCTTGTTGTGTTACAACATGACAATACAAATACACTTCAGTTGGAATCAGTTTTTGTACTGTTCTGCAATCATTAAGCCTTTCTAAGGCTCGGTTTACATGACAAAGATGTACTTTTTTTATTTCTCATTTATTTTGTATGCAGACACAACATTGTCAAAATCATTCATATTCACACTTAAATGACTAAAAGTGCTCTATATGTATGCCAGGCCAGTAGTTAACAATGGTCGTTTGCAATGAAACACTACGCATTTGCCCACATATGGTCCTGTAGTCCAAGTACAGATACATGACTACAAATTATAAAATCATGTTTCTGTAGTTTACTCAAAGATAATAACAGTATGATTTTCAAAAATACTTTGAAAAATGTATTAGTATTTCTAGTCCCATATAATACTATTATTGTTAAAATGAACAGCCAAACACAAAAAACAGATTTAGTTGATAAATGGATCAGTATATCTTACTATTATCATTGTATTGACTGGTTTTAAATAGCATTAAAATATTGAACAAATTAAATATTTGTCTTCTAAATATCCTGCATTTATATTATGATTATAATATATGAAATTGTTGCAAAAGCATATTTTATTATACCATATAGTTTATATGTTTCAAAAAGAATATTTTTTCCTAATTAAATAAGCAGAACTTTGAAAGCATTTACTAATATGAAAAAAATGTAATTAGATGCCAGTAGATTCTTTTTTTATATTATTTACATAACATATTATCCCTGCTTAATAAAGGGACTAAGCCGAAAAGAAAATGAATGAATGAATGAATGAATTATCCCTGCAGGCACAGGACACCAACATGACATCATATTGACGTTGTACCCCAACAATGTCGTGGGGATGTTTGATTTTGTTAGGAAATGAAAATCAGGTTGACGTCAGAACCCAACATCAAGCCAACGTCAATGAAATAAAATCAACCAAATACCAATGTCTAATCATGTTACACCTTGACGTTGTGTGGACGTTACCACTATGACATCTATCATACGTTGTATTTTTGTCACTTTCCAACACAACCTAAAATCGACCAAATATCAACGTAATTTGACATCGTTATTGGACGTCAAAATAATGTTGTCCTTAGATGCTGGATAGACATTCAATTTTGGTCACCTGACGTCATGACCTAAATCTAACCTAATATTAAATTATGATGTTGTATGTCTGCTGGCATATTTATATTATTTTATTAGGTACACCTGTCCAGCTGTTCGGTAATGCAAATTTCTAATCAGTCAATCACATGGCAGCAACTTAATGCATTTATGCATTTAGACATGGTCAAAACAATCTGCTGCAGTTCGAACCGAGCATTAGAATGGGGAAGTATGGTGATTTAAGTGACTTTGAACATGGCATGGTTTTTGGTGCCAGTCGAGCTGGTCTGAGTATTTCAGAAACTGCTGAACTACTGGGATTTTCACGCACAACCAAATCTGTAGGGTTCACAGAGAATGACTCGAAAAAAAGAAAATATCCAGTGAGCGGCAGTTCTGTGGGCGCAAATGCCTTCTTGATGCCAGAGGTCAGAAGAGAATAGCCAGACTTGTTCGAGCTGATAGAAAGGCAACAGTACCTCAAATAACCACTCGATACAACCAAGGTATGCAGAAGAGCATCTCTGAACGCACAACATGTCGAACCTTGAGGCAGGTGGGCTACAGCAGCAGAAGACCACACCAGGTGCCACTCTTGTCAGCTAAGAACAGGAAACTGAGGCTACAATTCACACAGGCTCACCAAAATTGGACAATAGAAGATTGGAAAAACGTTGCCTGGTCTGAAGAGTCTTGATTTCTGCTGTGACATGTGAATGGTAGGGTCAGAATTTGGCATCAACAACATGAAAGCATTGATCCATCCTGCCTTGAAACAACGGTTAAGGCTGGTGGTGGTGGTGTAGTGGTGTGGGGGATATTTTATTGGCACACTTTGGAACTATTATTACCAATTAAGCATAGTGTCAACACCACAGTGTTATTGAGCCAAGTATTATTGCTGACCATGTCCATCCCATGTCCGACCACAGTGTACCCATCTTCTGATGTCTAATTTCAGCAGGATAACGCCCCATGTCATAAAACGCAAATTATCTCAGACTGGTGTCTTGAACATGACAATGAGTTCACTGTACTCAAATGGCCGCCACAGTCACCATATCTCAATCCAATAGAACACCTTTGGGATTTGGTGGAACTGGAGATTCACATCATGGATGTGCAGTCGACAAATCTGCAGCAACTGCTTGATGCTATCATGTCAATATGGACCAAAATCTCTGAGGAATATTTCCAGTACCTTGCTGAATCTACACCACAAAGGATTAAGGCAGTTCTGAAGGCAATAGTGGATCCAACCCAGTACAAGTAAGTTTTACCTAATAAAGTGACCAGTGAGTGTATCGTGTCAAACTACTATAGTTTTCATTAGTAGTGACTTTCTTAAATAACTGGAAAACAAATGTGAATCTTAAACTACTACATAGACAACTGTTGATAAGTTAACCACAGTGTGGTTTATTTAACTTTATTGTAATCACTTTATATAAAGTGTGAAAAATTATTGAACCCCTTTAACAAATATTTAAGTTCACTCACATCTGAATTACAATGCATTTGAAAGTGAATGCAGATAATTAATAGGTTACTCGAAAGTTTCAGTAAAGAATCTTGTTTCATGTGCAAGCTAAAGCAAATGCAGTGAAATATAAATTTTTCTTCCATCTTATATTTATTTCCATAACCACGTCGCCTTAAGGGACCCTTGTCACAAGACTTCCACAAAGAATGTTTTATTCTTTTGTCTACACTCTAAAGGTTCTTTATTGGCATCAATGTTTCTATGAAAAACCTTTAACATCCATAGAAACTTCCCAATGCTAAAAAAAAAGCTTCATGAAGTTTTATGAAGGTTCTTTAGATTTTATCGACCAGTTAGCTTAAAAATTATTTAAGCTACTCAGTGCTCACTTCTATATTATAAAAGTGTAGTACTTAAGAAACTACTTTACAATTATAGTATTATAATTATATATTAACCACTTCATTCAAAAAATAATAATGAATTAAAACAATAAATGGTTCCTTGAGAAGAGATTACTCCTTGAACCTGATATTTTCCCAGTGGAAAATGTTATATTTAACTGTGTACTGTACAGTTTGTGATTTTTCATTGCTAAGTTGTACAGTACAGTACAGTACAGTACAGTTCTAAGTCAAATGTGTTCTTTCCAAGCTTGTGTAAACATTGACGCATGTCTAAGCTGAACTTCTTAGGCCTGTGTGACTGTGTGTGAGTGTGAGTGTGTGTGTGGTCCTGGTGTTCATCACATTGTAAGTACCAAATGTTCTTAAAATTTAGCAACACCAGTAATTTTTAACCTTGTGGAGGCACTTGTTGGTCCCGATGAGGAAAATGGCTTATAAATACCACAGAAGGAAGTATTTTAAGAATGTAAAACTGCAGAATGTTTTCAGTGAGGGTTAGAGTTAGACAACAGAATTCACAATCTACCCAGTATAATGGCCCGTTTCCACTGACTGGTACAGTACAGTACGGTACGGTACAGGTTTCGTCATTCCGAGTTCATAATAGTCCAAAAGGCGATGATAATACAGTAGTTATACACGGCAGTTTGTTCATGTTTTAGGTTGTAGAAAGAATCATTTGCTCCTTTGTTTTTTCAGGCTTCTCCTTTGTTTTTTCGCGCTTCACTCTTGCGATTGTCTGTTTCTGAAAGGATCGGATGTCAGAAGCACTTCAATAATCACGCGCACATTATTAGCAGTGTTGTGCAAGTTACTTCCATACTGTAATACATTATAGATTACTTGTTACTGTTATTTAAAGTAATCCATTACATTACATTATTACTGTCTCAAAATTGTAATATGTTACATTACTCTTATATTACTTTTTAGTTACTTTCACCAAAATAACTACAGAATTAGAACTTAACATTCTAAAACAACTAAATGTACTGCAGAGCATCCAGTAAAGCGATATGATGTAGCAGAATGAATGTGACCTATTCAGGCTACTAACAAATGTATAGTATATAATTGGCAACGTGAAGGCTCAAGACAATGCAAGAAAGGATGACAGTCAGAATCACAAATGATCTGTTAAAAGTAAAGTGGTTATCTGGCAATATCTGTGAATAGCTTGACTATATTCATATTAGACACAACAGGCCTATATGTAAACTCCAATGCCATGACAAAATGCAGATTTCTTTTCTCTTCTTATTGTTGCCAGTATTGTATTCACTTAAAATTCAAGTGGCTCACAACACAAAACTGTCATGCACAAAGTAAGCATGATGAACATAGCTTTCTCAATAAAATGCTCGTGCACCGATTTCCTCTGTTTGTGAACAAAACTGCTTGCGAGCTCTCAAATATACCCTGCTTTCACACAAATTTTCTTACACTCTCTCAAATATGCACTGCTCACACACAAATGTTCTTGCGCGCTCTCAGTACACTCGCTCAGTGATATTATATGCAGACTCACAATTTGTGTCTTGTAATCACTTTTCCTTTCGTGCCTTTTGATATGATTTATATTGGTGCACTATTTATTAACAATCCCAAAATACTAAAATAGACTTATCATTTTAATCTAATAAACCATAACATTTTTGGCTGTATATGATATTTATATGTAATACTATAGTTGCTATGGTAACACAACAAGTGTAATATAAACAAATGACCCAGTGCTGTAGTTTTTTTTTTACAATATAGAGAATATTATACTACAATTCACCACATTTTACTGTAGTAAAACTACACTTTGTCGTTAATTTTATGAGTTCACTATTCTTAATACTACAGTATGCTAAAGCATTCATTAACAAGTTGTACATAATATAGCCTAAAACATAGGTAGTATACCTAACACTCAAAAACAGTAGTATTATAGAATTTACCTGTAGAAAATACCTGTAGGTAAATAGTGCAGCAATATATAAACCATATCAACATTCTTGAGAAAACAATTTAACAGGACGATCTCTGGAGAGCAAAAGCACGAAAAGAGGAGGAAACACAAGGCACAAATTGTGAGTCTGCATCATCTGACGAAGCGAGAGCAGATCATTTGCACGTGAGCAGACAGTGTTTTGAATGCACGCGAGGAGTTTTGTCCTTGGACAGAGGAAACTGGCGCGTTCCCTTGCTCGTCTTACATGAATGCGCTCTCAACTTGTAATACTGCGCTTACGATATTTGTCAGTGAAACAACGCCGTGCACGTACATCCATCTCGCGAATGTAGCTACTGTCACTGCCATTTTCTTCTATTTGCCGCTTTTCCGCTGCGCATTAATAGCCAGAGGGACATTAATGACAACACACACATATGTTCACTCACCACGAACAGGAAATAGAACTGCGGTATTTATTATTTGTTAATGTCTTGCCGGCGAAAAGTTTGTTGTAACGCACGCGTTACTGAACATGTACCGAGTAAAATTTTACTGAAAATGTATTAGTAATGCCTTACACTACTGCGTTACAGGAAAATGTAATACGTTACTGTAATACATTACTTTAGTAACGCATTACTCCCAACACTGATTATTAGCATCAGCTCAAGAAGTTCGCAATTTCAAATGTAGACGCATGGCGAGCGATCATGAGCTCCCTGAAGAAAGTGAAAGCGCTCACACTTTTAGACGGCCTCATAAAACAAAAACAGGACACTGCAGATTTTGTTCTTCTTGGTTTTGTGGCTGTACATCAAGATAACGACAAGGTTTGTCTGAGCTTGGGTCAACCATGGCTCGTTATTATATGCATATAGTATTACAATGTAATATCTCGGCTGTGTATTTAAAAAATGGCGGTTCCTTTGTTTTCATTCTTTTGCTTGTGTATGCGTGAGTGACGTTTTCTGTAAACCAATAGCATTTAGCTGCACATCTAGCTCCACCTTTTGGTACCCTTTTGTCATGCTAAGTACCCTTTGCAAAGGGTGCCTAAAAAGTGGTACGATACGGTTCGCTTTTAGGTACCTTTTAACAGTGGAAAAGGCCATAAAAGTATACCGAACCATATCATACCGTACCACTCAGTGGAAACAGGCCATAAAAATCTATAAAACCCAACATGTGTGTGTGGTCATTTGTGGAACAGGTAGGTTGTGTATTAAGGCCAGCGCTGCTCTTCAGGAGGGATTTCCCTGCTGGCCAAGTGTGTTTAAGATGAATTAGTAGCTCAGAGCACACAGAAGAAGCCATCTGTGTGACGGTCAAACTTTATTTAAAACTCTCACTCCCATCACACTGCTCTGATCCATAATTCTTTGTTACTATATTTACTTTTCTTGATAGGTTTTGTACAGTATATGTAATTTCTTCAGATAGTATTTATTTTGAAGGTACTGTTCACTTATTAAAATCTTCACAGCATACATGTGCACAACCAGGGGTGCCTTTCCCAAACAAACCATGTAACGCGTGGCTGAACTATCATAGTACTGGGAAAAGAACGATGTAGTGACTAGTGTTTCCCAAAACCTGTAGTTTCTCTGTCGCTGATCCATCGTTTGAAGCACGCTAGTTATAACATAAAAACGCCCATAATGATGCTCTAAACGGGGTGGTAACAAGTTCTTTAGAGAAGAACCTCATAATTATTTTGTGCAATTTATATTGTTTTACACGCTCATGCATTTAAAATAAAATCCAATATTAGTTTTGGTAAAAACATGCACTCGCTTTCCATATTAATTGAAATATATGTAAATGGCACATAGGGCCTGTGTTTCCTTTACAAATATTATTGAGAACATTACATATTCTATTCTAAAACATAAAATCACTTACAAAAGCTAACACCTATTCTAATCTCATATATAAATCATATCGATAAATAAATAATGAGGCTATTTATTAGGAAATGATATTTAATATTTATTATTTATTAGGAAATGAAAATTATCCTATGTTATTTATTAATGATGAAGATGATTATTGTTATTATTATTATTATTATTAATAGTAATATTATTTAGTAGGATATTGTTTATTTATTTTTTATTTTTTGAAAAGTCTACTTTACAATTTGACACATGCAAACCACTACAGAAATGTTCTAACCAGCAGGCCCATGTCATATAAAGTACAGATCTGTAATAATTAACAATAATTAACTTTTACAATTTGACACATGCAAACCACTACAGAAATGTTCTAACCAGCAGGCCCATGTCATATAAAGTACAGATCTGTAATAATTAACCTACTATAAATGAAAAGCATTAATGTATGCTATGTTTTTTTGTTTTCACAAGCTTTGGAGCTGTAAAAAAAATTCCACTTTTAAATAATAGGTCACCTACAGCTTTCGTCATGAGCCAAGGCTGTGTTCAAAATGACATCAATGTTTTCAAAGTGCACTACGAAGGGATCGCAATTGTCAATATGATGATCGCTAAAACTGAACTGTAAAAATACTTTGAAGGCAAATTACACCTAAGAGTGATGACTTTAATGCTTATTCTTCATATAATTTCAAGTTTAAATGTTAGAATGTTTTAAACGAATAGGTCATAGGGGGGATAACTGGGAATAGAACACAGCCAGGAACTATGTCTCTCACTACAGCTCCAAAGGTGAAGTTGCAAGCATACAAGTTTGTGACGCAGTTTGGGAATGTTCATTGTAACAATGGATTTGGGAAACGCCAAATCCACGAACTATTTTTGTAACAACGAAACTTGCAACCTTAGTTGGCTAACGATGGTTTTCGGAAACGCACGCCAGATTTATTGCCCACCATTTAACTCTTTCATTTAAAGAATAGAGCATTATACATTTAAGTATACTTTTAATTCCATCCCTTATTGTTATAATGTGGACATACGTATTTGGCCTCAGGTGGGATGGCGTAAAATAAAATTGATCAATTGATATATTTTTTGTTGAGATTTTGGATGTTTTATCCTTATTTATATACATTTATTCAATAAATATGCTTGTTATGCTCAATTTAGTGTTGATTTTCCATCAGTAGAAAAAAGCTAGTAAGTTCAGACATCCAAAACTTTAAATATCAAATGTAACTATAGAAAGTAAATGGCAATAGTTTAAATGGTGTTTTGTGGAGAGGAGGGAGGTGTAAGATTTTGTGTTGAGATTTTTTTATGTAAGATGTGACTTTTGCTTTTCATTTTATTTTGATTGGACAAGTGAAAAAAAAAGAATGCTTAGAATTTTGTATTTCCAATTAATTTCTTATGGGTGTCCATTTTTGGGTACTAAGAGAAATTTAAATTTGTTTGTTTGTTTGTTTGATGGTTTATTTGTTTGTTTTTAACTACTTAACTTCGTTGAATCAAGTCTTCTTTTTTTCAGATGGCAAGCTTATAAAATGATATAAAGCCAATTTTTGAACTGCTCAGATTAAGGAAATAAAATAAAAATAAAAAATTTAAATAAATGATCTGTCTCAAAATATTCTCTAAAATGCTAAAATAATGTTAAAATAATGCATTGAATAAATGGTCACTGTAAACCACCAATTTGTGGACTAGGGATTATTATTACATTCATTCATTTTCTTTCAGCTTAGTCTCTATTTCAGGTCGCACAGCGGAATTAAAGCCAACAGTTCCAGCATATGTTTTACGCAGCGGATGTCCTTCCAGCCACAACCCAATACTGGGAAACACCCACATTCTCATTCACATACACACATACACACACATTCATACACTACGGCCAATTTAGTTTATTCATTTAACTTATAGCGCATGTCTTTGGACCATACCTGTCAACATTGGGATGTGAAAATAAGGAATATGCCCACCCTAACATCCCCCCACCCCCCAAATAAATCCCCAAATTACTAAATATGTTAATCTGGAGCTGTTTCATTGTAAACAGTTAAATGGTCAGTAATATGTTTTGTTATTTTTATTATAATTTTTTTACAAAGGATATAATAAATAGTATGCATTAGCTGTAAATAAATCAGCAAACAGTTTAGCCTATTAAAATGAATAGCTATTATAAAGAAATAGAATCAAGTTATCAAATGCCATGTATCTTTTCTTCACTGTATAAACATTCGGATTAAAAAGCAGCGAACGAATCTCTCATTTAGACTTTTCGTTTGATTACATTAAATAACAGAGGTGTCACTTTAAAAATGCACATATCTATAATGAAAGCATTCGATTGCTTTTCTAATGTTTTATGCTCATTTAAGACAAAATTAGTTGTGTTTGAAAGAAAATTTAAATTTGGGTAGGCAAAATCCAGATGGAAATAGCACTTGACTTTAAGAGGTTAATATTATTAATTATATGTATACAGTATGTCTGTTTAAACTTGCACCCAAAACCAAGAGTGTCCACTTTAGCTCCACTTCAAATCGCATGTACAGAATTCATTAGGGAAACAGCGTCTATTTATTACTATGGAGCGCATCAGCTGACAGTCACGCACCGCTACATGAACTGCCTGTTTTGAGGATTGCATAGAAGGGGCGACGGCACCTGTAAAGAAAATGAAGTGAATCCAGCCGGGTTGGTTTCCAGGCTGGAAATGACCAGCTTAAACCAGCTAAAACCAGCTAGACCAGCCTGGTTTAAGCTGGACATAGCTGGTTTTGGTTGGTCAAGCTGGTTTTAGCAGGTCAACTCCCAGCCTGACCAGCTAAAACCAGGCTGGAAATGGCTGGAAACCAGCCTGGAAATGGCCAAAATCCCTCTAAAACCAGGCTGGTCGACCAGCTAAAACCAGCCAACCAGCTTAGGCTGGTTTAAGCTGGATTTTTCAGCAGGGAAAGCACAGAACAAATTCACATTTAAGAGCAAGGGGCGTCCCCTGGTGGTTCAGCGGTATGGTTTGCGTATAGGGAGGCTCGGCTCTTTAATGTTTATTGCCACCCTTCATAGAAAGATTTAAAATACAGGTAAATACATTTACAGGATGATAGCAGGGTAGAACTGTAAAATACAGGAGAATCCCGGGAAAAAAACTGGAGAGTTGATAGGTATGGTTTGGACTGTGGGGGAAACTGGAGCACCCGGAGGAAACCCACGTGAACATGGGGAGAATATGCACACTCCATACAGAAATGCCAACTGGCCCAGCCAGAACTCGAACCAGCAACTTTCTTGCTGTGAGGCAACGGTGCTAACTACTGAGCCACAGCCACCACTATACTTTTTTGAATATTTGAATAACATTTATAGCCTTTTATAAAATTTAGACTGTGTCAAAGTCACTTTACATGGATGAAAAGGAACCAAGACTCAACTAATTAAGGGAAATTAAGAAAAAACATGGGAGAAACCAGTCTCAGTTGGGAAACCAGTTCTGCTTTGCCCAAATAGAATAATAAATAAAATCATAACCATATTACACCAAACCCTCCACATCAAAATCATATTTGTAATTTTTCAGACTTCATTAGACTTTATAAATTAAATCTTCTTAGTGTTGTATAAGTCTTACTGCCCTACTGAGGCAAAACATACTTGACAAACTACATAATTTGTGGACAAAGAAAATCCATTGTTCATTGTCAATTGTGTAGTGGAGCATGGAAGTCATATTGCTCAATAAATTCCAAAGTTCAACAATACTGAACCCTATTCAACATCCTAAAATAATGACAATAACCCGCATGCTTGTTTAAGCTCTTTGTTTTGTTTTGCTTTTTAATGCTAAGCGCTAACCGTGCTAACATCAGCGCTCTCTTGTCTGATATTCAAAAGCAATACGTCATATGATTTTTAGGATGAGCTGAAGGATATTTAAAACAAGTGTGCTTGGAAGGTGTTACTGATAGTAGTAAATATTATGGCAAGAGCTTACTTGTAACTCAAGTCACTATGGCATTAGCATGCATCTATAAATAGTGTGTATTTACAGTACAGCAGTCTGGCGTCTGTGTGAACTCAGTGAGCTGGTCAGTTAATGGCACTATGCTGCAAACATGCACTTTAAATCAACTACACTTTCCAGGAAGGTTAATATTCAACAGCATCAGTGAATTAACTGCTGAGATAAAGTGTAAATCATCTAGTAGAGTATAAAGGAGAGACTTGGGTTAAAGGGAGAGTACATCTAAAAGGAAATTTTGTCGTAATTTGCTCACCATTGATAATCCAAACTGTCTTTGTTCAGTGGAACTTAAAAGGGGGCAAATAATTTATTATTATTATTATTATTATTATTATTATTATTATTATTATTATTATTGTTGTTGTTGTTGTTGGTGTTGTTGTTGTTGTTGTTGTTGTTGTTGTTGTTGTTGTTGTTGTTGTTGTTGTTATGGAAGGCTATTTCCACCAGTATATTTGATAATTTGGTACATCGCATAACTTAAAAGTTTAAATTAAAAGATTAAAAGTATAAATCGTGAGACGAAAAGTTGATATTTTGGCTTTAATTTTGAAATCATTGACCATGAAGTCATTACAGAATAAAATGACACAATAAAATGAGCAATTTATAAAAATTAAAATGCAAAAATACATAAAATCGAATTAATTAGTATGTTACAATTGGAACTTTTTATTTCAAAAAGTCAATTGCAAACTTGTCATAATTGTTTTTAAGTTCATAGTTTTTAACTTTTAATTCATATTAATTGACTTTATAATTGGCGTTATTATATATTAAAAGCTCACTGTTATAACAAAGTCAGACTATAATTTTCAAAATCAATAATTTTGACTTTTTTTATACCATAATTCTATTAATAAAATGACAATTCATTTATTAGAGGCTTAGACAAAACATTGTTTGCCATCTCTTTTAAAAATATTCCATTATTAAATAATTTCAATGATTCAATGACTCACTACAGTAAATGAAGACTTTCGAATACTGTGATAGAGATTTAATGAACATACATATACAGTTATTAAAGAATAAAATGTGACCTTGGAGAACAAAAACTATCATAAATGTTTTTTATTATTATTATTATTTTACAAAACCTGAAAGCTAAATAAATAATCTTTCCATTGATGAATACAGTGCTCGATTAACATGGTAACATGTTGGCAAAGGCCATCCTAGTCTCGGACCATGTGCACAAGCAATCCTTCCTAAATTCTAAATAACATAATAAAACGTAGGGAAAAGTGTGCATCCAAATAAAATATACCCACAGTTGTCAAAAATCTCCATCATGTGGACTACAGTATATCAAGTAAATACAGTTAGTTATGGTTTAAGTCCAACAGTAAGAAGGCACAGATTTTTATGAATGTTTACTTTACGACTTTAGATGAGAACTGACCAGACTCTCAAGACCAAAATTATTGGTAATTCGAAGCATGTGTTTAAAAGGTCTCATCATAAGGGTTTGTGCTCAGCTAAAGTCTGCAAGAAGTCGATAAAAAGAAGGGCATTAATTGTAAAGCACTCATTTAAGTACATTCCAAAAAAAATTATGGGTTTTTTCAACTCAGATTGAGGAAAAATGTGGACGATCTCAAACATTGGATTAAATGTAATCCTATTCAATTTAATTACAACAATTAATCTATCGGTTAGTTTTGACTGTATTTTACCTGTATTTTAAAATCGGGTTGAGATAACCTTTTTTAGAGTGCATGATTGGATTTATGCATGTATTTATTAATTTATTTATTTATTATTACAACCTGTTTGAACTTCATTTCTAGAGTTAATTCATTTGTGGGATTCTACACAATATGTTAAATTTATATGCTAGTTTTTTCAAAAATAGAAATTAAATATAACAATCAAATATACATTTTTAATAAAATGATACAAAATTAGCTAATAATAATAATAATAATAATAAAAGTAGCAGTAATAATAGGCGATACGATCGCTCAGTGGTTAGCATTGTCACATCACAGCAAGAAGGTATTATTCATTCATTCATTTTCTTTTCGGGTTAGTCCTTTTATTAATCTGGGTTCGCCGCAGCGGAAAGAACCGCCAACTTATCCAGCATATTTTTTTTTACTCAGCGGATGCCCTTCCAGCTTCAACCCATTACTGGGGAATACCCATACACACTCAATCACACTCATACACTATGGCCAATTTAACTGAAAAATATCTAGTAAAATATTATTTACTGTCATCATGGCAAATATAAAATAAATCAGTTATTAGAGATGAGTTATTACAACTATTATGATAAGAAATGTGTTGAAAAAAATTCTTCTCTTCATTAAACAGAAATTGGGGAAACTGTTTAAGGGAGAGAAGAACACATTTCTAAACATAATAGTTTTAATACATTTCTAATTTCTAATATCTTATTTTATCTTTGCCATGATGACAGTAAATAATATTTGACTAGATATTTTTCAAGACACCTCTATACAGCTTAAAGTGACATTTAAAGGCTTAACTAGGTTAATTAGGTTAACTAGGCAGGATAGGGTAATTAGGCAAGCTATTGTATAATGATGGTTTGTTCTGTAGACTATCAAAAAAAGCCTAAAGAGGCTAATAATTTTGACCTTAAAATGGATTTTAAAAAAAAATTAAAACTGCTTTTATTCTAGTCGAAATAAAACAAAAAAGACCTTCTCCAGAAGAAAAAATATTATCAGACATACTGTGAAAATGTCCTTGTTCTGTTAAACATAATTTGGAAAATATTTTAAAAAGAAGAAAAAAATCAAAGGGGGGCTAATAATTCTGACTTCATTTGTGTATATATATATATATATACATACATAGGCCTACAAATATACCTGTTCAACATAAGACACATAATCACATAATTGTCACATAATCTCAGTCTTTAATATCAAATTGTGCAGCTCTGATTTTTTTCTTTGACTCATAATATTTCATTCTGTTCCAGAGATCCAGATCCACCTCAAAGACCCAATCTCATCTGCACCTAAAAATATGCGTCGCCATTTACTCACAGATAACCTACTGTACACTCTGATATTTGTCCGCTACTTCCGGTGCTGGTTTTTGTAGGGATAGACGGTGTATTTCCGTGCCTGTAAAGAGCAAGTAGCCCTGATAGATGGACGGAAAAAAGCAAAGTGGCAGGGGGCCCGTTATAGCTCATCCACGTCAGCACTGGCCTTTATTCGTTCTAGTCTTATTAAAGCATTTAAGTGTAGCGTCAAAGTGTAAGCTGTAGTTACACACACGCACACACAAACATACAAATGTGCCTGGCCAAAGACAGCGCCGTCACCTCAACGACATGAGCCGGATCAGACAAAAGCTCCCGAGCGTTTTCTGAATATAAATGTGAGCTAAATGGAGAGCTCTCAACAAAACAGGGTAATAGAGAGAAAAGGAGAACAAGAGAGCACATCAAAAAGGAAGGTCACCACAATGGGCTTTGTTTCACATCACAGACAGCACTCGTGCTCCGCATTTAAAGGCAAAAGGCGATGGAGTTTATATACAGAGACAGAGAAATGTGTTAATGTTTTAAAAAAAGCCAATTCTGCTCACAGAGGCTGCGTTTGTTTGATCAAAAGTACAGTAAAAACAGATATAATATTATTGGAGTTTACTTTTAGGATTCATTGTTGAAAAACACCGTTCAAAATAATAGCTTTTATTTGCATTTTCTTCACATCATGCACCTACAGTTGAAGTCAGAATTTTTAAATATTTCCCAAATGATGTTTAACAGAGCAAGGAAATTTTCACAGTATGCCTGATAATATTTTTTTTCTTCTAGAAAAAGTCGTATTTGTTTTATTTTGGCTAGAATAAAAGCAGATTTTTTTTTATAAACATTTTAAGGTCAAAATTATTAGCCCCTTTAAGCTATATATTTTTTCGATTGTCTGCAGAATAAACTATCAATATACAATGATTTGCCTAATTACCCTAAACTGCCTAGTTTACCTAATTATTCATAATATACGTTTCTGTCTATTGTTTTACAATTAAAAATTTGTGGTATGTGAAAAGACTAAAAGAGTTGTGTTAGAAACCCCAGTACATCAGACTGCTTGTCCACAAACAAGGAGAGGGAGAAAATCACAAGACATTGTCTCAGAAAAATAATTCCAGAAATTTCATTTTGCATGATTTTGACATCAAATTCAAAACATATACTCAGGAGATGTGTACTGTAGCTTTTGACCTATTACTTTTCTGTGTTGCTCCAGGACTAATTTCACACATTTGTTTATAAAATAATAAAATGTTTAGTGCGGTGCAAATTTTTTTTTACATTACTTAAGCATCTCTAACTTTTTTTATTTTTAGCATTATAAACTCTAGATGATGGAAAATAAAGCCCAGAGTGTCTTCTTTTCAAAGATACATAAACTGTGAATGTAGACCAAATTATTCAGCAACTGTAAAGGTTTCAGTTTGGGATGATTGTTTTTGAGAAAGTGCCTCTGACGGTGAGGGAAAGGAGCACACCGATATAGTCTCAGAAAACATTTTACAGAAATCTCATTTTGCATGCTATCTTCATCAAATTTGAAATATAAACTCATGAGACACTTGGCTTTCAAGTCATATTTTTTCTAAGACATTACATGAATGTTTTCCTGTGTTTGTATATGGAAAAACAAATATTGAACACAATACAAATTTTTTTTCTCATAACTTCATAATGTATAACTTTTTTATATTTTTTAACATATAACTTCCCTTTTTACCACAGTAAAGCTCAAAGTGTCTTCTTTCCAATGATACCCATTTTGTGTTTGTAGCTTACTGGAGTCAGGAACTGTTACTGTTTAAAGTTAGGTAGGTGTAAATCCCCAAAATTAAGGAAGGTGTAGACGTTAGGTTTAGGTTTAAGGAAGGTGTAGACGTTAATAACAATGATGGTTAGGTTGGGTTTAGGTTTAAAGAAGGTGTAGACGTTAATAACGATGATGGTTAGGTTTAGGTTTAAGGAAGGTGTAGACGTTAATAACAATGATGGTTAGGTTTAGGTTTAAGGAAGGTGTAGACGTTAATAACAATGATGGTTAGGTTTAGGTTTAAGGAAGGTGTAGACGTTAATAACAATGATGGTTAGGTTTAGGTTTAAGGAAGGTGTAGACGTTAATAACAATGATGGTTAGGTTTAGGTTTAAGGAAGGTGTAGACGTTAATAACAATGATGGTTAGGTTTAGGTTTAAGAAAGGTGTAGACGTTAATAACGATGATGGTTAGGTTTAGGTTTAAGGAAGGTGTAGACGTTAATAACGATGATGGTTAGGTTTAGGTTTAAGGAAGGTGTAGACGTTAATAACGATAATGGTTAGATTTAGGTTTAAGGAAGGTGTAGACGTTAATAACAATGATGGTTAGGTTTAGGTTTAAGAAAGGTGTAGACGTTAATAACGATGATGGTTAGGTTTAGGTTTAAGGAAGGTGTAGACGTTAATAACGATGATGGTTAGGTTTAGGTTTAAGGAAGGTGTAGACGTTAATAACGATAATGGTTAGATTTAGGTTTAAGGAAGGTGTAGACGTTAATAACGATGATGGTTAGGTTTAGGTTTAAGGAAGGTGTAGACATTAATAACAATGATGGTTGGGTTTAGGTTTAAGGAAGGTGTAGACGTTAATAACGATGATGGTTGGGTTTAGGTTTAAGGAAGGTGTAGACATTAATAACGATGATGGTTAGGTTTAGGTTTAAGGAAGGTGTAGACGTTAATAACGATGATGGTTGGGTTTAGGTTTGTGGTAGGTATAGACGATAATAACTGATGATTGGGTTTAGGTGTAGAGTAGGTGTAGACATTAATAACTTATGTACAGCACCATTTTGCCGACAACATAGTTTTGACATGGCTCCATAACTTCAAGATATGCCTCTAACATACTACAAGTTACGCCCCTTGGCCCCTTTATGTTACATCCCAGGCTGGCAGTCCGCAGGCAGACCCTACTCTGTTTGTCTGAGGACTTAAGATGCAGAGAGAAATTCACTATGACAAAGAGGTTCGAGTCCTGTGAAGAACGATTCTAGAAAGCGGGTACGACAAATACAGAAGGCAAAAAATAAAAAAAACAAGTAAATAACAGGGTGAGAATGTGGTAATATCTCAAAATGTGGTAAAAATCAGGCGAGGGCTTTTCTTTTTCTCGATTGCTTTTTAAAACTGTTGGTTGGGTTTAGAGAAGTGGGTGGGCGGGTCAATTGGTGCTTTTGAAAACACTATTGGTTGGGTTTAGGGAAAGAGGAGGGTTGTATGCCAGTCAATCGGTCAGTCAGTCAACAGCGGCCTCTGGTGGATTTACACGAGAACAGCAGGTGCGAATGGCACTAGCGAGAGAAATTTGAGATCTGAAAAAGAGTACTCAGCGGCCTCTGGTGGATTTGCGAAAACAAAAACTGCAAAAAACATAGCTCCTGGGACATACTTCGTGATCTCCAGAAATGTATACAGCGGTACGTTTTCAGAATGAGTCTAGATTGGTTTTTACCATTTGTGATCAAATAAATGCAGCCTTGGTGAGCAGAATTGGTTTATATTAAAACAAATCTTACTGTTTCCGAACTTTTGAAAGGTCATTTATATAAATGCCATCTTGTTGAGTGCTTGAAGCAACACACATACCCAGCAAGACTCGACAGCATTATGCCTATACAGTACATTTCCGTCGGAAGCACATTATAGAATCTTTTTTTTTTCCTTTTTTCAAGGACACCAAATGTGTTTACTCTAAAAGCTCTACACGCTTTCTTTGCTTCTTTGCTCTCGCCTCGCTCCATATAAAGGCAGCGCTGCATTAGCTGTCCTCCGGGTGAGCAAATATTGCTCTTTAGTTAATTAGATCAGACTGCAGCGTGTTTTTGTTCCATACTGGATGATGACCACTTTGTGTGGGAGAGGAGGTGTCAGTTCCAGAGTGTCTGCTCACTTGTTTTTCTTTGCTTCAAAGAAACAGTCTCTCTTATTTTCTGCTCTCTCGTGTCTGTCTGTCTCTTTCTTTGTGTAACTCTTAGATCCAATAAATGGATTAGGTGCACTGTCTGACCAAGAAATTATACTTTTTCATTGATGGCCTAGATGCGTGTGTGTGTGTGTGTGTGTGTGTGTGAGAGAGAGAGAGAGAGAGAGAGAGAGAGAGAGAGAGAGAGAGAGAGAGTAGCTGTACTTAAAGACACAAAATTGCTGAAAAGTGAAATGAACTACATCTGAAAAACAACATCTTTTGTGTGTCTTCAAATAAAAATAAAAAAAATTTACAAGGAGAATAAATAATATGTTCTCTTCTGATATTTGATATTAGCTGTATTATTATTGGGCAACCCAGTGGCGCAGTAGGTAGTGCTGTTGCCTCACAGCAAGAACGTCGCTGGGTCGCAGGTTCGAACCTCGGCTGGGCTGGGTCAGTTGGCGTTTCTGTGTGGAGTTTGCATGTTCTCCCTGGGTTCGCGTGGTTTTCCTCCGGGTGCTCCGGTTTCCCCCACAGTCCAAAGACATGCAGTACAGGTGAATTGGGTAAGCTAAATTGTCCATAGAGTATGAGTGTGAATGTGTGTGTGGAAGTTCCCAGAGATGGGTTGCGGCTGGAAGGGCATCCGCTGCGTAAAATCGTGCTGGATAAGTTGGCGGTTCATTCCGCTGTGGCGACCCCGCAAGGGACAAAGCCGACAAGAAAATGAATGAATGAATGTATTATTATTTTTGTATAAAAGAATTGTCTTTTCTATCAAATATAGCCTCTACTATTGCATATGGTTCCTGTTGTTTTTTTTGTTTTGTTTTTTCGAAAACCAAATAATAAGATTCTACTATTCTTTTTGGGGTTCATTTATTTAGCAACCCCAAAATATGGATGCTGGTAGATTATTTTCTAACATTATCATTAAAGATTGTTATTTTGCAACCATGAAATAATGTAAACAGAACATTTCAGGGTGGTTATATTCAAATAACCTAAAAAAAATAACTTGCACAAAAATTCTCAAACATTTATTTTAGATCATTATTTTGCAGCTATATAAAACAATCCTAAAAACTATTTTTAAGCTTTATTTTCATCGTAGTGGGTGTTTCAGATCATGCTTCGATGCAGTGTTTCGAAACACTTGTGCTTCGGGATCTCGACACTGTGTCCAAACGTCGGGTTCATATCAGCCATCTCTACCCTTGCCTTGTTTTATTGTTTATCCTGCCTTCCGCCTGTATCGACCATTTGCCTGTTATCTGACAACACTTCTGGATTACCCTGTATGTTACCCTTTGCTCCTGATTGTGACCAATCAGACTGATTGCTTGACCATTCTCTGTGTAATAAAGTACTGCAAGTGGATCCTCAACTCCTCAACGTTGTTCAGCACCCTCAGTTACAGGTTGTATTTCCTTTGGTTTCTGTTAACTTTGTTCTTTTTCATTACTGTTCATTAATTAGCTGACAGTGGGGTCCCACTTTACACTAAGTGCCCTTAATTACTATGTACTTGCATTTAAATTAATCAATTGGTATAATGCAATATCCACATGTATGTTTCTACATTGCACTTGTATATTTTAAATTATCTATATGCAATTGCATCTGTAATTAATTTCTGTAATTGCATTAAAGGGGTGGTCCACAGTGTGTTTTTAAGGCTTGGTTGTGTTTATAAGATGCAAAGCAATGTGTGCTCATGCTTCATTTGTAGAAATTCATGTTATTTTTTCATATATCTTACTTTGATTATAAACAGCTACTCAGCTAACATGAAAATGACAATCATATTTCCTTGTTCCTCTAAAAGGCCCGCCCTCAAGAGGCTCTGATTGGTCTGCTAACATAATGTGCTGTGATTCGTGGATCGGTTCCACGTTACCAGGAAAATAGTCATGCCCCTACAAGCACATACTTTTGCGCTGTGTAAACATTGTCAGTCAGAGTAGCTGTTGGGCATATCAGTTTGAGCCTGAATCAGACATAATAGATCATGATAATGACACTGAGGACACAGCTGAACCTCACGCCTGCTCCCTAAAATAACATCTGAGAAGTATCTTTCACCTATTTTCAGAATAAGCATGTGTAAGTAATATGAAATGTTCACGTCTTTTGCGAGTTCGTTATTTGTTAACGGTGCCAAACAGCATTTCCTGTTGTTTACGTCCTTGTTTACGTCCTTGCTACAACATATCGTTAACGCTAGAAGCTGTGCATGTAATATATCAATTTTAACAAATAAAAACACTTACAGGTTGTGGCTCACAATCCACAGCTTCTTCTATTAAGATTGGAGCTGCTCCTTCTTTAAGTTTTTGGAGTCTTTGGAGTTTTTAGCTGAATCCAGCACTGAACTGGGAGAGATTCTGGAAGCTCTCCTTTGTCAAATGCTAGCTATATATTTTTAGAATTCTCTGGAAGGTAAATAAAATTAAATTGTAAGTACTTCTCTCTTTGTGTCATGTCCTTTGGAAGCCCAAATACAGAAACAGAAGAAGCTCTGTTGAAATAGTAGCATTTGGATGACGTTTTAGCTTTCTCTGCTATAACATTACATCGCCTGTGGCCACGGCTCTTCGATGCTCAGGGTGTATGCGCGTGGTAAGCATTTGTGATCTCACAAGCCCGAATGTTTTTTTTGTAGTTCCCAAACTTCGTTCGCTGTAGGCTTTGCTAAGCTAACTTTGTAAAAGCCAACGTCTCCCTTTGCATTGAACTTTGAGCTTATTACATCCAGAGATGTTGTTTATGTTCACACAGCTACATTACACATAAACTAAAGTTTAAAATATGATATCGTAGTGGACCACCTCTTTAATAAATACAGCGTTAAGGCCATCCTATACAATATGATTTTTTTTTTTTTTGTGTAAGGCAATTGGTTCTTTATCTATGAATTATTTGGTTTCTTTTGATAAATACCTTTTTGTTACTTTTTAGACTTTAATCTGCTGCTTTTTTGGACAAAACAATCCTATCTTCACTCCTAAATATATCCATCACTAAACCAAAAACAGATCATATGTACAAATTGGCCAACATTTGCACAGATTAGCCATCAATTCACCATGCATAAAACAGCTATGAACTGCAAAGAAATTGTACTGTATTACTTGTCTGACATGGGAGGACAGTTCAATTGATGAAAAGATAGATTTTTATTTTTAGTCTGCGGTAAACTAATAACCTCAGGAAAAAGTGTGTGCGTTGGTGAGTTCCTAACAGGTTGATTTATTCCACATTGAAATATGTTTGTTTACCTATACGTGGTGTTCATGCATGACTACGTATTTGCTCCCCTTAGAGTTTCATCATAATTGTTTGTGGCGTCAACAGCAGGACGCACTGGTTTCAGGTTGCCTGTGGCAGGGGAGCCGCTGCTGGAGGTATACCTGGAAACACAGCAGAAATCTCTGTCCTCCCAAGGGTCCAGGCTCATCTGGGGCAACTCACCTTGCAGATAGACTGGCAACATTTCAGCTTGACGCTTACACACTTGCATCAGCTCTCTTTCCCTCCTCCAGCTTTACCTGAGGTTTTCCCTGCTCTGCTCACTGCCTTTTTGTCCTTCACCCTCTGTAAATGTGTCCCTTCTTTTCCGATCCTGAAACAGTCACTCGATAGGACACGTAAAAAAGCCCAAAGGCTTCAGGGCTGTTGACTGGAGGTCCAAACCCAATTAGTATCTCCATCTGGCTGTATTCTAGGGAGCATGTTTCCTCTCCGTCTGATGATTTAGGCGCTGTGCTTTTATTAGGTTAGTCAGTCTAGCCTCCGCTGGTATTTCCTGCAGGACATTTAGGCTGAGGGTGAGAGCACTTTGCAGCCTGGAGCAGATAATGTGCAGAAAGTGCTGCTTTTGCTTACTTGATATATTTCAGTGGAAGTGACTAATAAGGCAAGAAAAGATACCTACTGACTCATATGTACCAATGAACCTGCTTGAATATATGTTCTGTCTTTGTATTATTACAAATCTATCTGACTTATTTTAGTTTTTTTTTAAAGAAACACAAAAGCTTTTTTTTTAATGTAGAGGTTTACACTTTGGGGTGACACAGTGGCGCAGTAGGTAGTGCTGCCACCTCACAGCAAGAAGGTTGCTGGTTCAAAGCCAAAGCATCATTTTTTTTAGCGGAAGAGACTTTCACCTCAACAGCTAAGGTGCAATCATTATGACGAAGGAACATAGCATTTCCGTTCTCCCCATCGGGGAACGAGGGTTACCTTAGTAACTGGAGCGTTCCCCTTTGGGAGGAGAACTTCAATGCTATGTGGAAACTTCCACTATGGGGAAATGTATGGAAAACGCCATAATGATTGAACCTTACCTTCTCCCCCGATGAGAGGTTTGCCAGAGTGCGTGAGTGCACCTGCATTACTAGAGGCACGGTCTTCCAACGTGTTCCCTGGCCCTTACTTATCCCACTTCAACAGAAGATTTACGGATTTAGATATATTTTTCATACGACAGTACGTTGGGGATGCGTGCAGTCCCAATAGGGAGGATGCTGCGGTGGCCACCTGGTACCCAAGTGGGGAGACTGGTGGCGAGAGAGCATATGGACTAGCCCTGAGAAGGTGGAGTATGCATATGAATATAAGATGGTTAGTGGTGAGGGAAGACACGGGTCCGCCTGTGAGGGGGGACTGCACCGTGGCAGTACAAGCATATGGGATCGCCTAGTGGGGATCGCACATAGCGGGCACCTATACCCAGAAAGTGGGCTGACCAGCGGGCATACCAACAACGTAACGAGCCAGCGCCTGACTCCTCCACTGTGTCAGATGCTGGGGGCCTCGGAGGAATATCTGCAGGGTTCGCCAAGCGGGGAACTTTACTGACAGAGCAAAAAAGCGCACGTATCTCCGTGTTAGAGAGAATGGCGCAGCAAGCATTTTACAACACCTAAGCGAATTTCTCATTCACCACGTGAGGAAATCAGCTCCCCTCAAGATTAATAAATCTCGCAATAAGTGTCGCCCAGCCCGCAGCTCTACAGTGTCTGTTAGAGAGGTGCCGCATGCTAACACCCAAAAGGATGTGCACTTCGAGGAGCGCGCTCTCACTCCTGTGGGACACGGCTCGCCCTGGCTCAGATGAGCGATGGAGATGGCATTCACTGTTCAGTGGGTATGTTCCAACCTCTGTTTGGATACGGCACTTCCCTTCTGCCGATCACCGTAACAGATAAAGAGCGGAGTACGGTCCGTATAATACGCAAAGCCCGAAAGACACAGCAAATAAATTGGCTGGGTCTGCCTCCTCCGTGGGCAGCGCTTGCAGGTTCACTACGTAGCTGAAAGAACGCTGTAGGAACCTAGAGGACCTAGGTGGGCGGGGGTCTCAGGTAAACATGAGAGTGGGCCGGCCCAACACGCTGGCACATCTTGCTGACCGAAAATGCCTCCAGATACCCACCATTTGGCCGATGCGAACGCGACCAGCAGAGCTGTCTACCATCGTCCTTCCCGGGGCACACGCAGCGGACTTGAGATCCGTGGAGCTCAGTCGGGTGCGGTGCGGGGCCACCCTCGTGCCACCCTCGTGCAGCTGGGCCAGCGCGCGCGCATGGACCCTGGCATGCAGGGTGGAAGCAGCCTGGCCCCCGGTTGTGTGGGCTCTGGCTCGAGAGGCAGAAGACCAACACGCCTTGGACGGGAGATGAGGCTGATTCCAGCAGAAGGAGGTACCACACGGGCCCGTGATGGCACTCTCAATCTGGGGAATCGACTCCTACTCCATGGCTGCTCCACCATCAAGGGTGGTGAGGCGGAGGCGCACGCAAATCAGGCAGAGAAAGGTGCCCTCAAGACTGCGTGAGCCCACTGTGCACTTCTGGGAAAAAAAGGGATGGGAGGCTAGAAGGTCTTGCCTTTTAATCCTCCACATACACCCATCTAGTCGGATAAACCATCTCCAGACCCACGACCGAAACAGCCCGGGAAAGCACGGTTATCATGTCTGTTTCAAGATCGGCCGCCGCTGCGCTCACTCCTGAGGGGAGGGAGCGGAGGGGGGGAAATCCTTCATCAGATCATGACAACCCAACCTCCGATGCAGCGGTGGACATCTGAGCCTCGGTGTCATCAAGTGAGAGGGAGGCCATCCGAGAATGGAGCGCTTCTCTCACTCGAAGCTTGGATGGAGCACGTGGAGGAGTGAGAGGTCCACAAGCCCGAGGGCGGCAGATTTACTCTCACTGTAACCCTCAGATCTGCCCGAGTGCTGGGGTGGGTGGCCCTTTTGCAAAAGCTAACCTCAATCTTAACTGCGCAACAGACATGCCACTGAGTGATGGCATGCACTGCCCGCGAGCACCGCATTAACATGCTGGACCCCCAGACATGAAACGCAGTGCTCGTGCCCATCATCCGAGGACAGGAAACCATTGCATCCAGAAACACACAGTCGGAGCGACGTCTTGAAAAAGATTCGCTGCACGACCGTGTTGCTCTTTTAGGAAATTCACAACAATACCGCTCTGGAGGACCGGACCCAAAGGACGCCAGGCAAGGGAGAAACCCAGCTCGACCATCTGCCGCTGCGTGTCACACACTCTGGACCGGGAGATCGCTCTTGTTCACTCTCTGTCTGAAACTCAGCTGGAGGAACCCTCATCGACTCTCTCAGAAGGCTGTTGAAGTCTCTGAAGTGAAAATTATGCTTTGGCTTTGCTCGCACATGTGCTCTTATAGCCAAATTAATTGCAACGAGCATCAGCTGCGCAAGCTGATCTGCCAACTCATTGGCATTTCATTGGCCTGTTTACATACTCTTTCAGATGATTGGCTTTCTGAATGAAATCCCCATAGTGGAAGTTTCCACATAGCATTGAAGTTCCCCTCCTGAATGGCAACCCAAAAAGTTAAGGTAATTCAAACCATTTGAGGAAACTGATTGCAAAAAAAATTTAAGTTCAAAAACTAATCCTAATGAGTACTGTAAACTTAATCCAATTGATTAAAAGAAGCAATTTTATCACAGTAAAACCCAATAAATGGAGAGAACTCAAACCAACTGAGTACTGTAAAACCCAATAAGTTAAGGCAACTCAAACCATTTGAGGAAACCGATTGCTACAAACCATTTAAGTTAAAAATCTAATTTATATGAGTACTGTGAACTTACTCCATTTAAATTGAAGTAATGAGGTATTTAGTTAACTCATCACCTCCAACACTGAGTTCAAAATTCTTTTCAAATGAGTAGAATTAACTTCCATTAAATTTTGAATTAACTACACTCATTTCATTTGATAAAGTTGACTGTTGGGTTATACAGTGTAAACGACCATAGTGTCTTATCTAGACACATGTCTCTGTTCCCTCTTCAGGGAACATGAGTTACATTAGTAACCGAAATGTTTTTTGGCTTTTTGAATATTAAAACATTGGTACCATGTCTGATTATTTTTATAAACATGTCTGATTTTTTTTTTTTTTTTTGGTTATTTTTTAACAATTATCATTTTATTTTGTTAACAACAATAACCTTGTTTAAAATGTAATATACATTGATTTCATTTAAATTAATTAATGAAAAATGGGATGAAATAAAAAATAATCAATATAAATTATACTGTATGCCTGTTGTCTAAAATTTTAGTTTTTGAATCAAGTTAACTATACAAGCCATTTCTTTTTCCATTACATTAAATTTGGTTTGAAGCTTTGATTTGATTTGAAAAAAATCAGTTTAAATGTAGTTAACATATTGTCACCTTAGAATTAGAAGGTTCTATCTGACATTTTTTGAGTTATTAACATATTCTTATTAAATGACATCTTATTTACCTTATGGGATGTTTTTTTTTAAGTTGTTTACATTTTAAAGCTTTTTATTTAAAAAAACAAATGTTACACAAATACTGTTTGCTATGGAATGCAAAAACTTTGAAGCTCAATATCTCAAAATCATTCAAAACGCAGATAGAAGCTTAGAATTCCAAGGTGAGGATATTTTAATAAGTTAAATTAACATAAAAACAAATGTTGTCATGACGTTTTGGTCTATCCGTTTTTAGAAAGTGTACTTTAGTATAAAAAATAAGTGAATAAATAAATAAATAAATATGCAATTGAAAGAAACTATATGCAAAATTTCAAATAAATACACTTTTTTGATGATTCAAACTAAATATAGGAAATTTCAATTTAATGAATACATTTGAGGTTTAAAAAAATAAGCAATTTATTTAAAAAAAAATCTGTATTATAATAGGTAGAAAAAAATACTTAATACAAACTCAATATAGTCCAAATAATATTTATTTAATTTATACAATTAATAGTTCACAGTATAAATTTGGTATTTATACACAAATATTATAGATCTCGTTTACATTTTAGCAAGAGGAGTCCCCTAGACAAAGATGATTATTTTAGGGATAGAGCATTAGGGCCCGACTTTTTTATACCCCTAGGGCCAGGCTTCGGGCCAATTATCCAGGCCTGCTTTAGAAAAATTGCAATTGAGTGCAATGGAGAACATAAAGAGAAAAATTTCCAATGGCGAATTTTAAACTGTGAAAACGCTAGAGGAAAGGCAAACTTCTGGTTGACTTTTCAAATAGTAACAACTTTATGTGATGATCCAACTGGTTATGCACAATGCACAACTTAAATTGAGTAAACTCACCGTGGACCACATACCGCTTAGATATCGATGTCACTTAAAAAAAATAAAACTTACATTTAAAAAAACAAACCAAAAAAATCCAAACATTTTTCTAAACTATTCTGATTAAAAACTAAATGAAAAAACATTTCTATTAATGTCAATGTCCATTTTATTTAATTTATAAAGCACTATGTAACACAACCAGAGGTTGACCAATGTGCTGCACAGTACAAATCACAACAGAAAATATATATATATATATATATATATATATTTAACAGATGAAGGGGATGAAAGGGATGAAACAGATCTAATACAGAGGGGCAGAGCATTCCACAACCTAGGACCAGCTACTGCGAAGGCACGGTCACCTCTGCATTTCAGCCTCGACTTAGGGATGCATAACAGTCTCTGGTTAGATGACCGAAGAGACCGGCCAGGCTGATGCTCAATTAACATGTCTGACAGATAAGAAGGTGCCAGGCCATTTAGAGATTTAAAAACCTAGCGAAGTATTTTAAAAGTGACTCGATAGTGCACAGGCAGCCAGTGCAAAGAGGGTAAACTGGTGTAATGTGGTCATGTTTCTTGGTACCTGTTAAAAGCCTTGCAGCAGCATTTTGAACTAATTGTAACCGGAATGAGGTTTTCTGACTAATCCCAAAGTATAATGAGTTACAATAGTCCAATAGTGGTAAAAAAAAAGCATGGATTTTTTTTTTTTTTTTACATTTTTTTCTAGATAAAATAGATTTGACAGTTTTTAAAAGTCGAAGCTGAAAGAAGCAGGATTTGATCACTGCATTTATCTGTTTGTCAAAGTTCAAGTCATCATAGAAAAACTTATTTTTTCAAGATTTAAATAAATCTGGTCTATTTTAATGGCTGTAACAATGTAAGCTGTTTGGTGGGGTGAAAAAACAGGCTTTGGGTCAGACTCGGGACAAAAATTTTGATGAGCTGTTGGACAAGGGCAGGGCTGCAGCCTGTGCGTCTCGGGTCTGGGTCGGGCTAGAGCTTAGATTTAAGGCCCGTGCAGGGCTCTATTTAGGGGGTCTGTGGCATCTGAAATATTAAAAACCTCTCTTTTAAAGGATGTTTCAAGATATTTTGAAGTATAATTCTCATACAATGAAAGCCAACAAGGTTCAAAACTGTTTGGACACCACTTACTCAAAATACATCCACAACATAGAAAGAGGTCAAAAGGTTTGGAACAACACGAATAAAGCTCCAGTTTTAATGGAAACTATCTGTGGAAGGTGTGACTCAACTCTAACTAATTTAGATATCTGACATATATATATGTGGTTTGTGGTGCACTGTTTTAGACAAACAGTATTTTACCTACATTACTCATGCAAGTTAATTATCCAAGATAAGAATAGGTTTTTCAGAAGCAGCATTAAAGTTTCTCTTAAAGAGGCCTAGACATCTCTGGTTATTGTCGACAATGTGTTTATGTTCTGTTTTTAACTTTTGACATATAAGGGGTCATTGTACTATAAAAAATATATACTACAAAAGTACTTTAAAAGTATTAGCTTTCAGATTGAAGCCAATCAAACAAAATTATCAAAGTTGAATGAGACACCTTATTATGTAATAGAGTGTCTAAACTCCACACACTGATTTAAATGTGAAGTAGGTAAATAGCAAGAGACAAATGTAGGACTCAATTCAGCTCAGAAAAAAAATTGCAAAATGTTTTTTAAACAGAAATGGTGGTGTGTTAAATATAAGATGACATAGGAGTCATAACTTTGGCAGCTGAGAAGTTTATTCATTCAACCATTCATTCTTGGAATTGCAATAAAAACATAAACAACATCATCATGTTGATATAGCACATATATTGTTACCATAAAACTCTTAAAGCAAACATTTCAACAGTTGAAGTCAGAATTATTTGCCCCCTGTTTATTTTTTTCCCCAATTTCTGTTTAGCGGAGAAAAACAAATTTTCAACACATTTCTAATCATAATAGTTTTAATAACTCATTTCTAATAACTGATTCATTTTATCTTTGCCATGATGACAGTAAATAATATTTGACTAGATATTTTTCAGGACACTTCTATACAGCTTAAAGTGACATTTAAAGGCTTAACTAGGTTAATTAGGTTAACTAGGCAGGTTAGGGTAATTAGGCATTTTAGTGTATAATGATGGTTTATTCTGTAGACTATTGAAATAAAAATATAGCTTAAAGGGGCTAATATTTTGACCTTAAATTATTTCGCCATACTGTGAAAATTCCCTTGCTCTGTTAAACATAATTTGGGAAATATTTAAAAATGAAAAAAAAATAATCCAAGGGGGGCTAATAATTCTGACTTCAACTGTATTGTACATTTGTAAACAACTTTACTTGGTAAACAAGTTTACATGTTGCTGCTGGTTGGGCTGACATTTTTGACAAACCCCCCTAAAAAGAGAAAATGTATCTCAAATCTCATTGTACAACATGAGCACCATTTCCAAAAAACATGCCATTCAATCCGTAAACCATATCTTGGATACGCCATTGGTCTACACAGAAACTAAATGATTAGGATGCTCCAAAGACAATTGGATGCAGTGTATTACCAAGTTGTGAAAAAATACAACTTTGCAAATCTCTGAATCCTCCTGATCCCAATATCAGAAAAAAGTGAGCAAACTTTATTTTAGATTAAATTTAAGGTAAGAAGATTTCACTAAATGGTTACATAATTTTAGCATGTGTTTGTTTACAAACAAAACCAGGTACAATCACAAAAAAGGGACAATTCGAAGTTGCATTTTCAGAAAAAAATATATTGGTATTGTCAGTATTTTAACAACACACAATTTTTTTTTTAAATGATCATTATATAATTGGATTTTGATTAGTTGTTTGTTGTAACAGATTGTTTTTTTACAGAATGTAACATTTTTTACCTAAATCACAGCAGAGTCTATCATTGGAGGATATAGGCTGTCAAACATACATGCAGACTTTTTCATTGCACAAAATTGTCCTTTTCAACTTTCCAACAAAAAATTTGAAAGAGTCAAAATCATAGACAATCACACTATTGGGCATTTACTTACAAGTCTACAATCGTTCACGCCTTAACACTTTAACACCCTTAATTCATAATTCAGCCAAAAATGAACATTGTCTCACACTTAAGTAGTTCTAAACTTTGATGAATTTCTTTGATGTGTTAAACCACAGGTGTCAAACTCAGTTCCTGGAGGGCCGAAGCTCTGCACAGTTTAGTTCCAACCCTAACTAAACACACCTGATCAAACTAATTGAGTCCTTCAGTTTTGTTTGAAACTTATAGGTAAGTGCGTTGAAGCAGGGTTGAAACTAAACTATGCAGGGCTGCGGCCCTCCAGGAACTGAGTTTGACACCCCTGTGTTAAACAAACAAAGCAGCCCTTGACATCTACTGTATGTAAGAACATTCATTCATTCATTTTCCTTCGGCTTAGTCTCTATTTCAGAGGTCGTCACAGCGGAATGAACCGCCAACTATTCCAGCATATGTTTTACGCAGCAGATGCCCTTCCATCTGCAACCCACTACTGGGAAACACACACACACATACACACACACACACACACACACACACACACACACTCATACACTACAGCCAATAGTGATGGGTCGTTCTTGAACGATTCATTCATTTTGAACGAATCTTCAATATGACTCGGGAACTACGAGTCCTCTCAGGAAGTGATTTGTTCATACGCGCGTGCGCACATTTGTGCAGGTATCGTTCATTTTTCAAGTCTTTTGAGTCATTCATCACGGAAAGGCAGAAGCCAATCATTTGCGTTTAGAGCCGGAAAGAGATTTGATCCGTTCATGTCTCGAGTCCTCTATCGGGTTTGAGTCCTTCGTCTTTCTTACTTGACTTGACACTACAGCAGAATTGTGTGTAGAAATTAGTAAATGGTTTCAAATCCTCTTTAGAGACGGGTGCATCATAATTATATATTATATTATATTACATTATATTATATTATATTATATTATATTATATTATATTATATTATATTATATTATATTATATTATTACTATTAATATTATTATTATTATTATTATTATTATTATTATTATTATGTGTTTCTGATCTTAAACTAGCTCCACTGTACACTGCAACGAGAACCTCAGTCAGTAATACTTATGTAAAACTACATTTTTGTTGCATCATGGATCATATTTTAGACTTTTTTATAAAATCATCAAACAATGTGTACCTAAAAACATTTTCTTAGAAGTAATAAAGGTCTGTCCTATTGTCACTAAGTTGTTGTTACTTTGTTCTGGTGGATATGTGGTTTTATTTTTTGTTATTTTACAAATAAATGGACCCATGCTTTTAAAATGTCTATTCACTGCCTTGCTATCAGAAAACAAACACTAAGCTAGGCTATATGATAAATTAACCAAATTCTACAATTACAAGTGATTTGCAATTGGTTCATTTTTACCCCATTTTTGTTTACTAATGTTTTTCTATTCAGACTTTATGTATTGGTCTAATATTTGTATAAAAAAGATTGCATTTACATTTACTCATTTAGCAGAAGCTTTTATACTGCGACCAACAAGTAATGACAAAAGAAGCACTTCAAATCATCAGAAAGAAGAAACAGACTCAGCCTATCAAAGGTTCCGGTTGTGTTTTTGAATGCTAACATGCCTTAAGCCCAACAAGTAAAGCCACAGAGTGTTGTTTCAAAGCTTATTTAATTCTAATTACTCAAAAAAGCCAAGCTTGTTGTGCACTGTTGTTTTAATATTCTAGTCAATTAGTTAAGATCATTAGGCTCTGTGGCTTTTGTATTTTTTATTTGAATTTATTTTTCACTTAAATTGCTGTTTCATAAAAAAAATTATATTGGGCATAGTTTCCCTATTTGATATAAAGCTTTTATGGCATAAACGTGTTATTTAAAGCTTATTTGTTTTTATTTATTAAAAAGCATAGCTTGATGTGCACTATTTTGTTTTTCTTTTGTTTGTTTTTATTATTGTGATTTTAAAGTAATCTTTTTTGTTATAAAGCTTTTCTGGTAAAAAAAAAAAAATAGTAATAAAACAATAAACAACATTTAAACAGTGTTTATGTTTCTAATGCCTGCAGCATCATATGTTACAAAACGCTTCACAAAGACAATTTGATTTATTTAATAACTCATCTCTTATGCTTTCTTTCACGTTATGTGACAAAAGAACGAATGACTCGTTCTTGAAGTGATTCATTCATTTCATGCAAGCGCACGTTTAGTAGCACGGGAGAAGATTAGCTCATTTTTCAAGTCCTCTATCGGGTTTGAGCCATTCGTTCATCAAGCCTAGTAGCCATACTAGCCAATCGTATGCATTTAGAGCCGGAAAAGGAATCGATCTGTTCATCTCCCGTCGCGTTCAACACATGAAAGGCAGAAGCCAATCGTTTGCATTTAGAGAGAGATTTGATCCGTTACTTCTCGAGTCCTCGGGTCTGAGTCATGTCTCTTTACATTCGGTCACGTGATGAACGAACCAGAAGACTCGAAAGGTGAGCTAATCATGTCTCCTTTCAGCTCAGCAGGTAAACAATGAATTATTATTTTCTCCCTCTTATAGCATTCTATTTATGATTTGTTTGTAGTGTGATCAACCTTAGGCTAGTTGTAGATGTGTTTGCAAGCAATTCGTAACATTTTAACAATATTTTGGCAAATTGAACTAAATGAACGAAATGACTCGAAAAAAGATTTGTTCATCTCGATGAACGAGACTCAAAGAACCATGTCAGTAAAATGATCCGAACTTCCCATCACTAACAGCCAATTTAGTTTATTGAATTCACCTATAGCGCATGTCTTTGGAACACCCGTAGAAAACCCTTGCGAACACATGGAGAACATGCAAACTCCAGAAACACCTCCTGGCCCAGCTCGGGACTTGAACCAATGTCCTTCTTGCTGTGAGGCAACAATGCTAACCACTGAGCCACTGTGCCACCTATGTAAGAACAAACAAACAACAACAACAAAAATACTCAGAAGGTCAATATTCTGAGTTCCAACATTCTTTTGTATATCTCAAATATATCTGTATATCTGTTGTGTGTTCAACAGAAGAAGGAAATTTCCAAGATTGGAAGAGGAGGATGAGCAAATAGAAGATGAGCAAATGATGACAGAATATTTGATCATATGTGTGTGAACTATCCCTTTATTACTCTTCAATATACAGGGGAAAACTAAATCTTTGTTCAGGTTAAAAGGTTATTTCTACATCACTGGTAATTCAAAAGTTGATGCATGTTCTAATATTTGGTTTGAGAGAAAGATATATATGTTGAAAATCTCATTAAATGCCATAGTAGCCCATTTCTGGAGGACCCTTAAAGAGCTGCATGTGCTATTCTGAACAGCTACCACTGAAATGAATAGAAAGGGTAACAGGTTTTCCAGGTATTGCAGGCTACCTCGGAGAAAACACATATTGCATCATTTTCAGTTTGCTTACATTTTCAGTCCCTTACATTTCAAATGATGAAAGAACATTTATTCCTCTCGAATATTTCATTTTCAGCAATGGTGAAGAAGATTTTGGGTCACCATTATGGATCTCCCCCCCCCCCCAGATGAATGTTGGAGCAGTGGTGGCATCAGAAATCTCTCCTCATCCCATTTCTATTGGTATTCTCTGAGCGTTGTCTGTTTCTGAAGAGGCTTTGCTGTCTGTCCTTTCAGTGCTGTATTGATAAAGCTCTATAAATAGACATGTTGCTGTGCGTGTCGCTGGGAGGGAAGGGACAGTTCACTGAAATCCCCCTGATCAATCAGACCATGACTGCTGGAGCGTATTGATTTACCTCAGAATAACTGTGGCTAGATAGGGTTTAGTCTCTGTCTGACCTTTAACCTGCTACAGCCTGCATCCTAAACCCATCTCAGTTTGCATGCTCGAAATACATGACCACTGCCGCTGCCTTATAAAACATGCTCATTACCTGGCACAAAAGGCATATATTTAGTATTGGAAAAAAAGGCCACTTAAATTACAAAAACAACCATATGAAAGCAATATAAACAAGTTGTGTTGCATTCCAAGTCAGTCAATCCCTTTCAGTAAAAGCTCACATTGACTTGGAATATTCATATCTTTTGAATAAATTGTGACTATAGCTGCATCTGTCTGCTGCAAAACCCAACGGTTGGGTTTAGTGCTAAGAGCTGGGTTACGTGCTCGTAAATGTTGTGCTGTCTGGGACGGTCCTCAAATGGTTCAGATCTTACCTTGAAGGGAGAGGGTACTATGTCAGTATAGGTGACTATAGGTCGATGTGGACACCCATGACATGTGGAGTCCCACAAGGTTCAATTCTGGTACCTCTCCTGTTCAACCTTTATATGCTCCGTCTGAGCCAAATAATGACAAAAAAACTAAATCTACGATCACAGCTATGCTGATGACACTCTCTATTTAGGCTTATTGCCTAATGACTACAGCCCCATTGACACCCTCTGCCAATGCATTGATGAAATTAATAGTTTAATGTGCCAAAACTTTCTTCAGTTAAACAGAGAAAACTCATTGCATTTGGGAACAGAGATGAGGTTCTCAAGGTAAATGCATACCTTGGCTCCAGGGGTCAAACAACAAAAATTAAGGTCAAGAATCTTGGTGTGATTCTGGAGTCAGATCTGAATTTCAATAATAATGTCAAAGCAGTAACTAAATCATCATACTATCATCTCAAAAACATTGCAAGAATTAGATGCTTTGTTTCCAGTGTGGACTTAGAGAAACTTGTTCATGCTTTTGTCACCAGCAGGGTGGATTACTGTAATGGACTTCTCACTGACCTTCCCAAAAAGACAGTCAGACTGTTGCAGCTCATCCAGAATACTGCTGTCAGGATTCTGACCAGAACCAAAAAATCCAACACAGGCTCATTCTGAAAGCGTAGTCCCGTGGACATTTCTGGAGACAGCGAATTATGTAGCCAGAGGTACGTATGGCTGTGTTTCATTTTTTTAAGCGAACGGTACGGGGCAGTATGACGCCGTGCCTTTTGGTGCTTACCGACTGACCGCTTACCTCCGTGTGGAGGCCTTTCCCGCCGTAACCAGTTTGTCCTGTTAGCTCGTCATGTACGTCAGCGGACTTGAGACGCAGAGAGGAGTTGACCACGATGACGGCGACCGGGTTCGAGTCCGAGTTCTGTACAAAAACAGAATCCAAAAAAATAAAATGAACGAGTGAACAACAGGCTGAGAATGTGGTAAAATCCAAAAACAAGGTAAAAATCAGACGAGGGCTTTTGTTTTTCTGGACGGCTTTTGTAAACCGTTGGTTGGGTTTAGGGAAGTATGTGGGTGGGCGGGTCTATCGGTAAAATCGGTTGGGTTTAGGGAAGGGGGAGGGTGGGTCAGTCGATTGGCCGGTCGCCCAGTCAATCATTCAGTCATTCAGTAAGACAGACAGACGGACGGTCGACAGTGGCCTCTGGTGGGTTTACGCGAGAACAGCGGGGGCACTAAAAATTGCACGCAGCGGCCTCTCATGGATTCGCGAAAACAAAAATTGCAAAAACACGTACCTCCCGGAACGTATTTCGTGGCCTCCAGAAACATCCACGGCAGGACGTTTCATTTCATTTCAGAATGAGCCTTGGTTGAGAAAATCCGAGCACATCACACTTATCCTCAGGTCTTTACACTGGCTCCCTTTTAAATGGCCTAGGACCTCAATACATTACAGATATGCTCAATGAATACAAAATTAACAGATCAATCAGATGTTCAGGATCAAGTAAATTAGAAATTCCAAGAGTTCAGTCAAAGCAGGGTGAATCGGCCTTCAGCTATTATACCCCCCGAAACAGGAATCTGGAATTAGCTTCCAGAAATGATCAGATGTGCATTGTCTCGAGGCAGCAGGCCGAGTGCCATAGTGCTGATATACAGCCAGTGCTGATATACAGCCATATCGCACTGCTATGAATGTGATATTGCATTTATACAACAGTTTGACAGCATAATTGTGTATATAAAAAAGAAAATCAAACACGGAGAGTGTAAAAACCCTTTTGTATGAGGAACTACTTTCTTCCGCCATTCATTCATATCTACAGCTGACGTCAGAACAGCAGAAACCATGTCACTTTAGAGATAGTATTTGAATGATTATCTAGCATAATGTCTAAAGTAATGACAAAACAGGTGATTTTGCTCACATTTGAAGATTATAAGCCTGAACAGAATGAAATGCCATCAGTCATTCAATTTCTCAGTATTTCTCTGTTGCAATCCAGAGTCACAATAATTATACTCGAAAAAGCCAAAGCAAAGTAAACACTAGCAGATAACTATGGTATAAATGCAGCACTACAACATACAAAAGAGAGAGATTGACTTAGAATGTCACTTACCTGTTTTATAATGATTTGATCAGCTCTAGTTTGCAATACAAAAATAAAAAGCTACGTTTTTCTCATCTAAGGACTTATTATGCGTTCTCTGTTGCAAACTTGTGTCGCAACAGTCTTCGCTCTGCTCAGTATGACAGGCTGATGGCTGCCAAACTGATGTATTTTCGAATTTATAAATATTTAAAATAAGCACTATCCTTATAATTAAGCTGCAAAGTTGCAATCTAAACAACTACATTCTCATCTAAAAAGCCTCAAAAGCACATTATGTTGTCCAACAGCTGCAATATTTGTCAAACTGTAGTGAGCTTATTCTACTGCTTAATACAGAAGTAATACATAGTAATACAGAAGGGTGAAGAGGCTGTACGAGTGCTGTTATTTCAGAATATTGCACGGCTATCAGCCAATCAGATTCAAGAGCCAGACAGAACTGTTGTATGTATACTGTATGTATATACAGTATATTCCAATCAGACTTGAGAACAAATTGTAGTATCAAATATAATATAACACCTTATACTGCACAAATCAAGAACATTTTTTTTTAACTGGATTACACATGCCTCAGTGATTACCAGTGATCACAACACACAATAATCTCAATAATCTCAACATCTCAATCCACCTCTCTGGAAACATATCCATATCCATAACATATCCATATCCAATGCACTCACATGCTCAGATTTAATGTGCACATGAGGAGACACAAGCAACGTTTATGATTCCATATATTCTTTTTTCAGCCTAGTAATGCTTAATGAATTACCTATTTAGGTATGTTGCTATTTAGGGAATATTATCTGCTTCACAAGCAAATTGCTCAGTCTAGAAAAATGTTTTAATAATCATTCTTTTGCTTGGCTTGAGTTTCTCTGTGTAACGCAATATTTAATTGAAGCTAAATATAAATAGCTGGACAGAAGCATAAACAATGGAGACATAAAAAAAACGTGACTTTCTAAACTCCATGTTTAGAAGCTCACCATATTCAGTAACAAGAGTCAAATGAAAGTGCATTGCATAATAGTTGAAGTTTCATTTGCCTCTGCATTTAGGGAAAAGCTTTTAGGAAAGCTCAGTTCAGCATTGATCAAAACTGATTCCTTTCTCATGTATGTGTGAAAGGCTGGAGAAAAACAGGAAATTATACATTACAACAAAGGAAAAGGCAGATTTCCTTGACTGTTATTGTCTTGGACATTACTACCTACGCCATTGTGGTTTTCCATGACCAGGATGAATCGGGTTTCCTAGAGAAAGGTCCCAGAGAGAAGACTTCAGCACAAAAGAACAAACCAGAGGACAAATTCTTCCTGTTATTATTTGCAGAGAAGAATAAATGGCATTCTCAGAGGAGAGTGACTCATGTTTGCTTGACAGCGAAATGAAAATTGAGCTTGTTCAGAATGAAAGCTCAAGATTTTTTTGTTCTAAAAAAGAAATAAAAGATTCCAGAACAATTTAGAGAAATGGACTAAAATGTAAAGCAAGGGAAACGTTATTTTAGCACACATATCATTACCTTAAAACTGAGCACACATCTTATTTTTCTTTGTTTTTAGTAATAAGACATTAAATGTAATCCTTGTTTTATGGAAGCCAGGTCTCTTAAAATGATTGTATTATGTTAACTATAGCATGATTACGGTACTTACAAAAATTATGGCTATTCTAATAGTGTTATTTCTATGTTAAAAACATTCAAGAGGTCACAAAGTACTAAGATGTTTTTGTGCGCGAAAAAAAAAAACACTTATTTTACTGTGGCATTAATTGGCCACAGTTTCAAAATGCATTTGTCATGGAATAATTCAAGTAATTTTTCAAAAATGCAGATTCATCTAGTAATGAATCAATTTAATGCTTTATATGTGAGTTAATGAATCATTTATTTAAAAATAAACATACTTATAATTAGCATTTTTTACTATATAATAATATAATAAAACGTAAAAATATATAGATTTTTGTCTATTTTTTTCTACTAGGCATGCTATTTTGTTAAGTTGTGAATTAAAGGGACAGGTTGATATGCATGCAAGGTAAAAAAACACTTGCAATATGCATTTATTTTTACCTAATTATCCCAATGACTCCCATATGATTCGTTCAGCGATTAATTTGTTCCCAAACTCCTCCTTTGCGTGAGGCTAATCTGCGCTGATTGGTCCGATGACCCAGTCTGTTGTGATTTGTCGACTGCATTCAGCGCAATGCAAAGGAAAATGCCCTCCATGGTTATAAAGTAGCGTTGAGTGAGCCCAATGCAGAAATGCATTAAAGCGATACAGTTAAACACCAGCATATTCCTCTATTCTTAACCACAACCCCAAGTAATAACAACGATACACATTCAGTGTTAATCCACACAGTGGCAAATGTTGAACTGTTTTGAAAACTGGCCACGCATGTGTAAGAACAGCTGATGGTGGCCATACCAACAAACAGCAGGAGATCGTGAGCACAAAACGTATTTACATCGATAAAGGAAGAAGCACGCTTCACGTTTTCAACATGGTTTTTCACGCGATAAGTGAAATAGCTCATACAGATTTAACCTGAGGGATACATTACAAGCACTGATCTATAACAGATACGTGATTACAAGCCAAGCAGAGCGAGTACAAGTTACAACACACAATTAAATACATATTTTGCTACAAGAAGCGAGACAACCATTTTAATCACACTCCACATTGTGTAGAAAGGAGAAATACTTACAGGAACTGGAGGAAGAAGAAGCTGTTCCATGTAAACTGTGTAACAGTTACTGACAAAGTCCCATACATTAGTAGTCTTTGCTAATCCTTTCTTTAACAAACGGCTGGCAAATCCTATGCTGCAGGGTAGGTTATTGTATGAGTCATCAGAAAAATGACAGGATCAAACACAGCACTAGGGTGGCTAAACTGTGGTGTTGTTATGAAAGTGAACTTTAACCCTTTATTCCCCATAAATGCAAGTCTGGCCATCTCTCAGTGATGTTAATCTTTGTGTCATGATCAATCACATGATCCCTTGCACTCTGCTAGTGTCTGAAGGGAAAAGCACGTTCACGTTTTACCAGATCCGGCAGTTCATATTTGGTATTGTTTCATATCGACGTTGATATAAACAGGCAAAAGAACCAGATGAATGATGAATCATTTAAGTGACTCTGAGTCAAATCTTTTATTTAAAAATCTACAACTTTAAACAAGGTGCATTTTTAGATTTAAACCTCAGCATGATGTTGTCATTGACTTATAGCTGTGTTGCACACAGTATGGAAAGTCATTTTCAAAAACCCATAATAGGGTTTTTTTAAATATAATTTTCTTGATGCATTAAGCCACAACATCCCCTACTCAGAATTATAGATAAGTCATGATCTCTATTATTCTTGGTTTATCCAAAATCATGCCATTTTAAACATGCAATCCATCAGTGCAATGGACAGTGCATAGTACACAATGGACACAATTGTATTCATTATTTGGTGCCATATTTGAAAAAACTTCTAATTTGAATTGCTCATTGATACTTTAAATGTGGCCTTTGAAGGATGCAGCCTCTGAATCGTAACAGCTTTTGTATTAAGCACTGCAAAAAACAAATGTTGGGCTCCAGACAATTAATTTCTGTTGGGACAACATGAAGGAATTAAGTTGGTTTATTAGTTTTGACAAATTTAAGTAGATGAACATAAAACATTTAAGTTGTCCCTGCCAAAAAAAAAAAAAACCCTCAAGAATCGAGTTGTTTCAGCTCATTTTAAATAAGCATTTAGAACAAATAGCAAATGTATTTTTTGAGTAAAGTCCTTGGTTCTTTCAGTTCTTTGCTCAATTAAAAAGGTTCCAGTAAGAACCTAAAAGCGGTTTTCACAGTAGCTATGTTTCCATCCAAAGATGCGAATCAAATTTATGCGCAAAACTGGATTATCGCATAAAAGACGTGCAAATAAAGCACTGTTTCCATCCAACGAGTCAAAAAAAACAAAATTGTCACTTCCTGATTAACTGGCACCAAATATCAACAGTAAAGATGGAATTTGCTGCGGTAGTAGAAGCGTGTACTTTTTATTATTACTTTATTTTAAGCCTTTCTATATATAAACACAGACAGAACAAGAACAAACATTGGCTTGTATTTTAGACATATAAAAGAGAATATAAAAGAAAACGAAAAAGAAAAGAGAAAAAAAAAACACATCATAGTCACAAAACATACAATCAAAACTAGAGAGGGTATATAGCTTAAACCTCAGAGGGGTCACTGGAATGCTCTTGAGATATAAATTTTTCCAATAAATCAATAAATTGAATGCAAGTAGTCAAAAATATTCTGGCGCTAATCCGTAAAAATCAGAGTCTCTCAATCTGAATAAGAGATATCATATCAGAAATCCAGTTCTGGAATGAGGGGGGTAAATGTGATTTTCAATTGTCAATCTTTTCTTTATTTAATAAATGACTTGCGCCTCAAATGCCGACACGCAATGAACACGAGGTGGCATTTGAAGGCATGAGACACCTTTTAGAATGACCAAAACAACATTTCAGAGGTTTTACAATGTGCTCAGTCTACTGGTTTGTCCATTCACATACATTTTTATCATCACATGATCTCTTATAACAAAATCACATGACTTTTTTTAATGCGCATACTGGAATTTGTTTGGTAAAAGTGTTTCCATCGTAGTTTACGCACATCTTATTGAATAAAAAGTTTATCCTGCTCAGTTATGTGCATACATTTTCAAAATTGATGCGCATCTTGGTGTTTCCATCAGCCATTTTTTTATGCGCATATCCAAAAAGCGCATACAAATAGTTGAATGGAAACATTTTTTTAAAACAGCAATAAACAACAATTTTTCATAGTGCGAAGAACAATTTGATTTATTTTTTCTCTACAAAGTCTCTTGTGGGATGAAAATATTTATTATCATTCTTCTATATCATGGAACCATCAATGGAATTTGCATTTGATCCACCTCTGTCAGAATTTAGTCGAGTTCCGTCTTTCGGATGAGACGTTAAACCGAGGTCCTGACTCTCTGTGGTCATTAAAAATCCCATGGCACTTATCGTAAAGAGTAGGGGTGTAACCCCGGTGTCCTGGCCAAAGTCCCTCAATCGGCACTTATCCATCATGGCCTCCTAATCATCCCCATCCACCGAATTGGCTCTATCACTGTCTCTTCACTCCACCAATAGCTGGTGTGTGGTGAGCGCACTGGCGCTGTTGTCCTGTGGCTGCCGTCGCATCATCCAAGTGGATGCTACACACTAGTGGCGGAGTGGAGAGACCCCCCTCATGATTGTGAAGCGCTTTGGGTGTATGACCATACACAATAAATGCGCTATATAAATACACTTTACATTACATTACATTACATTACAAGTTTATGTTGATAGTTACTTCTGTAACACAATATATATTTGATTTAAAACTAGACAACCCCATGACAGTTACATAAGCAAAATTACTGCAAACTGCTCTGCTCTCTAACCTAAAATGTTTTGAAAAAATGAAATAAGAATGAATCTGCTCATGGTTCTGAAGGCAATGTTTGGAATCTGTATTTAATGTGTATCTGATTTTAAATGACTCTACAGGGAGAATTTCTCTTTATTTAAATCTCCTCAAATTCTTTCTCTCAGCGAGTCTCTTCTCGTTCTCTCTGTGATGTTGTGTGGGAGTCGCGGGTCTTCATTATTAATTGTCAGAGAAGCTCCCAGAAGCCTGTTATGAGGAGTGGGATACAGATCAGAGGGCACATCGGGTCGGCCCACTCATTTGGCCAGAAGCTCGCAGTGCCGTAACCTCCCACGAAATGTTTCTAGAGTGCACATGTTTACCCCATCCATCCTTTGCATCATTTATCCTGCCTGATCCCTTCTTTCTCTTTCTTCCCAAAAGGCTCGACACAAATAAAGAATAACTTAAATCCTGTTAAAAAGTACACAGTTTCGGAGCACAATAGAAACTGCTGTCTAATACTCAGATAAGACAAATCCATAAATAACAGGATATGTATTTCTAATGAAACACTATAGTCTAATGATGAATAAGTTAATAGTATTTGAACATTTAATCCACTATATAGTATCAGCTCTTATTCGTTAACCATTTAATATGCTAACTGACATTAATTACCAATGCATTTGATACTGTATTAGTCTTTGTTAACATTGGTTGATACAAATACAACCAACATAGGCTCATTCTGAAAACGTAGCCCTACATACATTTCTGGAGATTGCAAATGATGTAGCCAGAAGTACATATGGCTGCATTTCGTCTTTAAAATGAACGCTATGGGGCGGTATGACGCGGTTTCTTTTCGCGCTTACCAGCTGACCGCTTACCTCCGTATGGACGGCTTTTCCGCTGTTAACAGGTTGTCCAGTTGGCTTGCCATGTATATTAATGGATTTAAGATGCAGAGAGAAGCTGACCAAGATGATGGGGTTCAAGTTTGGCGAAGAACGGTTTCGGAAAGCAGGTAAGACAAAAACAGAAGTCCAAAAATAAAATAAACAAATAAATAACAGGGTGAGAATGTTGTAAAATCTGAAAACATGGTAAAAAAAAAGGCAAGGGCTTTTCTTCCTTTCTGGATTGTTTTTCCAAACTGTTAGTTGGGTTTAGGGAAAGAGGAGGGTGGGTCAGTCGATCGATCAGTAAGTCGGTCATTCAGTCAACAACGGCCTCTAGTGGATTTATGTGAGAACAGCATGCGCGAATGGCATTCGCAAGAGAAATCTGAGATCAGGGGTTTGTTCTTCGTACCTCGCTTAAATGATCTAAGATGATTTGGCAGATTTTTAATCTTGATAACTGATCTCTGGCTAATTTGGTTCTTCAAACAAGTACACGAATCAGATTAAAATGTCTGGATGAATTGATCTGAGATCGCTGCGTGTGTTGTGAAGGATCCTCGAAATCATGATCAGCAATGCAACAATTGGCTGACGGCACAGCAGCGTAATGACATCATCTGATTAATATTCAAATATCCATGTGAGCAAAATTACCAAACATTCGTAGTAAACGCTTTGTTAAATATGATACGCAATAACTTTCCATATTTGGGCTGCATGCTTTTCACTTTCATGTATCAAGAGTATTTAGCAATTTATTTAGTTTTACTTTTACATTCATGTTTCTTGTTGCTGTAAGGAATAACTGGCTTGATTAAATTAATTTTGCATTAAAAAAAATTAATAAAATTATTTGATATCGGTAAGTGTCTGCAACTTTAGCGAAGCAAAAAATCACCGGCATATTACCTGTCCAAACATGTACTGTATGTTGACTGCATAAATTATTATTCCTTAAAAAAAACAGTCGAATATTGTGCATGTCTATTATTATACACAAATTGCACCTTAAATAGTACACGTTTGTATCTAAAAGTCCATATTAATAAATATTCTCTTTGAACCCCTTGGGGAGAACCACCCCATGACTTTCATTTCGGAGTGCAGATTGCACAAGTTTTATTTATATATTTTTTCTAAACTTAAACTGAAACTACATATATTTTAAACAATTTTACAAGTTTTCCAAGTGTATATAATTAATATTTTAAGAAAATATCAGTATTCAGTAGATACTTTCAGTATTACCTTTGCTTGAAAAGACTCAATCTAATCCTGTTTATATGAAATAAACCTGCTCCTGAGAAGGTTTGATCTACCAGACCTGTTGCTATGACAACAACTCTGGGAGGTGTTTTGAAGAACGAAACGATCCTGGATCATGTCAATTCGTCATTAACCAAATCCAGCTAATTGAGTAATCCATGTATGAAGAATGGACCCCTGGAAAAGTGTACACAGAAACCTCTGCTGGATTCGCGAAAACAAAATCTGAAGAAAAAAATAACGTAGCTCCTGGGACATATTTGGCGCTGTCCAGAAATGCATATAGCGGTACGTTTTCAGAATGAGCCTGGGTTGAATATAACTGTTCATTCTTCGTATTAGTTCAAGTTTGCTCATATCAAAAGATTATAGATTTGAAAAATTCTGAGGACATTAAAGGATTCACAAACAAATGAAATGCATTAATTTGTTTCAAACTTTGTTTCTTTCATTTGCTGAATACACAAATGCACAGCCAATATATTGAAGATATTTTGAAGAATGTCAGAAACAGGTAGATGTTTACTTCAATAATATGTTTTCATGTATTATTGTCAGTATCTAAAGCAGGGATGACCAACCTTGTTCCTGGAGATCTACCTTTTTGCAGATTTCAGTTGCAACCCATATTAAACACACCTGCCTGTAATTAGTAAGTGCTGTTCAGGTCCTAAATAATTGGTTCAGGTGTGTTTGATCAGGGAAGGAGCTAAACTCTGCAAGGAAGGTAGAGCTCCAGGAACAGGGTTGAGCAGCCCTGATCTAAAGGTTTAAAGCATTCTTTAAAATGTCTTATTTTCTGTTCAATAGGTTAAAAATTATAAAAATTATATTGAACTGGTTAAACTTGTAGATTTCTCTTAATTTAAACACCGAGTATGTTAACATGGACACTGTTAATCTGATTTTAATACAGTTAAGACAATACTCTAAGGCCCAGTTTCACAAACAGGGCTTAGATTAAGCCAAGACTAGGCCTCAGTCAAATTAGGCTTTTTAAGCCAAATTTATAAAAATGGCCTTAGAAAAATATATTACTGGTGTGCACCTGGAGAAAAAAAAATGACACTGATGTATTTTAAGACATCTCACTGCAAGTTATTTTGAGTTGAGACAGCTCAAACATGAAATTTAATCTTGACTAGCCTTAAACCTTGTTTGTGAAACTGGGGGTAGGAGTCTACCATGTAAACAGTAATTTTTGATTACCTTAATCAGACTAAAGTCATAATTGAACTAAACAGAAATCGGAATAGCCTCTTAAGGCCCAAGGTGTTTTTTTTACATGCATTTTTTTATTTCTCTTTGCTATTTGGGCTTATTGGAACCTAATTAGAATAAAACCTAAGTATCATCTTTTGATAGGATGTACTTTTAGAGAAAAACGATGTCCATATATGTGGACTCGTAGTCCTCCGAATTTACATAAAACACTTTTTCCTGACTGTTTTTAATGCATATATAACATAGACATTTTTTTTTACTTGCTTTGACTATTAGAGAGTAAAAACAACGTTTTTTTTCCCATTTTGGACAGTTAAAAATAGGGTTTGGGACATTTCATATGCTGCAAAACAGTTGATACAGATGACACTGTATGTCTGTAACAAAATACAAAACATTCAAAGTATTTTAAATAGCCACTTAAGAGCTAAAACGTGCTGTCCACGTGTGCGGACACTCAAGCCCTAGGAGGTTAAGACATGTGGAGTATGCCAATTTTAGCATTATTGAAGTGCAGTACAGACACGTAAACACAGCAATCAAACTATTACCGTTGTGTAGAATTTTCGCTGCATTTTGCGACAGGATAATCTATACAGTACACACATGGCTGTTTGAGACTATTCTCTGCACCTACCGAGTCAGTGAAGGACCACAGACACCTGCATAATGAAATGCGGAGTTTTTTTTTTCCCCATTGCGTGCGGTATCAAATTCTATTAAAACTACACTCTTCTAGCAGTTCAAACTCGCATCCAATATCTCGTTTGTCTAAGGGGGCTTGCATGAAATGTTCTTGAATGTAAGTGAAAGTGCCAAACTGCAGTGAAAGTCGACAAATTAAAAATGAAACTCCTGAAATTACATGAAACTCAGGAGGAAATGTGGACAGCGTGGTGACGCAATGACATTAATCGAATAATGTGCTTTAACATGTAAAACAGGATCATGAATGGAACATTCAAAAAGCAACTCACGTAAACACCTTAACCATATTATTGCCTTATTCAGATTAAGGCAAAAAAAATTTGATTACTGTTGTCTATGTAAACGTAGTCGTTGTCAGAAAAGTTTAGTGGGGATGGGTGATACCTTTTTTATATAACCATAAACATTATAAAATCTTAATAAAATGTCAATGTCTATCTGAAGATTTCACACTGGTGTTCTAAATAATTTTTAAATATGTAGAAAGCTGAATTTGGACAAACAGCCAGTTGAAAATTATGAAATGTTTAAGAAAGTACAAATTTACACATATTTTGTGTTTAGCATTTATTCCAATTCCTAACTGAAGTTCATTTTAACTGTGTCCCTGTTTAAAAAAGCACATTTATCTGAATTGAAACATAGTCAGAAACATTTGGTAAAGATGTGTGGTACCAATTAAAAAAAAACTTTGCAACAAAAAATACAGATAATTTTTGCTACAATTTTAACTATTTCAATACCAGTTCATATACTGTCTATTTGTATTTTTTTTTTAATAATATACATTTTTGAAAGGCAAATATTTTAGAAGTATTGGTTAAAAATATTTAGAATAAACTGATTTAAATATGATTAAAATGAACTACAATATCAACATAAAATGACAGTAACATATTTTAATATTGTCCTAAATGTTTGTGGATATTTTAAAGGCGACCTGCAGTATTATGCCCCTTTTATACAAGTCTCTGATGTCCCTAGAGTGTAAATGTGAAGTTTTAGCTCAAAATACCCAACAGATGTTTGTATAGCTCTTTGAAGTTGCCCCTTTTAGTCTTTGATCCAAAATGTGCTGTTTCTGTCGCTTTAAATTTAAAAGAGATTGTGCTCCCAGCTTATTTTAAAAAGAGGGTGGAGCTACAAATGCCTGTGTTTAGCATAATGGCAGATTCAAAACAGGACTAACATCATCTTTGTGATAAACAGAAAATGTCCAAGATGTGGTTCAGAAGAAGGTAGTCTATGGAGACTTCAGTGTTGATTTGTGCATCCTAAAACTCCACATTTATAATGCTGACATTGTCTTCAGCAGGTGAAAACTCTAATTCCGAATGGCTACTTCTCCCTCAGGGCTGTCTATGCTAATAAGGGAGAGATCGTCAGAAGTGGATGGGGCTTTCCCCCTCTGATAACATGTACGAATGGAGAATGATAATCAAAGTGTTGCTGCAGACTGTTTTTATGAAGTGAGATTATAAAAAAAAAATAGAATTAATCATTTTTGTACTATTAGATGCTGGATATATTCACACACTGTTGCCACACAACTGTGTTTAAACTGTGTTTACATAATACTGTATGTCCCCTTTAATGCAGTCATTTATCATATTGCATATTGAAGCATGCCATAACCTCTATGTGCATTTTGACTCTCTGTTTCAGTCCCAAATTTTCAGACATTTAGTGCAAATGTCATCAAGTCATCAATTTATTTTTGCTTTTTTTAGTTTTCCTGCCATCTCAAGTCACCATGTCCAGAAGGAAGTGAATGTTTACATATGACACGGAGTCATTCACATGCCCATACACCACATGCTGTGTTTAGGAATGGTTTCGGGGAGTCTAACCGCTGTTTTCATCCCGGATCCAGTTCCACCCTGGCCTTTCCGACTCAACCACGGCAATGTCAACCACACTGACAAGCTTTAAACCTCTCTATCCTTGTTCTCTTTTGTAGACAACATAATGAAAAAAGTGAAAAAGCAATGTTCTCTCATGTGAGGTAACTATATGAAATTTGTTGGCTTTCCCTTATAAACAGAATCAAACAGATGCAGTTGCAAACATGACATCAGCTTCACAAGCTGCATCCTTGGCCAGGACAGCAGGACCGTGGCACGGCTTAAAATAGCATTCAGAGATCAGAGAGAGAAACACCACAGCCTTTATCAGCCTTATAATCAAGCTACGGATGACAAGGAAGGAAAGGCAAAACAAGAGTGAGAGAAACCTGTTGCAAAGATTTGTCTTAAGAGCCATATAAAGAGGAAATAATGGATACTTTATGACTTTTAAAACATACAGTGCAGTTCTATGCAAAATATATATGTAACATACAAATATACACACAAATATTTAACATAATACAATTAACTTCAAGGTTTCAAAATATATATACGGAAAACTTATGTTTAACACAAATGAGGACTAAACGAAATGTGACTTAAAGGGAACATATTTTACCCCTTTTTTAAGATGTAATATTAATATTATGGTTGTTCTGAGTGTGCCAGTTTAGGTTTAGTTTAAAACACAATTTAGATTTTTTATTATAATCTGTTAAAAAGTGCCATTTTGGGGGCGCGTACACAGTTAATTGTTATAGGGGCGTGTTGCTTCACATGCAAATTAGTTTCGACTTCCGGCCCAACTTAACAAGGGGGCGCAGCCAAGAGCTCCCCGCTTTGTGTATGGCAACAGACAGGCAAACAGAGTAGAGCAATATGAGTGAGAGGACCAGCATTCAGCCGTACATGTATGACTCGGACACAGGCCAAGCAGAGACTACAAAATCATTTGTGTCTTTGTATAGTTTTACAGCCAGCTGTGTGCTAGTTTAAAGCTCCGAGCTTGTACACTGAGACTAATAACCAAGCACACTGAATTAACTTTGACTGATGAGTCATGGCTGGGCGCCGCGGATAGCCGCCGACTTGTGGCGCCGGTGTGTGTACCCTGATAGAAACCTATGTTTAGAATTCAGAAATGCATGCCGCTGGGTGGCGCGACGCTGCGTGTCGCTAAGCAGCGCTTCTGGTGTACAACCTGCTTGAGGCTATAACTAAAGGGCGTCATACACTTGATGCGCCACTCAGAGCCATGACACGGCACACCAGACGCGCACATTCACATGTTATTTAAAATGAAACTATTCAGATAAGCTCTGTGGCGCAGCAGAAATATGAACAGTGTCCTGAGTCATGGCTGGACGCCGCAGACAGCCACCGACTTGCGCCGCCTTTGTGTGTACCCTGATAGAAACCAATGTTTAGAATTCTGAAATGCATGGCGCTGCGCATCGTTATTTCCAATGGAGGGACGCGCACGTGAGGCAACGTGCTCGCACTTTCCAGCTGTACCTAGTTAAGATGACAGGGAGCTTCTGTGACCACGGGAAAAGCAAACAGCTGAAGTTTAAGGAAGACGCAATGAAAAGTACACATGTATGCAAACCCACCTAAAGTTACAAACACTGGCGCCGAGGAGGGCGATAACGTGGTAAATGTTGATCTTGTGTTGAGCCCAATGAGCCTTACATCTAAAAATAGAGCAAGGGTGTTTCTTTGAGGACATCGCTTTAATTCACACTCTGAAAATGCCGGACGTGAAACAACAAACTGAGAATATGGTAATGCACACCTGTCAATCAATATTGGTGGGCGGGGGGACCGCACTTCTACGTCAAGTTGCGGTCGATTTCAAAACCGCTCCAATTGGTCCACAGTATTTATGTTGTTAAATTTAAAAAAAGGACTGGGTGTGTTTATATCACCCCAATATGACGGTCTATACACTATACCTACACATATGTCTTTCCAAACAACTTAAAAAGTAGAATTTTTACCATAGGTGCCCTTCAAAAATGATTTAAATATAAAGCCATGTAAACCACAATTTTGTACTGACAATGATGAGCTGCAAAATAATTTTGCATTGATATGTCAGTAGGTGGCAAAAAAGTGACTGCATTTAAGTCAGCACCTGAATCATTTGTTAAACCATTCATTCATTTTCCTTCCGTTTAGCCTCTGATCTGGTTGCCACAGCAGAATGAACTATTCTGGAACATGTTTTACTAGGAAACACTCATACATACTCATTCACACATACACTAAGGCCAGTTTGCTTTATTCAATTCACCTATAGCGCATGTCTTTGGACTGTTGTGGGAAAACGAGCACTCAGAGGAAACCCACGCGAACATAGGAAAAAACATGCAAACTCTACACAGAAATGCCAACTAGCCCAGCTGGGACTCAAACCAGCAACCTTCTTGCTGTGAGGTGGCAGTGCTAACCACTGAGCCACAGTGCCTCCCTTTGTTAAACCAGTTCATTAAAAATTTAAATGTTTACTCATCTAATTGATCAGAAGAAGGTGTGAGAAGGTTTTTACAAGTGTTTGATGAAGAGCTTTTCCTAAATTTAAAACACATAAAGGGTTTTTGGTTTTGATGTTGTTGTATAACCAGCACAACGGTCCTTTTATTGATTTATTATCTGTGCCTGTAAAAAGAATTTGTATTGAAATCATATATTTTTTTGCAGTTTTAATTTTTATTTCAACTAGAAACTGCAATAAATGCAACTTTATACTTTCTTAAATGTTTCTTAATTATTTTTACCCCCAAAACCAAATCTAGCTTTCTAGGTATAGTTTTTAATTATTATTATTATTTACAACAGACCCTCAGAAAGATATCTCTGAAAGACATAGCCATTTTATTAGGTTTACTTTGATTGTTCATAAAGGCATCACGGTGGTGCAGTGGGTAGCACGATCACCTCACAGCAAGAAGGTCGGTGGATCAAGCCCCAGCTGGGTCAGTGGGCATTTCTGTGTGGAGTTTGCATGTTCTCCCCGTGTTCGCCTGGGTTTCCTTCAGGTGCTTCGGTTTCCCCTACAGTCTAAAGACTAGCGCTATAGGTGAATAGGTAAATTGAATAAGTTAAATTGGATGTATGTGTGAATGCAAGAGTTTATGAGTAAATGCATGGGTGAATTTAAGAGCATATGTGTTGGGTTGTGGCTGGAAGGGTGTAATGCTGGATAAGTTAGTGGTTCATTCCACCGTGGCAACCCCAGATTAATAAAGGGACTAAGCCGAAAAGAAAATGAATGAATGAATGATAGCTCATAAAGACTTTCCAAACGTTATGGTTATAGAAATCTTAGACATATTTCTGATTTACATTTTGTGAAGAATACTGAAGACTTCATAATAGCAGGATTTCCCAAAAGTATTCTCAGTATTGTAATAATCTGTATTTACAGGTATAATACAGGTACGGTAATGTGTCTTAGCAACCACTTTGCAAATATTTTGAGCATATTTGCAAGTTGGTTGATCCCTACTGTCATGATCACCAGCGATCTAGCCTGTGCCACTATATGAAATACAACTCCCAGAAATCTTTGCACTCACACACCAGTTCAAGATCGCCCCTGATTACACACAGCTGAAAGTTCATGATGGACTGATTCAACGCAGGCTCATTATAGATATGTACCCCTGTATACATTTCTAAAGAGCGCGAAATACGCCTCAGGAGGTATATATTTTTTTTAATAGTTTTTGTTTTTTGTTTTTGTGCCACTGTGTACGCTTTTTTAGATCTCAAATTTCTCTCGCGAGTGCCATTCGTGCCTGCAGTTCTCATGTAAATCCACCAGAGGCCACTGTCAACTGACTGACTGCAAGACCAATCGACAGACCCCCCCCCCAACCCACCGCCTTCCCTATCCCAACCAATAGTGTTTTCTAAATCACAGAGCTACTGGGCAAACTGGTAACAGCAGAAAAGCTGTCCACATGGAGGTAAGCGGTCAGCTGGAAACAGAAGGCGTCCATAGCAAAAAAGGAACAGAAGCCATTGGCGGTGTCATACCGCCCCATAGTGTTCATTTTAAATACAAATTGCAGCTATACGTAGCTATTGCTACATAATTTCCGCTCTTCAGAAATGTATACAGGGGTACGATTTCACAATGAGCCTGTGTTGGACTGAGTCTTGTTAAACTGAAGTGTTTTCCTTGCTTTGTCTAGCCGTGTTTTTGGCCCTTGCTTTGTTTACTTTTTATGTTGTTTTGCTGCATGTCCCGACCATTTACCTCTAACATTGAATATGATTTGGATTACCTGCATGCTCCTGTCTGTCCATGTTTTGACCTTTGTCTGCCTGATGACCGTCTTAAACTGCATTTGGATCCTCATCTCTATTGTACCCCGACTCGTTACACCTACTTCCTGGGGAAGCATACATTTGTATTACACGTTATGAAGGCTTCATCAAATGTCACTGATTTGTTTGAGGGCATCGCATTTATTTCAAACTGTGATTAAAAATGACCGGAACTACTTGAGCAATACATAATTTTATTTCACACTATTCAGCCAATCAGAATCAGAATAATTTTAATAGATCATGAACGAAATAATTTTAAATAAATGCAATGAATTTAGATAAATAACTCTTTTAACTTTTTGCCACCATACAGGGAATTTGGCATGTGCAGACAAGTTCTGCAGGTTAGAATTATTTGGCAAGCACAACAAAAATAGACATAGTAACACTGTGTCAGGAACACTGTGCCTAAAATGTATGCTATTCAAAATTAATTAGACAGGTTGTGAAAAATATTGTAGGTAAGGCTGTGCTACATGCAGCAGTTTCAGCAAACATCCCAGCATGATATAATGCAAAGCCGTGAAAGAAAAACTGCGACAGTAAAGTTCACATAAGAAAAAGTTTGTCTCAGTTTAAAGGCTCTTTCAAATGTAGCCTCCATTTTTAGATAATAGAGAATAAAACTGATAGATCATTTAGGCCACAGAATAACTCAAGAGTTACTGGGTGCTGATAATGCTGATAACAATACAAATATTAAAAATACAATCACAATAAAATTATAAAGATGCTATACAGAAGTGTGTGTGTCACTTCAAAAAATACACCCTTACACTGAAAAAAATAGAAAAGTAGCGCATTGGAAAGGAAAACACGTTCTGTGTGAACCGCCCCTTAATTTTTCAAGAGTTCACACTTAGCTGATGATTGATTATAAAGCAAGTTTGGCATGCTGTCCCGGGAGAGAGCCCTGAGCTCAAAAGGTCCTTGAGCCCTGGGCTCCCTCCGTTTGCAGGGCGAGAGGGGAGCTTTGAGCTCAAGTAGATCTCGAGAACTCCCCCCTTTTTGATAAGAGTTGATGAAATAATTGCTATGAAGAGATATGCTGATGGATAAAAGTTTGACTAGTGCTAAATTTAGATTGATCAATTAACTTGTAGTGCATCTTTTTGGAATCTGGGAGGAAACCGGAGAACCCGGGGGATGCTAACATGCTAACTTTGCACAGAAACGACAGCCAGTCTGTTAAAGGACTAGAACCGGTGAAGTTCTTGCTGTGAGGCAACAGTGCTAATCACTGCGCCACCGTGCCGCCCTATGAAAGGAAAAGAGGAGGAGTAGGGGTGGAAGGGGGGATTCTTCAAATCGAAGATGACTGTAGTAAGAAACCCTGGCTCTTTATAGTGGGTTAGGGATCGTCTGATTGGTTGGTCATACATGGTTAATGCATGACCAGCCGTGTTCAATCATAATCACGTGATCCTCTCGAAATTAGTTTTTAAATAAACTTCACTTAATTTTTAATTCTCATCTTTTGAAGACCGAAACCTCTGAATTGAGACGTGGTTTGTTCATCATTTTGTGTTTGCATAGAGTAGTGCCCTAGTGCCCTCTATTTGCCAGACACAGCAGATGATAAATTGTTATATTTCATCAATATCACACACACAATCGAGTTGTCAGGCAACTTTATTTCGCAACCCAGGCTCATTGTGGATACGTATCCCCATCTGCATTTCTGAAGTGCGTGAAATACGTTCCAGGAGGTACTTTTTTTTTGCAGTTTTTGTTTTTACGAATCCACCAGAGACCTTTGTGGACGCTTTTTCAGATCTGAAATTTTTCTCACGATGCCTTTCATGTTTGCTCTTCTCACGTAAATCCACCAGAGCCCGCTGTTTACTGACTGACCGACTAACCGACTGACCGACCCACCCACCTACCCTCTTTCCAGTGCTTAATTTGTAAATTGCGAGGTCCCGGAACAGATGGGGGTAACTGATCCGACTTGTTACAGGAGGAGGGAGATGTGTCGCGGATGAAAGAGCAGAGCAAGGAGGTTTGGCGGGTATTGTCGCGGACAAAAATAAAGAGAGGGAGGGGGGTGTTGCGAACGAAAGTGAAGAATGAGGGGAGGGGTATTGCGGACAAAAGTGAAGAGCAGGGGTGGGGGGGGGGTGTTGGGAGGTGTTGCGGATGAAAGTGAAGAGGGTTGGGGAGTTGTTGAAGAAACTTAAGAGCTGAGAGTGAGGATGGGGGTTGGTAAAATTAGGTGCTGGTAAAATGAGGTCAGATTCAGAGGTGCCAGATCCGGATCCGGCTTGTTCCGGCACAAATTAAGCTCTGCCCATTTCCTAAACCCAATCGACAGTGTTTTCAAAAGCAATCCAGAAAAAGAAAAGCCCTCGCAGCTGCCAGATTTTTTTACCACATTTTCAGATCTTATCACATTTTCAGCCTGTTATTTAGTTGTTTATTTTATTTTTGGGGTTTTGTTTTACCTGCTTTCTGGAATCGTTCTTCACTGCACTTCGCCGTTCTCAGCCTGTCATTACGATCAATTCCAATCTGCCTCCCTAGTCCGCTGACATATGTGGCGAGCCACTGGACAAACTGGTACAAGCGAAAAAGTCGCCCACATGTAGGTAAGTGGTCAGCTAGTAGCGCAAAAAGGAACAAAAGCCATCTGCGGTATCATATCACCCACTAGCATTCGTTATGAAGATGAAATGCAGCCATAGGTACCTTTGGCTACATAATTCGCACTCTCCAGAAATGTAGATGGGGGTACGTATTCACAATGAGCCTGTGTTGTTATTTTGACTGGACCTCATTCTTACTCATGTTACACACTGTTAACAATTTTTGTAAATTACACATTATTTTACTGTAATATTAAATGTATTTTACTGTAGGACAATTATGCAGCATGTTACTGTATTTTTAAGTTGCATCGTGAAAATTACTGTATATTTAACAGTAAAGATATACATACAATTCTGTAAATATATATACAGCAAGTAAAATGTTGCTGTTAATGTAAATACAGTAATTCTGCTGTAATTGATTTACAGTAAGTTACTGATGAACTGCTGCCAGTAAGTTAGTGTAGATTAGCTGTAATTGTGTCATATTATAGACAGATGAAAAAATTAGGTCTGTAGAATTTTATCATATAATTTTTATAACATGTGCATTCCACACGATATACAAAAACATTCTGTCGATCACACACACATCTGGGGTTTACCGCTGGCCTGTGTAAGACACCAAAACAGGGGCACCACACTTAGTGTGACTAAAGCATATGGAAACTCAAAGCAACTTCACATTTCTCATTTCACGCCTTTCTATGCTCTGCTATCCCATAACTCACCAGGACGGCTCAAGGCAGGGGCAGAGCAGGTGCACTGCACATGAAAGGCCAGAACAAAGGGCCGTCCAATCACAGAGCGTGGTGACCTGGGCCCCGAGGATGATGGGACCTGTTCAATGTCACCCTGAAATGTCTGTTACTCCTATCAGGGTCAAAACAGGTATGTGTGGTAATGAGAATCACAGATCTCACGCTGAGATGGAATGCAGTAAGTGACATCTGATAACTGCTAAGGTTCCATCTGTGTTTACATGTTACACGTAATATTCTTGCAATGTTAAAACTGCAGGCAAGTTTTGCCTCTTTGTCTCCATCTCTGTTGGAAACCTGCAATTGCAGTAAAGTTGGGAATGATTGTCTTTCAATGGTACAGTATGGAACAGTTGCTCTGCATGGATAAAGGTAAAGTTTCGAGAGGCATTTGTTGATACCGTCGATACTGGACTTCACAGATTTTTACAGATTCTATAGAATCAAAGATTACAGATTTGAAGTTTGACCCAAATAAGGAATTGTCTCCCAAAAAAAATTAATCTGAACAAGTTTTGGCACGTTTAGCAGACGTGTTACTTAATATTTGAAAAATGCGTATGTCCACAGTGTTCGACCAGTACCCAAAACAGTGTCAAATTAGCAGTAAGTATTCTTTGACAAATTACCATACCTGTCAACCCTCCCGTTTTTCCCGGGATTCTCCCGTATTTTACAGTTCTATCCCGCTGTCATCCCGTAAAGGTATTTTCCCGTATTTCTCCTGTATTTTTATCTTTCTGAGAAGAGCTGATCCTCCCTATATGCAACCCATACCACCAAACCACCAGGGGCCGCCCTTGCTCTTAAATGTGAACCAGTTCCGTGCTTTCATTTTATTTAGGCATGGAAACCTGATGGAAACACTTTGAAATAAACATAAAAACGGCACGATTCATTTCCTTTTCATTACAGGCGCAATTGCCCCTATGCAATCCTCAAAACAGTCAGTTCATATAAAGAGGCATGACTGTCAGCTGATGCTCTCCATACTGATAATAGACGCTGTTTCCCAAGCGGATTCTGTACGTACGTAATTTGATGCTGAGCTCAAGTGGACACTGGGTTTTGGATGCGTGTTTGAACAGACATATACACATCATCATCATAATGATAATAATAATAATAATAATAATAATAGTAGTTCATTCCGCTATGGCGACCCCAGATTAATAAAGGGACTAAGCCAAAAATAAAATAAATGAATGAATAATAATAATAACATCTAGACATGTCGATCTTGTTGGGTTTTCTTTTAAACACAACAAATTTAGTCTTAAATGAGCATAAACCGTTAGGAAAACAATCAAATGCTTTCATTATAGATCTGTGCAGTGTTAAAGTGACAGCTCTGTTATTTAATGTAATCAAACCAAAAAAATCTAAATGAGAGATTCATTGGCTGCTCTTTAATCAGAATGTTTAAATTATACAGTGAAGAAAAGATGAGATTTGATAACTTGATTCTATTTCTCTATAATAGCTAATAGTTTTATGAGCTGAACTGTTTGCTAATTTATTTGCAGATTTTTCTAATGTATACTAATTATTATATCCTTTGTAAATCATAATAAAAACTTATTACTGATCGTTTCAGAAGTTTATTTACAATGAAACAGCTCCAGATGAACATATAATTTTTTTTTTTTTTTTTTTTTTTTGGGGGGGGGGGGGGGGGGGGGGGGGGGGGTGTAAGTATCCCTTATTTTTACATCCCAATGTTGACAGGTATGGAAATTACACTTTGTATTTTTACCTTTAAATCTAATAACAGCTTAACTCATATGACATCACATCATTATTGTTATACTTTGTTCTCAAATTGTTAATGTTAACAGCATCAGCATTGCGTGACTGTGTTTTTAGTGTGTAATAGTGTTACCTGTTGATTTCAGTTTGTCTACAGTCCAGTCGGTAATTGGCTTCAACTCTTGATGGAAGGGGTGTCTGATTCTATTACAAACAGAAATGGATACAGTACTACAGAAGTGGTGCTAGTGGGGTCAGCAGGGGGTAGCTCAACCTGCGGTTTGTCTGGGTCCTAATGTCCCAGGTTAGGAAAGGGGACACTATACTGTCATTGAGCACCGTGTTTTGAATGATACGTTAAACAGAGGTCCTAACTCTCTGTGGTTAATAAAAATCCCATGGCACATAACCTTTTTAGTTTTGATAGTTTTATTAAATTTAATTATCTTAAATTGGTTTTTAAATGTTTAAATAATCATGTTCCAATGTTGTTTTCTGATCTAATCAGTAGGCATCAAACCTCTCACAGAGTCACACGGGCAACTGCTAATGGTGACTGTCTAGTGCCAAAGTGTAAGACCTCATTTGGTCAATCTGTTTTCTCTGTAAAGGGAGCCAAACTGTGGAATGATTTACCCGTTAGCCTAAAATCAGAAAGTAATATCAATATGTTTAATAGTGTTCTTAAAAAGTGGTTAAAAACAAAACAGCAGTGTTTGCACAAATAGTCTACTATTAGTTTGTTGGATCATGTCGCCTTTGCTTTTGACTTCAGTAATTTCATGTAAAGAATTATAATGTTGTGTATATGTATTATTATATTTCCATTTTGTCAAGCCTACTGTGGACAGGTGTTGAGAATTAGCAAGTTTGCTAAAACACTTAAACAAATGCATTTGGTTGTCCAGTGTAATTGTGATGTCCATGTCAAATAAATAAATTAAAAAAAAATAATAAATAAATTAAAAAAGACTTCTCATAAAGAACAGGTGTCCTTGCCAAATTTAATCCATTTGCCCTTACCCATCATGGCCTCCCAATCATCCCCATCCACTGAATTGGATCTATCTCACTTGTCCAGTGGTTACTGTTGCATCATCCAAGTGGATGCTGCACATTGGTGGTGATGTGGAGAGACATGATTGTAAAGTGCTTTAGGTGTATGGTCATACACGATAAATGTGCTAAATAAAATGAACATTACTTACTTATTTACTTACCACAACCAAATGCCTCTGGTCCCTCCCGTATGAGTCCCAGTATATATATATAAAGATTAATAAAGCACTGGGCAATTACCAATCATGATAATAAGCTTTTCTTCAATTTTGATGTACCACTATTATTTGGTGTTGCAGGAACATGATTGGCTTGCGTCTGTACTATATTCACATGAAGCAATCGGATTGGCTGACGTCTGCATTGGTGCTTGAAAAGCAGCAAACAACAGAGACTTTGCAACTTAACAGTCACATCCCAGCAGACACAGGATGTCAACATGACGTCAGATTATACCCCAACATTGTGGGATGTTGCATTTTGTTTGGAAATGAAAATGGGGTTGACGTCAGAGTCCAACGTCAGGCAGACGTCAATGTCCAACGTCGGACAGACGTTGCATATTGTTTACTTTCCAATGCAACCTAAAAACAATGTAATAACAACGTCTAATGATGTTACAGCTTGGCATTGTGTGGCCATAAAAAATATGATGTCTATTAGATGTCAGATTTTGGTTGCCATACCTGATGAATACATGTCAGTATATGACGTCAATATGACGTTGGTTTAAGATGTTGGCTCAATGTTGGATTTTGGTCACTTTCTAACACAACCTAAAATCAACAAAATATCAATCTCATTTCACTTCGTTATTGGGCATCAAATTAACATTGTCCTTAGATGCTGGCAACCTAAATCTAACCTAATATTAACGTCTTATGACGTTGTGTGTCTGCTGGAACAATTTAATTTGGCTGCGCTTGATGTCACTCCATTCAAAGTAAATGAGAATCATTTACAGTATAATTGTCAAACTGCAGTAGTCAACATTTGAACTGGATCAAAAAAAAAACAATTCTAAATCATTCTAAGACAAGAATAGGTGTTCAATAGCTTCAGGACTATTTGATGAAAGGTTTTGATACACTTCAGATGTATTGCATGTTCACAACATTTTCAAGAGGATCCACATTTACTGTACATTAAGTCTACGAAAACAGACAAAAAAAAAAACACATTACATATGCCAGGCTAGTATTTGGCACTGTCACCTTGTTAGTAAACAGTATGCTATCTGTAAGAAAGAAACAATGTGTCATCAGCGATGGCTTGGCTCAGGTGTGTATGTAGAATTTGTCATGTGTAATGCGTCTCCACTGTTGGTTGTAATATTAAGTAAATCCACACTTTGCTGATGAAGTGTTAGCAAACACTTGAGCAACAACAACAATTCCGTGTACTGTACTCCGCTATTGTTGTGTATGTTTGTTTGTGCTTGCCTTTAATCTACTCCTCTTAAACACAAGTTGGAGGTTTATTCGGAAACAACAATGGCAGTGTTTTTAAAAAGAACTTCCACTTTTTTAGATTTAGAAATTTTCAGTCCCAAAAATGCTGTTGTCATGTAAACAAACAAGCAAAACATAAAATAAATAAAAAAATAAAAATCAAGTAAACTGCTTCAACTGCGGATATAGATGCAGTGCTTCCATTGAAAACAACAACAAAAAAATATGCTTGGGGGGGGGGGACTATTTGTTGGACATGCACTCTATTTCCTCAACAAATAAAAAAACAACCACTACTGTTCAGATTAAGCCCTGGTCAGATCAAACAATTTAGTCACGATTTCTGCATGATTTTCTTGACATAGGGTGTTGTGGGGAGTCGTTAACGACAAATGGCTGTAGTGAATGGGTGTAGTGATTCAATCGTTTCTTCTCATGTAATGTGGCATAGTTCACGACAACCGATATCATGTCTGCGACGTCTCACGACACCATCGCAGAAAGTCTAGCATGTTTCATTTTCTTGTCCATTCTTCATGACGAGTTCTGTCACATGGGTGACACTGGGCAATGAGAGTACATCATTTCTCAGTTATATCCGCAGATGATGCCGTTAATCTGTGGGTCATGTAATCAAAAATAGGCTCGAACCAGCGACCTTCCTGCTGTAAGGCAACAGCACTACCTACTGCGCCACTGTGTCGCCCCAGATAAGATCAATCATTGGTTATGCAAATTTTAAAAATACTAAAGGGTTTTAAGCAATTTTATCTGACAGACTGGCACAAACATGCAGACATCTTCATTCTCACAACGAGTTTCTGAGTTCTCTTAGCTTTCTGACCGAGTTCGTTCTTCGAGGTAATCTGGAAACAAGTTCAGTGCTGCTAATACATTGTAAAAGCCTGTCATGCTTATTCAAATTACTTGATTAAACTAATTAAATTAAAACTTACAGGCAATGGATGATTTTGTTATTTATTAAAGGTTTCTCTAAAACTGTTAATATTTCACTTTCATTTATTTAGGCTAGATTTAGTTTTATTTAACAAACCAGTTTGTGCTTTGACACTGAAGCATATAGCGTACTGGTGAAGCATTTTAATTCAGATGTTATTCATTATTCATGTTTATCTAGTAGAAAACTGACCAACAAAGATATATTAAAATTAAGATACAAATTTTACCAAACGAAATTTGTTTCAAAAAGATATTTTTTTCCAAGAAAAATATACAAATATTTTTTTTTTATGTTTGTACTAGGCTACTCAGCTGTACGGGTGGATGATTTGTTTCACTCTGTGAAAAATAAGGATTTAATTAATACTTCACTGTAATTGTTGCAGTATCTGATTTTTCCTTAGTGCTGATGTGCTTTAATTTTTTCCATCTCACTCGTGGCAAGTTCAGACGAGGGAGTGTTTAATAAGCAACCCATTCAATCATTCAATCATTTTCTTTTTGGCTTAGTCCCTTTATTAATCAGGGGTTGCCACAGCGAAATGAACCGCCTAATAAGCAACCCATGGCTGGAAAATATACATTTAAATTTAAAAGAAAATATACATTTGATCCTATCAATGTCATAACGAATGCCCTTAAATAATGTAGCCTAGTTGTAAGCAAGCATTAGTGTTTATTGAGATTGACATAAGATAAAAAAAACATTGCAATTAAGATATGAAATATCGTTATAGCAACACTTAACTCCTCGTAGACGATGACGGATCGTGAAGGAACGTGTAGTCTCAGCCTGATCTCACGAGGAAACGTAAGTATTTTACGTTTTGTCAGTTTAGTGGCTAATTCGTACGAATTCGTACGAGTTCAGTCGTACGAAAATGTACGATTTTAAAAAGGGGGCGTGGCACCTAACCCCACCCCTAACCCCAACCGTCATTGGGTGATGGGCAAATCGTACTAATTTGTACGAATTAGATCGTACGAATTCATATGAATTAGCCACTAATCAAAAAGTTACGAATTGGCCGTGAGATAGCGTTGGTAGTCTGGCACATTTGCCACCCACGACAAGTCAAGATTTTATGTCAATCTGACATAGTGACTTTCGTAACCGACAATAAAAATCATGTGATCTGACCGGGGCTTTAGTAAACATTATTATAAGCTTACCATTGTGAACCTGACTAATGTACAGTCCAAAGTTTTGAGCAGTGGATAGTTAAATACTTGCTCAAAAATTGGTTTAGAATCATTTTTTGATCATCCAAAAATAAAGTTACAGACTGCAGCTTTAACTTCTTGATATTTGCACAACTTAAAGTACTCAGTGGAGTCTTTGTTTAATTTAAGTACTGTATATTGCTGTAAGTTTCAATAATTCAAGCTTTTTTTGGAGAGAGGTTCGGATTATTAGTTGGAGTTGAGCGAAGGCATGGTAAATTAGGCCTACCCTAAAATAACTCAACCTTCAACGTCGGAGGCATTTTATGACCCTCCAGACAGCGAAAGAATTAGTTCTCTTTCCTTTAGACTTCTCTTGCCCTCAGCTTAACAGACAGCCCTGTTATAATTAATTACACTCATTATTACTGAATATGTCAGCTCTTACTGTAAGCAGAGATATTCCCCTAAAGTCTGGTTTTTCATCAGCCATCATGTCTTCACTTATCTTCACTGTGCTCATGGAGTTACGGCAGAAAACATTAGCGGGAACATATGCATATATTACAGGCTTCACAACATTTGTTCATTACTAACCCAAATTATGATAATTCTTGGTGATAAAAGGGTTTAAAACTTTTTTTAATTTGATACTCTAAAAAAAGGTGCAGAAAGAATTTTCAACTCAGACGTGTTAATAAGTTTCTCAGGTAATTACAAAGAAATGGAAAGTAACACAAGTTTTTGATGTATTTTCTTACACAGTTCAATACAATTGTATTTATAGCTTCATTGTGTCATTCTCAGTTTCGCACTCTGAATGGTTGTGTGTACAGATGATAGCATTGCATCAGGTGTAACGATGGGGAAGAGGTTTCAAAATTGGTTTTCCCGTCAGAATTGCATATCAAAGCTTTAATTGTTTTACCAAAATTACATCACCACCAGTGATGGTCGAAGTCTTGTTTGAGTATAGCAATTCAAGAAGGGTTCACTTTTGGTGAATGCTTTAACTCTTAAAGTGTGTAGAGCCAAAGACTATAGAATACACAAAACATGTCACACAATTTTGAATGGGGGAAAGTGTAACTGTCAATATGGTGAATGAAGCCCCACCTACTAGAACAGGAGCCAATCATTGATCATTGATTGATCATTGACTGACGTCTCTCCGGGAGAAGCTCGGATCAGACGTGTGCTTTTAGAAAAGTTTGGCGGTCAACAAACGTACTGGAATCTCAGTGAATACTTGCTTCACATACATAAGAAATAGATCCACATAAAGCTTGAAATCTGTACTTTTAAATGAATCAAGTGCACTTGAAAACAAAAGTTTTTTTTTTCGTTTTGTAATCTGCAAGAAACCAAGAATTTGATGTTTCCCAGTGGTGTAAAGTACTTGAGTAAATGGACTTCGTTACTTTACTTAAGTATTTTTTGGCTACTTTGTACTGAGTATCAAAAATATAAGCAACTTTTACTCTCTACTTGACTACATTTTAGATTGAATATATGTACTTTTTACTCCATTACATTTGAACGGATGCTTACCGTTACTTATTACATTGTGATTGTGCGCGACAAGTCAGCATCTTTATCTACCACGGCTAATTTGTTGGGCGAACGAGGCGATATTGTCATCTGTAGGGTACTGAAGGTACTGTATGCTATTTATGAGCTAAATCATGTGAACGTCGCGCACGAAAGTGGGAAAGTGGGGAGCGGGGGGTGGGAGGTGTTGGGTCAGTGGATGGCGGAGGAGTATCACGGAAAAAACTGAAAGTGAACAGTGGACGGTGGATCTGTAAAATGAGGTGCCGTATCCGGATCCGGCGTGTTCCGGCACAAATTAAGCCCTGGGTAAGAGTCTATTTAATGTGAATTTAGTAAAATTTTGTCTGACTTTACAATGGTATTGTAAGCATAATGTAACCAAAAGTTAATACAGTTACTGATATGGCAAAAACCACTGCGACATGACATGACTATATTTTAGCTTAATTTTTTTTTTTTTTTTTTGTGCAACATGAATAAATGTATTACTGAAATGATACATTTTTCATTTAATTTATATGTAGTTTACTAAGTTGAAAAATAACACTGCTCCTCTTTGTTTAATTTTAATACAGAGAAAATATCCTGATCAATTGAAAAACTACTCAAAAAAAAAATATTGCCCCCCTCTGAGGCTGAGAGGTGAATCAGATTTTTTTTACTACGTTTTACTACTTTTTATTTTTTATTTTTTTGAAAAATAGTTTGCGCCTTTTTTGAACATTTGAGTTTGACTGAGACTTTTTGTTCTTTTTTTTTTTATCTATTTTGTTCTGCCATTTTGAAACATTGAGGTGTTAAATTTAATTTTTATATTAGGAAAATTAAACCTTTCTTGGTGTTCTTTGAGCCTTCATTCGGTATGAGTAAAATACTCAAGTTCTTTTAAAATCGGATACTTTAATACTTTTACTCAAGTCTTATTGGTATTAGTGACTTGTAACTTGTAATGGAGTAATTTTTACAGTAAGGTATCTGTACTTTTACTCAAGTATGGTTTTCAGGTACTCTTTACACCTCTGATGTTTCACTATTCCCCAATATGGCGAATGAAGCCCCGCCTACTAGTACAGGAGCCAATCATTGATAGCTATAGACTGACGTTACTCCGGGGAGAAGCTCGGATCAGACGTGTGCATTTAGGACAGTTTGGGGGTCAACAAACACACTGGAATCTCCGTGAATACTTGCTTCACAGACTTAAGAAATAGATCCATGAATAGATTCATGAAGCCATGAAAGTGAAAAAAAAAATGTCCAGTAATTTGCGATGTTGCTTTTGTAAAGAAACAGTATGCATCTCTTTATATGCATATATGTCATGTAGTCTGTAATTGTTTTGACTGTACTTGTGCTATTGACTGAAGATGTAGGCTATATTGTTTAATATTTTGTTTTTAAAAAAAAACTTGCCCAAAAGTTGCTATTTTCAGGCACACAAACCACTGCTCGAATGGGTTGAATATTTGAACAGATAAATTAAAGAATTGTCATGGCTACTGTACCATAACCTACCCAGGTAGCAAAGACTTCTAGCCCTGATTTGGCGTAAGGCTGGAACAGCACTGACATACAGCATGTGGCCCAAACATAACTCGGGTTTGGCAGAAGTGGGCATGGGCCAGATGTCAAATGTACAGTAGTATTTGGTCTCGATGTTAGAAACTGATATGTGGGCCACGTAAGTTTGGCCTTTTTTGACCAACATTTAAAATACATTTAAATTATTTTTTAGTAAAGAAAAAAAATTCTACCAATCAGGTCGCTTCGAGAAACATGCCCATAATGCCCATAATGCACGCAAAGCGCAATGCTTCATGGGTTTATACATTTCATTGCAGTCGTGACACAACAACATATCTGGATGACTGAGTTTGGTCTGAGACGCAGATATGGTCCATGTTTGGCCCTTGTCTGGAAGCCAGACTTCTTTCGTAGACTTCTAGTCCAGTCATCTATCGTAATTCACTGCGCCATCTGGGCCAAGCAAAAGCTTATTGTGTTGGCCAGAGCTGGGCCAGAGAAATTTTGCTATGTGAGTATTATACAGTATGCAATCCTATTTTACTATTTAAGTTGCCATTTGACTGGAAATTATCCAATCAAAACATCACAGCTATAAATATTATGATATTTTCCTAGAATATTCATTGTTTTCTTCACACATCTTGTCTCATATTACAAATCAAGAATGCACTTCAGTGACACCGTTGTCTCCATGGTAACGAAGTACAATAGATTAAAAACATACATTTGTGGTAGAAATGTCACAACTCAACTGTAATTTGTTGTGTAAATAAACCGTTTTCAGTACTTACTGTAATGTATTTGAACAGATTTTTGTATTTAAAAAAAAGATAAACCACTTGATAACTCTCAATATGTATAGATTTATACTGTTGTCATGTATCTCTATAGTTATGTGAAGTTATGAGTGAAATGTACATTTACTGTAAAAAAATTGTATAATACGGTGCTTGACAAAATAAAGTGTAATGTTTTCTGATATGATGTTGTGATCATATTCTTTTTCAGACAAATGTTTGCAACTAAGGCTCATTCTGAAAACGTACCACTATATATATACATTTCTGAAGAGCACCAAATATGTCTCAGGAGGTATGTTCTTTTGCAGATTTTGTTTTCGCAAATCCACCAGAGGCCGTTGTGTACGCTTTTTGAGATTTTCTCTTGCAAGTGCCATTCGCGCCTGCTATTCTCACTTAATTCCACTAGAGGCCGCTGTCGACTGACTTACTGAATGACTGACCCACTCTCCTCCTTCCTTAAACCCAACCAATAGTGTTTTCAAAAGCACTGATTGAGCTGCCCACCCACTTCCCTAAACCCAACTGACAGTTTTAAAAAGCAATCCAAAAAAAGAAAAGCCTTCGCCTGATTTTTACCACGTTTTCAGATTTTACCACATTCTCACCCTGTTATTTACTTGTTTATTTTATTTTTTGGTTTCTCTTTTTTGTCTTACCTGCTTTCTTGAACTGTTCTTGGCCGGCCCATCGTTGTGGTCAACTCCTCTCTGCATCTCAAGTCCACTGACGTACAGGGCGAGTTACTGGGCAAACTTGTAACAGCAGGAAAGCCGTCCATATGGACGTATGCTGGTAAGCGCGAAAAAAAAACGCCCCATAGCATTCTTTTAAAAAAAGAAGTGCAACCATACGTACTTCTGGCTACATAATTTGCAATCATCAGAAATGTATATAGGGCTACGTTTTCAGAATGAGCCTACGTTGCAACTTTTTCTTCAAACGAGTTTTAAGAGTTCACACTTTGATTGCTGATGATTGATTATAAAGCTTGTTTGGCATGCTGTCCCGGGAGAGAGCCCTGAGCTCATAAGATCCTCGAGCCCAAGGCTCCCTCCCGTTTTCAAGGCGAGAGGGGAGTTTGAGCTCAGGTAGATCTCGAGAACTCATGTCTACGCATGTCTATGGTGCTGATTTGGATTAGTCAATTAACTTAAGTTGCATGTTTTTGGACGGTGGGAGGAAACCGGGGAACCCGGGGGAAACCCACGTGAGCACGGGGAGAATGTGTAAACTCCGCACAGAAACGTCAGCTGGCTTGGTAAGAACTAGAACCAGTGCTGTGAGGCAACAGTGCTAACCACTGGGCCACCGTGCCACCCATCTAGGAAAGGAGGAGGAGTAGGGGTGGAGGGGGGATTCTTCAAAACGAAGATGGCTGTTATATGGAACTTAGGGGAACTTAATGGCTTAGGAATCGTCTAATTGGTGAATCATAAATTTTATAATGTGGGACCAGCCACAAGCAATCATAATTTAGAGGTTTTTAGAATTGCGTACACAGACAGTATGTCCAGCTATAGGAGGGCTCTTAAATCTGCCAGGGCTGAGCACCTCCGCAAACTGATAGAAAATAATCATAACAATCCTAGATTTTTATTTAGCACCATTGCTAAACTAACAAATAATCGGTCATCTTTGGAACAAAATGTCCCACCGCAAATTAGTAGTGATGACTTCATGAATTTTTTCAGTGATAAAATCGAAGGCTTTAGACAGAAAATAGAAGATGTTAAAGGGTCACGAAACACCAAAACACATTTTTTGAGCTGTTGACAGTCATATATGTGTCCCACACTGCTATAAACACTATTAGGACACATATATTGCACTAAAAAGTGAAAATTGGTTGTTTTTGCGTTATTTTGAGCAAATTCGTTCTTCCGGTTTGAAACGAATTTTTGAAGCTGCGTCACGGCTATGAGATACTTGGGTGTAAATCCAGCTGGAGAGTGGCTGCTGTCTTTTCTAGGACGTTCTTACGTATCTGAGTGTGCAGTATTAATTCATGAGAAGACGTGCTTCAAACCAATTAGCGCGCTCTATTGTGTATGACGTGAAACTTCATTAATATGCACGATAGCTCCGGAGACTGTTTACCAGTTTACACTGTACAGACAGCAGAAAGACGCCACGTTGTGTTGCCAAAACAAGTGAAAGTACAAGAATTTCAAGACAAAATCGTAGGTGTTATTAGTGTGTTGCAACGAAGGTTTTGTTTTCATTTTCCCTTTATGAGAGAGCAGCTGGACTCACGTGTGGATTACAGTGCAAGCGACACTCGACAGAAACGCGTTTGTAAGGAACATTTTTACCCGAGAGCTTTTTCTCATCTGGAAATGGTGAAATCCGGATCGATGCCGCTCATCTACTTTTAATAAAAAGACACAGCTCCAGTTTGATTGTCTGTCTACAGATTTGGTAAGTGTTTGCAGTGGACTGCCCTTTGTTTAAATGCTGCTCTCCGAGTGTAAACATGTAAACACAAACTATTCCCGTCGTGCAGGATTTTCGCTGCAATTTGTGACAGGATAGTCTATACACACACGGCTTTCTGACGCTACCTACCGAGTACATAAGTTACAGAGAAATGCGGAGGATTTTTTTTCTCTTATTCGCCGTATCAAATCAGCCTCTGTGTGTTTGTTTTTCCTGTCAAACTTAGCGCGTGCCCAAATGTTAACTCCCTTCTATGCAAAATCTTATCCTCTTTCCCTCCCCCGACACTCCCACACTCCCAGAGCTGGACACGCCCAACTTTCCTGACTTTTTTCAAAACAGAGGTGTGAAAACACCCTGCTGAGACAGGGGGTTTCGTGGCCCTTTAAACTTTCTGCACCACCTTATACTCCAGATCCAGTAAAGATTCCACTGAATCAAAATAACCTACAATGCTTTAAAATCATAGAACAGGAAGAGCTAGATAAAGTTATAAATGGTTCTAAATCAGCTACATGTATGTTAGACCCTATTCCAACAAAATTACTGAAAGAATTGCTACCTGTCATAGGAGAACCTCTCCTTAATGTTATCAACTCTTCTTTATCTTTAGGCCATGTTCCAAATCCTTACAAGCTAGCTGTTATTAAACCTATTATTAAGAAACCACAACTGGACCCGAGCAACTTAGTTAACTTTAGGCCTATTTTAAATCTTCCGTTTATGTCTAAAATACTAGAAAAAGTTGTTTCTACCCAATTATGCTCCTTTCTGCAGACAAACAATATTTTTGAAGTGTTTCAGTCAGGCTTCAGGCCTCATCACAGTACAGAAACCGCATTAGTAAAAATAACCAACGATTTACTCTTAGCTGCTGACCAAGGGTGCATCTCGCTATTAGTTTTACTCGATCTTAGCGCCGCATTTGACACCATCGACCACAGGATTCTCATAGACCGCTGAGACAGGTGTCCAAGGACAGGCTCTTCAATGGTTTAAGTCATACTTAGCTGACCGCTACCAGTTTGTGAATATTAATGGACGGCTGTTACAAGTCAGGCCAGTAAAGTACGGGATGCCTCAAGGATCAGTTTTAGGCCCTTTGCTGTTTACAATATACATGCTACCCCTGGGAGACATTATTAGAAGACACGGGATCAGCTTTCACTGCTATGCAGACGATACTCAATTATATATTTCAACTAAACCTGATGAGATGTCTGAACTGTCTAAGCTAACCGAGTGTATTAAAGATGTTAAAGACTGCATAACCAACAATTTTCTTCTCTTAAACTCAGACAAAACAGAATTATTACTTATTGGGCCTAAATCCTGTACACAGCAGATCTCACAACTCGACCTGCAATTAGAGGGATACAAAGTTAGCGTTAGCTCTACTATAAAAGATCTGGGTGTCATATTAGACAGCAATTTAACTTTTGAAAATCATATATCCCATGTCACAAAAACTGCCTTCTTCCATCTGAGAAATATTGCTAAGTTACGAAGTATGCTATCTATATCAGATGCAGAAAAGCTAGTTCATGCTTTCATGACTTCTAGGCTGGACTACTGTAAAGCTCTGTTCGCTGGTTGCCCAGCATCCTCTATTAACAAACTTCAGCTAGTACAAAATGCAGCTGCCAGAGTTCTTACCAGGTCTAGAAAATATGATCATATCACCCCAATTTTATCCTCCTTACACTGGCTGCCTGTTAAGTTTTGCATTGAATATAAAATATTGCTTCTTACCTATAAAGCCTTAAATAATCTAGCTCCTGTTTATCTAACCAACATCCTGTCTTGCTACAATCCAACCCGCTCTTTACGATCTCAAAACTCAGGGCTTCTGGTAGTACCTAGAATAGCCGAGTAAAGGAGGTCGAGCCTTCTCATTTATGGCCCCTAAACTCTGGAATAGCCTTCCTGATAATGTCCGAGGCTCAGACACACTCTCACAGTTCAAAACTAGATGAAAAACCTATCTTTTTAGCAAAGCATACACTCAGTGCATCACTTAGCGGTATGACGCATGAGTGTGCCACATGCAGGTTTTTGCATCTCGTTTATATACACTATGAACAGCAGCTACGCTAATTATTCTCTTTATTCTCTATTTCCACCTGGGGGTACTCATCCCGAGGCCCTCAGACTATGCAGCGCCACTGATGCGATCCAAGACCAGCGACGAGATGATCCCAAGGTTTTCATAATCCTGGACCAGGCCGTATCCTGAGCAGCTGCTGTGGTGGTCATGGAGGAGTGGAGAGCATGGGACTGATTCCTGTGACGCTCCAAGGACAGACGAGTCTTCGCTGAGGTCCAGCATTCTCCAGCTTACAGCGCCTAGACTGCAGCTCTGCACAAGACGTTTGGCCATAGGAGAAATGAAATGGTCGTGCCCAACTGAGCCTGGTTTCTCTCGAGGTATTTTTAATTCTTCACTTTAGCCAATTGGTGAAGTTTTTTCCTCGCCGCTGTCGCCACTGGCTTGCATGGTTCAGGATCTGTAGAGCTGCGCATCGATGGAATTGCTCTTCAGTGTTTGGACTCTCAGTAGTGATTATTAACCCACACTGAACTGAGCTAAACTGAACTGAACTTAAACTCTGAAAACTGAAGTGACACTGTTTCAATTTACTATAATCTTGAATGTGAAGCTGCTTTGACACAATCTACATTGTATAAGCGCTATACAAATAAAGGTGAATTGAGTTGAATTGAATTGAATAAGCCCGTGATCCTCTCGAAATTATTTTAAAAACAAACTTCACTTAGGAATTCATATTTGGTGTAATAACCATGATTTTCAATTACAACAAACAAAAACATTTATTTTTCTGCACAAAAAAAGGCTGTAAATGAACATTTGAACACTACAGATCTTGTGCTTTGTATTATGAATTAATGCAGTTCTATCCATTTCTTGGTTATTGTAGTTAATAATAGTTAATAATGAACACTATTTTAAATATTGTTGTTATATTGTTGTATATATTGTTATAATATTGCAAACATTGTAGTTAATAATTAAATATTGCAATTAAATAATGAAAATAAAGATCATTTGAATACATTTATATTATTGACTGTCATTTAATAATCTCTGAGTTAATCACTACCAATCAAGTCCTGTGATTTAAAAGTACCAGAGTTGAATAAACCCTCCTATAGATTTGAGTGAGCAGACAAAAAAGATCTTGTTTCTGTCAGCTGGCCTGATCTCCATTCCGCCAGCACACATTAGCAGTGGAGAGATGAGGATGACACGTGTGATGGGCCACTGCTGCTGAGAGATGGAACAAACCACAGACGCATTTGCACAGATATATCACACATTTTTTCCTCTCAAGCACATGCAAACACAAAAATCTGTCCATTTATTTTCATGTTTTTACATCCACAAGCCTTATAAATAGCAGCTTTAAGATGCAGGATGTTATGCAAGGTGCTACAGGCTTAGAATTATTGCTTCTTTTACCAGCAGGTGGCAAAACTCGATGGCCGCAGTTTAATTTGCCAATCCAATCACTCCAACAGGCAATTCTGTAGGATTGAGGTCGCACAGACTGTCAACAAGTTTCTGAGGATAACTGCTTCTTTCGATCCAAATAAGTGCACTATACAGAGAATGTGAGTCCAATGCAAGGCTGTAAGCACAATTGACAATGAGTCCCAGTAGTACAATATGAAGAATGTTGTCTGCCAAAATATTTCATATGTAAAGCTGAAGTCAAATTTATTAGCCCTCCTGTGATGTTTTTCTTTCTTTCTTGACTTTAATAAATTGGGAAGGCTAATAAGTCTTCAACTGTATACCAGAAACTACTGGACAAGTTAGAACTTAAAAAGATAGGCCAGATGTTGTTGTTTTTTTAAAGTAAATTACAATAAGTGCAAGAAGATATTTGGATCCTTAATTTATTTATTTATTTATTTTATTTTTTTATTGTTTTCTTCTGGTTCATGACAAAATAATACAAATGCATATTACAAATGATTACTTGTGGCCTACTAAATGTAAAGCCAGAATGAATACAGTGGTTACTATGTACAAAAGTACAATATTATTAAAATAAGAACCTAGTGAGTAGTTTTAAATTGTGTAAGACATTGTTACATAAAACCAAAAGTCTTCCCACACTGGGATACATACAGGGACCCCTGCTTTGTCCTTATTATGTAATTTGCAAAGTAAACGTTCATACGAAGCTGTTTTAGTCATTATATTGGCCCATTCTTTTAACTTTGGAATTTTGGGAGTTTTCCAGTGTTTTAAGATGACTGTAGCTGTCACTGAGATCCCCACCATGATGACTGTGAACACTCCTTTTGTTTGGATCCTTCAATTAAAATATAGTCAAGACAACATGAACTGTTGTGAAGCATTGCAATTTATTATATACTGTATATCTGGTGGTATTTGTAATGGGGGAGATGTTTCTGATTATATATACAGTTGAAGACAGAATTATTAGCCTTCCTGAATTATTAGCCCCCTTGAATTATTAGCCCCCCCTGTATATTATTTTCCCCAATTTCTGTTTAACGGAGTGAATATTTTTTCAACACATTTCTAAACATAATAGTTTTAATAACTCATCTCTAATAACTGATTTATTTTAACTTTGCCATGATGACAGTAAATAATATTTTACTAGATATTTTTAAGACACTTCTATACAGCTTAAAGTGACATTTAAAGGCTTAACTAGGTTAATTAGGTTAACTAGGCAGGTTAGGTTAATTAGGCAAGTTATTGTATAACGATGGTTTGTTCTGTAGACTATCGAAAAAAAAAATTGCTTAAAGGGGCTAATAATTTTGATCTTAAAATGGTTATTAAAAAATTAAAAACTGCTTTTATTCCAACCAAAATAAAACATATAAGACTTTCTCTAGAAGAAAAAATATTATCAGACATACTGTGAAAATTTCCTTGCTCTGTTAAACATCATTTGGAAAATATTTTAAAAAGAAAACAATATATATATATAATATATATATATATATATATATATATATATATATATATATATATATATATATATATATATATATATATATATATAATACATTTTGAACATTTTAGAACTAGTATTTGAAATATTTCAAAATATATATAATAATGTAGTGTGTTGTAATGTCTTAGCAATGACAAAGCAGAGGATCTTGCTCACAGGTCAGTATCATGATGCTGAACAGCATAAAAAGCCATCAATCTACAGCGTAGTGCAGTATTTCTCTGCCGCATCCAGGTGACATACATGAACCCCATAAAAGATAAAGCAAACACTACTATATTACTAGTACAAAAGAGAGGTTGACTTTGTCATTTACCTTTTCTCTAATAATTTTGTTTAGCAGAGGTTTAAAAAGGCTGCTAAGGAAAGTATTTGCTCCCTTTAAGACTGAAGGACTGATTATTATATGGTCTCTTTCGGCACCTGTGTAACGCCAACTGCCAAACACTAACAACATTTAACAAACAGCAATATAAAAATGCTAAGTACATCAGTCAAAACTATAATGACCAAGTTTTGATTCAGCATAATATATATTAAGCGGAAACACTTAGCATTTTAGTCAAATCTATTTGCTCTGGAGTAAATGACAGATGACTTTGACCAAATATTGCCTTTAGATATACCCAAAACAAAATATATATGCAACAGTCTGGGTGGTATCCTTCTTTGGGGCTTCTCCACACTGTAACTTTCTCAGATGTTGGAAAGACAGTGAAGGTGGACTCATTAGAGAACAATATGGTATCATTGAAACATTGTTTGGCATGACCAAAATTTTGACTATAGCAGCCCGGCCCTGTGGAGCTTCTTGTGAACAGTTTTGGTGGAAACAGGAGAGTTGAGTTGCACATTCAAAACAAGTCTCAAATATATACCATGTGATGCAACACCTGCAGTATTTGTCAAGCTATAGTGAGTTTAGTCCTCAGCTTGATACACACGAGTCAAAAGGCTGGAAGAGTTCTGATAGTCAAATATTGCAAGACTATCAGCCAATTATTTTCGAGAATCATAAAAAAACTGTTTTATATATAGCTATTAGAGCTTTTAGTCTGAAAATATGCTTAAAGTTTTTGAGTAAGAAAAAAAAAAAAAGTAGGACCTGTGTTTGTGTGTTGACAGACTGACTGAAGCGCCCGTGTTCTTGTCCCCCTCAGAATTCAAGGTGTGGTTACAGCATTGGTCTAATGCTAAATCTGTTAATTTTAGTAGGCTTTGAGAGATGTGTGCTGGCAAATGCAGGTAATTTGTTTACCTAGTGCTTTGGAAATGTAGACAGCTCTGTTACTTTAAAATCTGATGCTGTTGCTTAGAGACCGTGTTCTGCGTCAAGCCTGAAATGGCTCCCAATATAGAGCACAATAGCTCTCGTTCTGCTCCACCTCTGTCTGCACTCTTATTGATTGATCTCCAAATGGATTAAATCTAAGATTAGATCACTGGTACGCATGTAAGCTCATCATTACACGGGCTTTATGATTCACAACATACTCTGATCCATAGCGAACCACAAGTGTGAAATTGACCTATGCCGTTGTCTTGTTAAGGTTCATCATGGCAAGGAAATATTTACTTCAGTGCATCAAAGAGGTGAACTTGCCTTTGTAGCTCATAGCTTTTAGACTGTCTTAGATATTTTTTTTTCATGCAACTACAAATCAGTAATTTTACATGAACACCAATAATCTGATAATAATATGATACTCTGAATAGATTTTATTTACTATAATTCTAAACTTGTAATTTCAAAAATGTTTTTCTATTGTTAATGTAATCAATCAGTTAAAGAAGCATACTGATAACCTTGTCTTTTTTTAGGCTCTTTACCCATAATGTCTTGCCTCCATTGGCCAATTAGTAATAGCAGGCCTGTTGCTCATCATGTTATTCTTCTTCCATTTCTGAGAAACCGACAAATTACAAAAGGAGCTTTTCAGTTTTTGAAGTCAAACAGGAAGCTGGTGAAAGGACATCTCATGAATGCACTATCCTATTTATGCAAGGATGTGTGAAGCTTTCAGCGTTTCCTCTTTCAGGCACATTACACTTCCCCATCCAAGTTTCTCTCTCACAATAACAGCTAACAAATCCCTGCCCACACTCCAGAACTTCACAATGAAAAGTCAAGAGGAGATGCAAGTTAGTAAATAAGCACATTGTTATATATGTGGCATATATATGTGTGTAGGGCAACCCAGTGGCGCAGTGGGTAGTGCTGTTGCCTCACAGCAAGAACGTCGCTGGGTCGCAGGTTCGAACCTCGGCTGGGCTGGGTCAGTTGGCGTTTCTGTGTGGAGTTTGCATGTTCTCCCTGGGTTCGCGTGGGTTTCCTCCGGGTGCTCCGCTTTCCCCCACAGTCCAAAGACATGCAGTACAGGTGAATTGGGTAAGCTAAATTGTCCATAGTGTATGAGTGTGAATGTGTGTGTGGAAGTTCCCAGAGATGGGTTGCGGCTGGAAGGGCATCCGCTGCGTAAAAATCGTGCTGGATAAGTTGGCGGTTCATTCCGCTGTGGCGACCCCGCAAGGGACAAAGCCGACAAGAAAATGAATGAATATATGTGTGTGTGTGTGTGTGTGTGTGTGTGTGTGTGTGTGTGTGTGTGTGTGTGTGTGTGTGTGTGTGTGTGTGTGTGTAAATATATATGTGGTGCAGTAGGTAGTGCTGTTGCCTCACAGCAAGAAGGTCGTTGGTTCGAGCCTTGGCTGGGTCAGTTGGCGTTTCTGTGTGGAGTTTGCATGTTCTCCCTGCGTTCGCGTGGGTTTCCTCACGGTGCTCCGGTTTCCCCCACAGTTCAAAGACATGCAGTACAGGTTAATTGGGTAAGCTAAATTGTCCTTAGTGTATGAGTGTGAGTGAGTGTGTATGGATGTTTCCCAGAGATGGGTTGCCGCTGGTGCGGTGCGTAAAACATATGCTGGATAAGTTAGCGGTTCATTCCGCTGTGGCGACCCCGGATTAATAAAGGGACTAAGTCGAAAAGAAAATGAATGAATGAATGAATATATATATATATATATATATATATATATATATATATATATGAAGAGTTTAGATGCAAAAACCTCTAACCTCTAGCATTTATTTTTAGGCTCCTGTGTGTGTGTTCAGTAATATCACATTTATGGCAAAGAAGTCCTTTTCCTGTTCTTTAAAGTGAAATATCTCAACATAAACAAAGGAAGCTGAGAAAAATGTTAATTTTTAGTGAAAATTTTAGGAGGCACTTAAAGGTTTTTGCATCTGAACTCTTCATATATATGTATATGAGCAATATCACATGAGTAGCAGTACAATATGGCTGTTTATTGGCACTGGTGGGAGGCATGCGTTGGCTCAAGGGCGCAGGCCGAGTACCTTACGCCCGATTCACACGGGGCGTCAGCGTCAACGCTTCACAGAGGGTGTGTCTGAAGTTGAGGCTGACGCGATCGTCATAGTAGCGTCAGCCAATGAAATGTCTGCTATCGACTACTGGCTGAGCTGGTGTATTTGCGTAAAGCAATCTGATTGGCTGACGCGTCCGTTGGAGCTTGAAAAGTTGAGAAATCCCAAATTCTGCAGCGAGCAATGCCACTGAAAGTGGCGCAGACAGATCCACAATGCAGTTTGGCAACGCCTGACGTCACCCATTCAAAGTGAATAGGAGGCGTTGATGCTGACGCCCCGTGTGAATGGGGCATTAGTGTCCCACCAGTGACAATATACAGCCATATTGCACTGCTACGAGTGTGTATATTCCGTTTATACAAAAGTTCGACGGCATAATCGTGTATATAAAAAAGAAAATCAAATACAGAGAGTCTAAAATTCCTTTTTTATGAGAAACTACATTTTCCCACCATTCATTCACATCTGCAGGTGACGGTCAAAACAGCAGAAACCATTGCTACTTCACAAATGTCACTTTGGAGCTAGTATTTGAATGATTCTCTAGCGTAATGTCTAAAGTGATGACAAAACAGGTGATTTTGCTCACATTTAAGGATTATAAGGCTGAACGGCATAAAATGCCATCAGTCTAGAATCATTTCCCAGCATTTCTCTGCTGCAATCGGGATGTCACAATAGTTAACCCAGGAAAAGCCCAAGCAAAGCAAACACAATCAGAAACACTACCAGACTATGGTATAAATACAGCACTACAACATACAAAAGAGAGAGATCAACCTAAAAAGTCACTTACCAGTTTTACAATGATTTGATTTGAGGTTTTCTCCTCTAAGGGCTTATTATGTGGTCTCTGTCACTATTTTGTGGCAGAATGACAACCGTCTTTGCTCTGCTCAATTTGACACGTTGATGGATGCCGACGCGCTGTATCTCCAAAATTATAAATATTTAAAATAGGCACTATCTTTATAAATGAACTGCATAGTTGCAACCTAAACAACTACATTTAAAAAAGGCTCAAAAGTATGTCATGTTGTCCAACAGCTGCAATATTTTTCAAACTGCAGTGAGTCTATTGATCTGCTGTCACTATATATGGGTGGAGTAATACTGAAGGGTGAAAAGGCAGCGAATTAGATTTGGGAACCAGACAGAACTGTTGTATAAATATATATATATATATATATATATATATATATATATATATATATATATATATATATATATATATTGTTTTTAGTTATGGTAAAATGCCAGGTACCATTCCTTCTGAGAAAGCACTTCATTGGTAATTGTTTTATCTTTTAAAGTTATGAAATGGCCTCCACAGAGTCCAGACCTTGATTATATAAAGTATGAGACCACCTGGAGAGAGAAAGTTATGACAACCTAAATCTGAGGAAGAAGTATGGGAATGGTTGATGTTATATATCACATTATTTTAGAAAACATCAGGACTCTCTCCTCAAAACAGTTTAAGTTAGTTTTGTGCCAAAGTAGGTCACATTAAACACTGACCTTTATTATTGCAATAAAGATACTTAAATTAAACATGGATATTTAAACAGTACTGCACAAATGCCTTAAGATACCAAAGCTGGCAGTGTATTTAAAAAGGACTTGATCTAAAGCTGAATATTCATCATCATTACTGTCTCAAGCATCAATCACTTTCTTCAGAAATCATTATAACGTGCTCATTTGTTTCTATTATATAAACAGCTCTATTTAGAACTATATTTACTGAAGAACACTTTTATGCTGTGGTTAGGGGTTCTTTATTTCCCACCTATTTGTTTTTCAAATCTAAAAATGCAACAAAACATGTGATCAGCTGTGTTTTACAGAGTCATTTATTTACAAAGTGTCCACATAGTGTCCATTTCTGCTACTTTTTGACAAACTTGCTTATATCTAAACAAATGCAAGGGACAAACTGTAACTTCAAACTCATTTTCTGTATTTCAGATGCTGTGAAATATTATAAGCTCATATACAGGGAGACAATGCCACTCAGTTTTAACAAAAGGACGGACATAAAGGCATCATAGAGGAACGTGTATTTCTGGTTTTTGTTTTTAGTTTCACTTCAAGCACTGTCATTTTTATTACAAGATCACATCAATAAAAAACATAAGTAACCTAACTGGTACAAGCTGTTGGGTATGTATAATGTTTATGTTTGCTTGTTTTTGTGTTGTTGTTTTTTTACCTTAACAGAAACTGCAAGCTGTAAGACTAGACAAACAACAAATGTATTAAATAGTAATAGAACGTATGTTAACAGTACTAATATTAATAACACTAAAATACTTTTATTGTCAAAATATTAATTAAAATATTATCCTTATAAAATGGGTTCTATTAAGCACCAAAAAAGGGTTCTCCTATTGTTGCAATTATTGTTATCAATATGTTTGTTTGTTTTTTGTGTGCACAAACCCTGTTAGGCACAGTTTAACAATTAATTTAATTGAGTATGTGACTTTGCTACTCAGTGACAAACCCTTGTTTCACATACAGTTGAAGTCAGAATAATTGCCCCCTCCCCCCCTCCCCCAATTTCTGTTTAATGGAAAGAAGATTGTATTAACACATTTCTAAACATAATAGTTTTATTAACTCATTTCTAATAACTGATTTATTTTTGCCATGATAGCAGCAAATAATATTTGACTAGATATTTTTCTATTCAGCTTAAAGTGACATTTAAAGGCTTAACTATGTTAATTAGGTTAGCTAGGCAGGTTAGGGTAAGTAGGCAAGTTATTGTATATCAATGGTTTGTTCTGTAGACAAAAAAAAATATATAGCTTAAAGGGGCTAATAATTTTGACCTTAAAATGTTTTTAAAAAAATTAAAAACTGCTTTTATTCTAGCCAAAATAAAACAAATAAGACTTTCTCCAGAAGAAAAAATATTATCAGACATGCTGTGAAAATTTCCTTGCTCTTTTAAACATCATTTGGGATATATTTAAAAAATTCAAGGGGGCGCTAATAATTCTGACTTCAACTGTATCTACTCGCTTGGTATTATTTTAAATGCACTCACCATAGCCACAGAACGAGTGTACTGCCGTGTTTAAAGGTTTAAAGGCAAATGGGTGACCTCTCCTGCCCAGTCCTGATGGCCCGTAAGATCTGTGTGTCATGTAGCCTTCACAACCTTTACCTAAAGCTGTTACTGCAGAAGAAAAAACATGTTTACTGTGTGGCACAGAAAAAAAAAGAGCTTGAATGTAATTTTAAAATAGCTACATGATCATGTATTTGGTGACAGAAGGCAAGCAAAGACAAAATAGAGGGGATTCATGTATAGTAGTTGTTTATTAATGATAAAATGCAAAAGATGATAAAATGGGCAATCAAAACAAATAATCCTATCAGAGTCCTATCAAAGGCTACCGGAAACATAAACAGCTGAAAGGACATCACACATGGACTGATAACTAAAACAGGGGGGTATTTTAACAGGAAGATTAAAAGGTTGATTAACTATGGACAACAAGCTCATTTAAGTTGACATGAAATCTAAATTTAACCTTTCTTGTTTTCATATGTATAGTTATTGTTATAAACAATGTATCTGTGCACTTAATTATTTTGTTAAAAAAAAAAAAAAAAAAAAAATAATAATAATAATAATAATAATAATAATAATAATAATAATAATAATAATAATAATAATAATATATATATATATATATATATATATATATATATATATATATATATATATATATATATATATATATATATATATATTGTCGCAGGTGAGAGATCACACGGACACAGAGAGGCAATGAAAATCCCCGTAGGGGTGTTTATTTAGGGAGTGGAGCAAGGAAAAGGTGCGTGGGGATGTGCAGGGCGGTGAGGTCTGTGTCCAAAGGGGTCCGGTGAGCTCGTGCAGTGAAGTGCCGGTCAGGGTGCCCAGTGGAAGAGGGAGACGTCCGCGTTGAGCCTGCTGTCATCCTACATGTGCTCTCCCGACGCTGTCGTCGGCGTGGTTTAAATACCCCTCTTCCAATGGGCCGCAGCTGTCCCTGATCAGCACGTGATGGGTCGTGATTGCGGTGAGGGAGACGTTTCCATGGCGACGCTGAAGCCACACTGGCAGGTCTGCCACATTCCCCTCCCCCTAAGCATCGACCTGGTCCTCCGCCGGTAGCTGTTGAAACAAGGAGAACACAGGGATGGGAGGGGGGGACAGAGAAACGAATCTTCTCTCACCGTTTTCCTACCAAAAACGGGGGGATGTCGAGGGGAGGTACGTGGACAGTCCGGACACTGCTGACAGTGTCGACGTACCTCCGCTTCCAGTCCTGGCCAGTAGTACCGCTTTTGGAGCTCTCGGAGGGTGGCCGTTACCCCGCGATGTCCGCGCGGGGTCACGTGCACGGCCGTCATCAGCTCCGGGATCCTGGAGCGCGGTACCACCAGCCGGTGTGTTTCTTCCCCCCGCCGCCAAGCGATCCAGTACAACAGACCTTCCTTGACGACAGAGTAACAGGCTGGGTGAGGCGCTGGCTGACGGACCTCCTGGTCCACCAGACGGACTCTGGACCAGCACTTCCGGAGGCTCCTATCCGCTCGCTGCTCTCGGTGTAGGGAACCTCCGGCCGTGACCTGACGTGAAGTGTCTGAGGGAGGGGAGACGCGTCTCTCACCCTTCCTGTCGCTCGCGGTGGTGGGCGGGTCTTGCTGGCGGCCCCCGTCGCGTGTCGTCCGGTGCCTTCTCTGAATCCGGGGGACCGGGACTGTCCGTCTTACGAGGGGTTGGGGAGCGGACCGGGTGAAAAAGCATACCCGGCCCCCAGCTGATGGCGATGGTGTGGACGACTTCGCGTCCGGTGACGAGGGGGCCGCGGGTCTGTGTACTGGACGCGCGGTGCCCTTCGCAGGTCGCCATTTCTGGGGTTCCTCCGCTCTCTCTCTAGCATCCTGGGGCGCTGATGCTTCCGCCAGCTCAATGCTTTCCATCAGCTCCGGCCAGGTGGCAGGGTTGCGGAGCAGGACGTGTTGTCGTCGCTGGGAGGGCAACGCCTGCAGCAGGCGGTCGATGACAAGCCTTTCGACTACCTGGGCGGCTGACGGATGATCTTCAAGCAGCCAAAGGCAGGCCAGATCCATTAAAACTTTGGCCTGCTCTTTGGCTGAGGCGCGCTCGTCCAGCGCCCACTGCTGGAAGCGCCGCGCCGCACACTTTCCATTCCGGCTGGGAAGAGCCGAAAACTCCCGGGGCGGTTCGACCGCCTGCTTCTCCTCCTCCTCGCTCCCAGCGACGCGATCCGTGAGCCGGAGCTGACGGCGACCCAGTTCCTCGAGCTGGCGGCGAATGACGCCCATCTTCAGCCCCAGGTGCTGGTGGTAAGCGGTGGGAGAGAGAGAGCGGGACCCTACGGGGAAAAACACACCAGATGTTAGTTACCTGTGTCACGTGTGACCCCTCAATAGCTCCGCATTCTCCACCAATTGTCGCAGGTGAGAGATCACACGGACACAGAGAGGCAATGAAAATCCCCGTAGGGGTGTTTATTTAGGGAGTGGAGCAAGGAAAAGGTGCGTGGGGATGTGCAGGGCGGTGAGGTCTGTGTCCAAAGGGGTCCGGTGAGCTCGTGCAGTGAAGTGCCGGTCAGGGTGCCCAGTGGAAGAGGGAGACGTCCGCGTTGAGCCTGCTGTCATCCTACATGTGCTCTCCCGACGCTGTCGTCGGCGTGGTTTAAATACCCCTCTTCCAATGGGCCGCAGCTGTCCCTGATCAGCACGTGATGGGTCGTGATTGCGGTGAGGGAGACGTTTCCATGGCGACACTGAAGCCACACTGGCAGGTCTGCCACAATATATATATATATATATATATATATATATATATATATATATATATATATATATATATATATATATATATATATACAGGGAGGGGCAGAATTATTAGGCAAGTTGTATTTTTGAGGATTAATTTTATTATTGAACAACAACCATGTTCTCAATGAACCCAAAAAACTCATTAATATCAAAGCTGAACATTTTTGGAAGTAGTTTTTAGTTTGTTTTTAGTTTTAGCTATTTTAGGAGGATATCTGTGTGTGCAGGTGACTATTACTGTGCATAATTATTAGGCAACTTAACAAAAAACAAACATATACCCATTTCAATTATTTATTTTCACCAGTGAAACCAATATAACATCTCAACATTCACAAATATACATTTCTGACATTTAAAATCAAAACAAAAACAAATCAGTGACCAATATAGCCACCTTTCTTTGCAAGGACACTCAAAAGCCTGCCATGAACGGATCAAAACACTGACAGAATCCATCAACATTGCATGCAGCAGCAACCACAGCCTCCCAGACACTGTTCAGAGAGGTGTACTGTTTTCCCTCCTTGTAAATCTCACATTTGATGATGGACCACAGGTTCTCTATGGGGTTCAGATCAGGTGAACAAGGACGCCATGTCATTAGTTTTCTTCTTTTAGACCCTTTCTTGCCAGCCACGCTGTGGAATACTTGGACGCATGTGATAAAGCATTGTCCTGCATGAAAATCATGTTTTTCTTGAAGGGTGCAGACTTCTTCCTGTACCACTGCTTGAAGGTGTCTTCCAGAAACTGGCAGTAGGACTGGGAGTTGAGCTTGACTCCATCCTCAACCCGAAAAGGCCCCACAAGCTCATCTTTAATGATACCAGCCCAAACCAGTACTCCACCTCCACCTTGCTGGCGTCTGAGTCGGACTGGAGCTCTCTGCCCTTTACCGATCCAGCCACGGGCCCATCAAGACTAACTCTCATTTCATCAGTCCATAAAACCTTAGAAAAATCAGTCTTGAGATATTTCTTGGACCAGTGTTGACGTTTCAGCTTGTGTGTCTTGTTCAGTGGTGGTCGTTTTTCAGCCTTTCTTACCTTGGCATTGTCTCTGAGTATTGCACACGTTGTGCTTTTGGGCACTCCAGTGATGTTGCAGCTCTGAAATATGGCAAAACTGGTGGCAAGTGGCATCTTGACATCTTGGCAGCTGCACGGTTGACTTTTCTCAGTTCATGGGCAGTTTATTTTGCGCCTTGGTTTTTCCAGATGCTTCTTGCGACCCAGTTGACTATTTTGAATGAAACGCTTGATTGTTCGATGATCACGCTTCAGATGCTTGGCTTTAAGAGTGCTGCATCCCTCTGCAAGATATCTCACTATTTTTGACTTTTCGGAGCCTGTCAAGTCCTTCTTTTGACCCATTTTGCCAAAGGAAAGGAAGTTGCCTAATAATTATGCACACCTGATATAGGGTGTTGATGTCATTAGACCACACCCCTTCTCATTAAAGAGATGCACATCACCTAATATGCTTAATTGGTAGTATATAATTATATATATATATAATTATTATTATTAAATTCCTTTTATTTTTAAATAATTACAAATTATGTGATGTTTCTATTGTTTCCTTTTTACTTTTCTGCATGATATTTTTTAGACTACAAAAAGGCCAATAAAATTGCTTATTCTGAGTTAAATTATCAATACAAAATTTTCAGAGCTGTGATCAATATCCTTTAATACTATTTTAAAGCATCAATAAACAGCTAAATACATAAAACGTACAATTTCTGTAAAAAAAAAAAAAAAAAAAAAAATATATATATATATATATATATATATATATATATATATATATATATATATATATATATATATATATATATATATATATATGGCACATATTGTCACAGTTAGTTATCAAGAGTTTATTGCACACTTACCAGCCCTATTCTTCATGATAAAGTCACTTCTTAGTTGCAATAATTATCTGAGGTCATTCAAGCACATGCATCTCATTCATCCACACTCATACAGTCAGGATTCCTGTCAGAAAGCCACCAGTAGAGGAAGTAGAGTCTGGTGGTCAACTGAAGTTTAAGGTCTCTGAACATTATCTGAGGATATGAAAAGTCACGCTCTCCCAATTCCCCTTTCCTGGTCTCAGTGGTTTGAAAGGATTGAAAGACAGCAGTCACGTCGAGTCACTGCTGCCTCTCACTCACACATTCTCAGTCCCACATTACTCAAAGAAAATTCACACCTGAAATGATTTCATTTTGAACATATTTCGGTAACACCTCCTAAATCTTGGGTAATTAAAATTATAATAAAGCAGTTATTCTGATCACTAAATGCTGATAGAATGCAGAGACTACTTTTCAACAGTATTCAGTTTGTTGTTTTTTTTCCCATTAGCATTTGTTTTGGTTAGAAATTATTTTAATCATAATCATTGCAAACTTTAATTGGAAGCAAAGAAGTACATATACTAGAAAGAAAGAAAAAAGACAGAAAATAGATGCATTAAAATATTATTTAAATGTTATTTATATTTGTTATGCCATCTGAAATACTATAAAATCATTTTCCAACAAGAAATGGGTTAAAAAAAAAACTTTGGAGCGATAGCCAAGTAGTTAGTTAGTTAGTAGTTAGTTTAAGCTGCTTTGACATAATCTACATTGTAAAAGAGCTACATAAATAAAGATGAATTGAATAGTGTGCCGACATTTAAATGTACAGCTCTCTGGGCGTCCCAAGTTCGAATCCTGGCCTGTGAACGTTTCCCGATCCTGTGTCCACCCTGTACCCCCACCCCCCACTTCATTCCTCTCATTCTTCATCATACCAATAGCAAAATGTGATCTGGTCTGGGGCTGTTTTGCTTCTTCAGGACCTGGAAGACTTACTGTGATAAATGGAAACATGAATTCTGCTGTGTACCAAAATATCCTAAAGGAGAATGTCCAGGCATCTGTTACTGACCTCAAGTTGAAGCGAACTTGTTCTGCAGAGCGACAATGGTCCAGAGCACACCAGCATGTCCACTTCTGAAATGGTTGAAGAAAAACAAAATGAGGACTTTGAAGTGGCCTAGTCAAAGTCCTGACCTGAATCCTATTGAGATGCTGTGCTCAAAACGCTCTAAAACCCTCCAATGTGGCTGAATTACAACAATTCTGCAAAGATGACTCATTGCAAGTTATCGAAAACGATTGATTGCTGTTGTCGCTGCTAAGGGTGGTCCAACCAGCTATTGTTTTTATAGGGCAAACGTTTTTTCCACACAGGGCTATGTCATTTTGGATTTTGTTTGAAAACCTTCATTTCAAAGCTGCATGATCTGTTTACTTGTGTTATCTCTGACTAATATTTAAATTAGTTTGATGATCTGAAACATTAAAGTGTGACAAACTGCAAAAAAAAGACATCAGTAAGAGGGCAAACACTTTTTCACACCACTGTTCACACCTTCATGGACAGACAAGAACGCATATACATTTATATTGTTTAACGGAGAGATTTTTTCAACACCTTTCTAAACATAATAGTTTTAATAACTCTAATAATCCATGGTTTAATTAATATCTAATATTAATAATTTAATATCTCTAATAACTAATTTATTTTATTTTTGCCATGATGACAGTAAATAATATTTTACTAGATATTTTTCAAGACACTTCTATACAGCATAAAGTGACATTTAAAGACTTAACTAGTTATTGTGTTATATAATTTTTAAAACAATTTGCCTAAAGGGGCTAATAATTTTGTCCTTAAATTGGTGTTTAAAAAATTAAAAACTGCTTTTATTCTAGCTGAAATAAAACAAATCAGACTTTCTCCAGAAGAAAAAATATTACCAGACATACTGTGAAAATGTCCTTGCTCTGTTAAACATCATTTGGGAAATATTTAAGAAAGAGAATTCAAAGGGGGGCTAATAATTCTGACTTCAACTGTATATATTTTTAGGATAATGACTTCATGAAATATGATAACACATTTAAAGCTTAATTCTAAAACTGACCGTAAATATGATGTGATAAATGTTCAATTTGGTATACAGTCTTAAATGAACACTAGTAATGGTGTAGTCTCAGAATGACTGCTATAGTCATTCTAGTAGTTATAGAACTCTGGAAGCTCTACTGTTATTCTATTTTCAGCTGCAGAGCAAAAATACACAAGATTATTAGCACTACTGTGTCTAAAATGTGTCTTCTCCTTTACAAAAAAGCAATATCAGCTGCAAATGTGCTGTTAGTCTGCATGGACAGGAGGACAGGTAAAATGTATTATATACAGCCTTCAAAGAACAATATCATCTATTATACCAGAAAGCTACAAGTGATGCACATTTTGAACTAGTAATATGAATCTCAGTATATTGTCAGTGGGAAAAGTACGTGGCGCCACTCTGAAAGCTTTCGGTTCTTTCTTTCTCACAGAAAAATACCGTAAAGTGATACTAAGGAATACACAAGAATACACTCAAGTCAACATTTACTCCCCCTCGCTTCATTTCCAAATCCTTTTTTGTCTTCTGTGGAAATCAATAAATATTTACATACTCTTTTACATGATTCTCAATACCTCCACACTGTAAAAAACTAACAGTCATATTTATCAAATGAAATGAAGCTAGTTAACTCAAAATTTTAAAATAGTTTTGAGTTAATTAAGTGATTAATTACATGTGGATTGAGCATTAATGATGAACATCTGCTGTTAACGAGCAGAATTACTGAAGAGAAACTACAATTCACTTCAGTCTCAAAAATTAAATCATATTAAATCTCGAAAATCAACAAACTCAACAAACAGTAAACAGCAGCTTCACTTATTACTAACCTGCTTGACCTTGTTTCTGGCAGGCGTTTACAAAAACCCTTTGCAAGATTCACTGTAAAGACAGAGACATCAAGAATCAGAGTATGAGTGACACATTTTATGCTGTAATACAAGCATCGAGAATCATTCAAAACTCAACCACGGCTCCCAGCATGCACTGCAACAAGGAATTTACCATTGTTGAGATTCAGACTCTGATTATTGATGTCTGTTTGTTTAAGGTGGTTCAGATGTTCAATACGTTTTCAAAGCTCTGCTTGGTTTCCTTCTACAGCACCAGGAGAATTATTATCAATAAAGTGAAAGTCAAAGAGTTCTATAAAAGAAGAGACAGTGCTGTCTCAATGTGATCTCCTGGCTAAATAAAGGAAATAAATAAAAAAATAAAATAAAGCAAACACTTTTCACATCAGTGGTGATGTCTGAGAAAATTATTCTTTTCACAGATTTTCAGTAGACAACAATAAACTCAAGCAAGTTAGAAATAAGTGAAGCTGTTGATACTGTTTGTGGAGTTGTTTAATGATCCTCTGCGCTTTTTTTTTTTTTTTTTTTTAAAGATTAAATGTTTTATTTCTTTTAAGGCTGTGGCTGAAGTCAGCTGTAGTTTTGCATTTCTGTTCAGTAAAACAACAGGTCTTCATCATTATTTATCAATCAACACTTACTTAATGGTTGTGTCTGAAACCACATACTTCCATGCTAATCGGTATGCGAGTTGAGTAGTACTGTATGTCCAAATTCATAGAATTCGAAAATCAGTATGCGAAAAGTACCCGGATGACCTACTACTTCCGGCGAGATTCTGAAGTGTGCATCCCATGCTCGCTTCGCTATCCCATGATGCCCCGCGAGAGAATTTATGAATGGGAGTGAAGCGACGCAACAGACGTGGGTAGGTCACGTGACCTTGACAAACTGGCAGAATTTCATTCATACTGTGTAGAATGTACTTTTTCTAACGGCCGTGTAGTATGTTTAAATTCAAATGCAGTAGGCAGTTTTGGACGCAGCCAATCATCTAATTTCTCATTACTTTAACTTAAATGGAGTAAGTTCACAGCACTCGTATAGATTAATTTTTGAACTTAAATTGTTTGTAGCAATCTTTTTCCTTAAACAGATTGAGTTGCCTTCACTTATTGGCTTTTACAGTGCAGTCCACATTTGCCATTAGTGCTAAAATAAATATCACTTTAAATATATTCCAGAATTGCGGGTACATTTCAGGCATTTTCCATTCATTTTCCTTAAACTGGAATAATATTTTGTACAACAAATGTAAAATTTACAGTAAACTGAATCCATTATTGTTAAATTATGCTTACTGTAGATTTGCATGACAGGAAACATTTGATTCTGTTAATTGTTAAAATTGTTGTTCACCTCTTTAAACCACTAACATAGTTGACATTTTCCACCATTTTGTGCTTTAGCTCAAGATGCTAACCTCAAACCAGATACCACATGCACGTCTAAAACATAATTTTATGCATTTGATATTATTATTTTCAAGAATAAATGAGTAATTAACTGAAATATCACAATAACAGAGTTGACATACAGTTGAAGTCAGAATTATTAGCCCCCCTTTGATTTCTTTTTCTTTTCCCGAATGATGTTTAACAGAGCAAGGAAATTTTCACAGTATGTCTGATAATATTTTTTCTTCTGGAAAAAGTCTTATTTGTTTTATTTCGGCTAGAATAAAAGCAGTTTTTAATTTTTTAAAAAACATTTTAAGGTCAAAATTATTAGCCTCTTTAAGCTATATTTTTATTCGATAGTCTACAGAACAAACCATCATTATACAATAACTTGCCTAATTACCCTAACCTGCCTAGTTAACCTAATTAACCTAGTTAAGCCTTTAAATGTCACTTTAAGCTGTATAGAAGTTTTGAAAAATATCTAGTCAAATATTATTTACTTTCATCATGGCAAAGATAAAAGAAATCAGTTATTAGAAATGAATTATTAAAACTATTATCTTTAGAAATGTGTTAAAAAAAATCTGCTCTCCGTTAAACAGAAATAGGGGGAAAAATAAACAGGGAGGGCTAATAATTCTGACTTCAACTGTATAATTTGTGTCTACTATTTGTGTATCCTAAACATGTTAAGTTAACAAATTAATGAGACATGTCTAAATGGCTTCCAAAGATTCCCACCATCCGGAGGTAGTGACATCACAAAACAAGTCAAATGCTTTTTAAATTCTTTTTATTTTTATATGCTTATTTCTTTTAAGATTGCTACGCCTTTTTATAACAAAATATGTTTACCAGAATGTATTTATATGGGACAAACACAAAATTTATTCTTTAAACTAAAACTTAAAATAATACAGAAGATATCTTTCATCTAACTGATTATATTGGGACGTGTAGAGCTGCGCATCGATGGATTTGCTCTTCAGTGTTTGGACTTTCAGCAGTGAAAGTTAAACCAAACTAAACTGAACTTCAACTCTGAAAACTGGACTGACAGTTTCAATTTACTTGAACTTCTATGTTAAGCTGCTTTGACACAATCTACATTTTAAAAGAAAGACTCTAGAAATAAAGATGAATTGAATTGAATTTATATAACTTAGTAAACACACAGAAACAGATAAAAATTTTATTATTTGATGATAATTGAAGCCGAATCTGTGATTCTGGAGGCAGAGATGACCAAAAATAGGTCTTAAGGTTAATATTTTTTTAACAGAAAATCTTTCTAAATACACATATAAACATTTTTTTAAGAAATAGCTTGATATAATGTGTGCTATTAATCAAAATTCGTATTCAAGTTGTTAAAAAATAATAGGTAAATCTTAGAGATGGTAAATATACCTGCAACAGAATGCCTTGTTTCTGTCACATTACTGTAAAAAAAAAAAGATTTATTAGATTTGCAATTTTTAATCCAAAGAAATAAGTAGATCTAATTGAATATGTTGTTCTTGAATGTTCAGCTCTCGCAGATCTGTGGTGAGAATGATCCTGGGTTCACGAGGACTTTAGTTGGCAGTATGGCAATGACACTGCCCCCTCAAGCCATCTGACTAGAGAATCATACACCTGCTGGGCTTCATCAGGCTAAAGCTGCTCGCTGCTGTATAATGCTACACATTTTACAGAAAATGTTCCGAAGAATATGAGTCAACTGATTTACAGATCTTCTGGCTATGCATGTATTAGCGCTATTAAAATACACTATACTCTGGGGTATTTTTTAAGCCATGTCTCACCTGTTTTAGTCAGCCTTCCCACTGAGCTGTCCCTGTGATTTGATTTTTTTTTTTACAGTCACAACTAATTTCTTGAGTTTCATCACACATTCTGTCAGAACTGCTGATCCATGATTAATTATCATCCAAACACTTGAGTAAATGTGTGACTATGCTGATCTGGGGACAGAAAGTGTGATGTTTTTTTTTTTTTTTTTGAATAAAAATTACTTTCTTATCTCCCTTACAAATTTGACTAACTTTTAATGTTCATTTGAATGTTAAATTCCCAGATCCAACATAAATAGCACTCTTCTAATAATACTTTCATGAACTGAAGATGTGAACATTAGCTACAAGTTGAGTAGATAACTACAATGAAAGCCATATTTTCATTGTTTTAAAAAAAAAAACTATGAAGATTTTGAGCAGTTAAATAGTTAAAAAATCAAATTTGCACATGTTAAATCATTTACACCCTTTCACGTAGCATGTGGACTTAAATATGTGAATTACATTTGTTCATTACAGTTTGAACTGATTTGCACGTGAATGAATTTTCCAACACTGCATGTTAGAAAGAGAGGACAAACTGATCCTGAGTATTTACGGTAACACTTTAGTTCATAGATATATAAATTAGATATCCCATATGGGCCCAGAACATGCGTCATAATACTGCTGCCATATTTGTACAGTGCTCCCAGGACAAAACTCATTCAAGCACATTTAATCATTCGTGTGAGGTGCATGTGAGGAGGGGGATCGGTAAAATGAGGTGCCCGATCAGATTTCAGAGATGCCAGATCCGGGTCGGATTGTTCCAGCACAGATTAAGCCCTGGCTTTAGGTGGCCAATCCACCACTGCACCTTGGTCCCACATTAATTTCAAAGTAGAGCTATCCTGTACCAAAATGGTGACACATTCCTTAGAGCGCACACCCTTTCACGTAACGTGTGGACTTGAATATATGAATTATTGTTCGTTATAGTGTGAACTGATTTGCATGTGAGTGAATTTTCCAATCCTGCATATTAGAGAGAGAGAGGACAAACTGATTCACTAAAATGAGTCAGAATTTGCGGTAACAATTTAGTTCATAGATATATACAGTGAGGCAAATAAGTATTTAATCACACTGTGATTTTGCAAGATCTCCTACTTAGAAATCATGGAGGGGTCTGGAATTTTCAGTATAGGTGCAATTCCACTGTGAGAGACAGAATCTGAAAATAAAAATGCAGAAATCACATTGTATGACTTTTTAACAATTTATTTGTAAATTACTGTGTGAAATAAGTACTTGATCACTTGAGTCAAGCATTTTAAATATTTAGTACAGAAGCCTTTGTTAACAATAACAGAGGTCAAAGGGTTCCTGTAGTTCTTTACCAGGTTTGCACACACTGAAGGAGGGATTTTGCCCACTGATCTTCTCTAGATCTGTCAGGTTTCAGGGCTGTCGCTGAGCAACATGGAGTTTCAGCTCCCTCCAAAGATTTTCTATTGGATTTAGTTCTGGAGACTGGCTAGACCACTCCAAAACCTTGTTATGCTTCTTACGAAGCCACTCCTTGGTTTTCCTGGCTGTGTGCTTTGGGTCATTGTCATGTTGGAAGACCCAGCCACGACCCATCTTTAATGCTCTGACTGAGGGAAGGAGGTTTTTGCCCAATATCTCACAATACATGGCCACGTTCATCCTCTACAGTGCAGTAATTCTGTCCCCTGTGCAGAAAAACACCCCAGAGCATGATGCTTCCAGCCCCATGCTTCACTGTTGGTATGGTATTATTGGGATGATACACATCATTCTTCTTCCTCCAAATTCGGTGAATAGAGTTAAGACCAAAAAGTTTTACTTTGGTCTCATCTGACCACAGGACTTTCTCCCATGAATACTCTGGACCATCCAGATGGTCCCTGGCAAACTTCATATGGGTCTTGACATGGGCTAACTTAAGCAGGGGACCTTCTGTGCGATGCATGGTTTTAAAACATGACATCTTACTGTATTACTGATAGTACCCTTGAAAACGGTGGTCCTAGCTCTCTTCACGGCATTGATCAGCTCCTCCCGCATAATTCTGGACTGATTCTAGACCATTCTTGGCATCATTAATACCCCACGAGGAGAGATCTTCCGTGGGGCCCCAGTCTGAAGGACATTGACAGTCATCATTAGCCTCTTCCGTTTTCTGACAATTGCTCCAACAGTTGCTCTTTCTTGGCAATTGCCCCGTAGCAGTTTCAGCTTTATGAAAGTCTACAATTTCATCTCTTGTGTCTTTTGACAGCTCTTTGGTTTTGGCCATGTTGCTACTTAGACTTTTGACTGATTGTGGGTTGCACAGGTGTCTTTATGACAGCTAGTGACCTCAAACAAGTGCTACTAAATTAGAATCATGAGCAGAGTGTAGCTGGACTATTTTAAAACGAAATAACAGGTCTTTATAGGTTTATAGGATGAATTAGCATGTTGCTAGTATGTTTATAGTATGAATTAGTATGTTGCTAGTATGTTTACAGCTTGAATTAGCATATTGCTAGTATGATTAGTATGTTTGTAGTATTTATTGGTATGTCGTTAGTGTGTTTCTAGTAGTAGATCAGTATATTGCTAGTATGGATTAGTATGTTGTTAGTATGTCCAATGTAAAGTCAATGGCAGTTGTTTTACGATGGAAGTCTATGGGACAGTTGCTAGGGTGCCGTAAGTGGTTGCTAGGGTGTGGCTAGTAAGCTGAAAGACCATCAATGATTGGCAGATTGGAAGTCTTAGTTAAATGATCAAACTTAAGTCTGTATGACAGTCTGGCACAAAGTTATGAGGTCACAAAGTTTGGTCCAATGTTAAGTCAATAGGAAATTTTCCGACTTTTCCGGCTGAGTTTTCAGAAAACCAAGTCGGATCAGTTGGAAAAGACATAGCAACTTAATTCAGTATAGTTTGGAGGTTTGGAGTTAGTTTAGTGGTTGTAATATGAACGGTCTAGGAGGAGATGCATTCTTAAAGTAGTCTAAGAAGAATATTAAGTTTATGTAGTATAACAGTATGTTGTCTTTCTCAAGCCACCATAATAAAGAACACCATTTGGAGCTTTTTCAAAGACTTTAATCACAAAAGCTGTATAAGAGGATAATTTAATTGTGCGATGGCTTATCTTGAGTTTGTGTTTGTTCATTTCTAGCCTTCCACTGACCTTTTAGATATTTAACCAAAACCTCATTTAAAAAAACACTGAATTTCCAGGTGTCGGCCAGCAAAAATATGTTGCAATGTTTCACTAGAATTAATCAGACTTTCTATAAACAAGAGAGCTAAGTGTTTAAAAGAAGCGCATTAAATTAGCAGAGTTGCTGTTTCAGTCACTGTCTCACACTGATGATAAGCGGCTTTATGTATGCCTATTTAAAGACATAACAGAATCATGCTCTGTGCATCATGTGTCCGGAGTTTATTGCATGCAATGACCTCAAAATAACAGCTTATGGCTGAGATATTTTCGTGCAGGAGCATCGCATAAAATTATAGAGTGGTGTTTCTTTCTTTTTTCCTTTTTTTTCTGAGGTCACATTTCTATTTACGCTTCTTTCTGTTCTTCTTTCAACAACATGTTTTACGTTCTCACAGCCTCGCTTGACTGAATTTCTGGCCTAGCGTATCTCGTACAGGTGTCCAATTAACGTCTGCATTAGATTTATTTTGGTGTGTAACCTCAAGTGTTGGTCTCCAGCCAGGAGTGCTCCGTTGATTCTTTGACAGTACATTTTCTGGAGCTGAGGGTTTTCCCCCTGCTACCGCAGTAAATCCATCGACACATTTGTTTGCAGGGCCTCGCGCATCAACAAAAATCCTAACTCCCCCAGGAACCATACACACATATTCTCAGGCATCTTCTCTCCCTGCTTTTGTGTGTGATGATGAAGGGATGCTGTAGGGAGTTTGTGTGTGATGGATGATGTAGTTTATTGTGCCGTGGACGAGTGTTTGCAGTACGAGTCGGTTTATGCAGGTGTACAGCTGCCACAGTAGTGTTTATCCTGGCTCTGTATTGTGTCTGGAAACGAGGGCTCTGACGGAGGCTAAATGTCCCCTGCGGCCTCAAAAACACTCTAGAACATGAGGCTAAGGTGGAGGCTGAGAAGAGAGAGGCTTAGCTGGTCAACCTTTAGACTGTGATATGTGGAGGTCTTTTTTAAGGAACATGCATGAAAAATGTTTAATATATGAATTGGAGATTAAATTGTTCTCCTGTGATGAAAGTGATTCTTTACTTTCTGTACATTTGATTCTGTAGTGGCCACATATGTGGTTTAAAGGTGCTATAGAGTGCATTGATTCAATAATGTAAATTGTTCCATGATATCTACATAGTAGTATGTGGCTTAGGCAAGTTTAAAAATTCTCCAGAAATGGTTTTATATGCTCATTCATAACCCCAGAATTATTAACCCCATTCATAACCCCAGAATTAGAATTACTGGACGCGCAGTGTCGCGGCGCTAAGCGGCACATGCAGTGTGTGATGCCCTTTAGCTTCATTTTAAATAGCATGCGAATGTGCGCGTCTGGTGTGCGATACTTTCAACTGTCATGTGCGCGCCATGTCGCGGTGCTGAGCGGCGCATTCGGTGTGAGACGCCCTTTACAGTAGCAGCTTGCTCAAGCTCATGCTCTTTCACATACACACCAAAACATCACTCGATTGAATGGGCATTATCAGTGGTTATCAGTTGAAAGATATGGGCTAGTAGGGGCCTTCTGTGCCTACTGGTAGGCTCAGAAGGCTGTTATCATCCATCCACATGGTTAATCGGCTATAGATCACATATGGATGGGGCCGGAAGTTTTAATTATTTAATTAAATTATTTATATTGCTTATATAATTTCCCATTAATTGTATTTTATTAATGTCTACCCCTACCCCAATCCTAAACCCAACCAATACAGTAATGTAAAAACAGATCTGGATCTGGAGTCTTCTCTATTAGTATAGCTGATTATCCATGTGGATGGATGATAACAGCCTTCTGATCCTACCAGTAGGCACAGAAGGTCCCTACTGGCCCATATCTATCAGCTAATAACCACTGATAACGCCCATTCAATCTAGTGATAACATTAGAAATGGCACACACGCACACACACACACACACACACAATGTGTGAAGTACTCTGAAAAAACTAAAATCCTAAACTGCTTAATTTGTCATAAAATATTTTAACAAATTAAGTTTATTTTAGCTAGAAGGAGTAAGTTATCTTTATGTCACCAGAGTAACCTATTTTGATCTTGTGTTGTCAAATAAATACAGGTGAAATTAAAATTAAACTATATAACAGAGTAGAACAAAGATGTATTTAAAGCAAGGGCGTAGAATTGGTATGGACGGAGGGGATGTGTCCTTACCAATATCCACAAATAACTAAAATGACTTCAAAATAATAAAACAATGCTCCGTCAACCCTTAGTTACCTACACGTGCACAAAGTGAAGTTTGCTACGAGTTCACCGTAATACTATTAACCAAGGCTGTGCAACTAATCGAATTTCGATTTTGGCCTCAATGATTATAAGAAACAATAATCAGGATAGTCGCCACAGAGGAATGAACCGTCAACTTATCCAGCATATGTTTTACGCAGCGGATGCCCTTCCATTCTGCAATTTAAATGTGTTTTTGCCTTGTCACAAACATACGCAGCAAATTTTACAATATAATTTTTATATTTAAACAGGCCTCACGCCTCTTTGGTGACACTGGATAAATTTATAACCCTTACATATATACTGCATTTTGTTTTCGGATGCACTATGAACAGATGGCTGGCTGAGAAGGATGAGGGTATATGCACAACACCACAGCAATTGCACTTAAACTTAGCAACATATAGAAAATAATGAAACCCAGGGTCCTTGTGGATACGTACCCCTACATTTCAGGGAACAGCGCAATCAGTACCCCGAGGTGGTTCTCATTTCCAGCCCTCGGGCCCCCCTGCCCTGAACATTTTGTATGTCTTCCTTACTTAACACACCTGATTCAGATCATCAGCTCATTAACAGCGAGATCCATGAACTGATCCTTGTGTGTCAAGTAAGAGAGACACAAAATGTGCAGGGTGGGGGGGCCCGAGCACTGGAATTGAGAACCACTGAGATAGGGTGAGGAGCTCTGTCAACCGGAAGGAGCTCGGAGTAGAGCCGCGGCTCCTCCACATCAAGAGAAGTCAGCTGAGTTCTTGAAAAATCCAATAAAATATAATAAAAAAGAAAAAAAAGAAAAATCAGCTGAGGTGGCTCGGGCATCTTATTCCGATGCCTCCTGAACACCTACCTAGGAAGGTGTTCCAGGTATGTCCCACAGGGAGGAGGCCTTAGGGAAGACCCTGGACATGCTGGAGGGGAGGAGCTGGAGGAAGTGTCTGGGGATAGGGAAGTCTGGGGTTCTCTACTAAGATTGCTGCCCCCCACAATCCGGCCCCAGAAAAGTGGATGGAAAAAGAATGAATGAATGAATGAATGAATGAATGAATGAATGAATGAATTCAGGGCTTGAAATTGCGACCGTTTTGGTTGCATATGCGCCCGAAATTTTATCTATGCGACCTCAAAATATATTTGGGAGCATTGGTGCGAGTGCATAAAATTGATGTCGTGCAACCAGTTTTCACAGAAAATGTTCACCACATGCATGGATTTAGGAGGCATTCACGCATTAAGCATCTTTGCACCTAAAAACACCAAATACAGCACTCAGGAATGGTTTAAAACTGTTGACATGTCAACTTGCTGCAGTAAACAAAGCCTGCAATGCTTGCCCAGCCTTCAAGCTCTTTTTATTGGCCCACTGCGCTAAAACAGAACGCGAATGGATTGGTTAATATCAGCTGTCAATCACTCAGTTTCGATGACAGCGAGCTACAGCCGCGAAAGACCAGCATACAAAAGAAAATGAAAACAACACTGGCAGATTTAGTTTTAGAAACCAACTAACGTTACAAATAATGGCACATCTGATTAGTGATCATGTGCTGAATGTCAATCCAGCATTTACACTTTTCAAAGAGTGGATATAAGACTTCCACCCCCGGTTTCGCAAACAAGGTTTAAAGCTAGTCTTGGATTAAATTGCATGTTTGAGCTCTCTCAAATGAAAATAACTTGCAGTGAGATGTCTTAAAATATGGCAGTTTCATTTTTTGTCTCCAGGTGCACACATGTAATGTATTTTTCTAAGGCTGTTTTTATAAATGTGGCTTAAATAGCCTAATTTAACTAAGGTCTAGTCCTGGCTTAAGCTAAGCCCGGTTTGTGAAACTGGGCCCCAGTGTTTAAAGTCTGCTATGAAAATGACTAAAGCCATTCGCCGTAAAGCCGGTGGGACGGAGTTTTCAGGTAACAGTGTTTGCCACTGAATCTACACATTTAAGCACGAGATGTTCTAATGTTATTTAATCCTTCATTTAATCATTATGAAGCTGTCAGTTGTGCGACTGACACCGCATTCACCATCGTTTAAGAGCATGCATTCACTGAGATTAAACTAATATTGCAGCTCATGAAAAGACCATTACTGATATTAAGATGATGTATGGAAATAATAAGTTATGTCAATATCATCTGTGCAATATCAGACAGCACCCATGAGAACAGCACAGTTATTATTGTTAACTCAGTTCATCTCATTCACGTCAAGCAGTGCGTGCAGGGCCGATGAGCGCATGCAGATTTTTGTTTATTTGTTAGTTGTGATTAGAGTGTTAAAATATAATAGAATTTGTTAATATAAAACGTGTAGTAACGGTGCTCATAATTTTTGGTGGGTGCGACTACATTTTGTCTGGTGTGCCTAAATTTTTTCGTAGTTAGGAGCACCGGTGCTACCAAGAAAAAAGGTTAATTTCGAGCCCTGGAGTGAATGCAATGTTTTCAATTTAAGAGTCTTACATACACATACGTTTATTTTAAGCTTAGATAAACTTAAAAATAAGGTGAAAAAGTAATTATTGTTGTAATCTCACTAAGACTCATTGTGGCCAATCAAACACAGCCTGGGGCTTGCATATTAATGATCCCTTTGTTATTGCTCTTTGCTATTGACTATAAAGGCAGCCTCTTGTTGCCAATACAATCTGACCTGGACTGAAATCACCATCTTACACACACACATCAATATTATAGAAAAGATTACCAACTGCACATTGATATTTAATAAACAGCAACAGCTGTTCTAAAAGCAGTATTGTTAAAAAAATTATGAAAGACAAAGTGCTCAAATGTAACAATACAAGCCTTAAAATTGCATCAAAATATTTGAAAATATATGTAAATTCTGAAAACCAGAATTAACTGTTTATAATTCACTATTAAGCACTTTACCACTTACATACATGTTGTACTGTGTGTCACACTGCAGCATAAACCTAAACATATCTCTGTCTAAATTCAGACACTGAATCATTTGATGGCCACATTCACACACGCTTATAAAAGTAATTTTATCCCCACTACTTGGGCAGCAATACACATCTAATTCATGGATTTTGGTAACTCGTGGATTTGGTGACTTGGTGAGTTAAAACCAACCCAGGATCATTCTAAAAACACCTCTACAGTATATACATTTCTGGAGACCGCCAAATACATCCCAGGAGCTACGTTTTTTGTAGTATTTGTTTTCATAAATCCACTAGAGGACGCTGTGTACGCTTTTTGAAATCTCAATTTTCTCTCGTAAGTGCCATTCACCAGACTCAAACCCCGTCGTCATGGTCAACTCCTCTCTGCGTCTCAAGTCCACCGATGTCCATGGAGGAGGAAAACGCAAATTACTTCCAGATACTTCAAGTATAGTCTGTCTTAGTAAATGCAAGGCTATTTATGAAATCCAGGCATAACACTGTATGACAACGCTTCAAATGACTCTTTTGGAGCCTACAGCTAATAAATCTGTCAGATTCTGGAGTGCATTACAGGTCTAAAGAAAAATATAAATGATAAATATCTTAAATAAAACAAATACATTTATAGATATGGTATATAAGTATATAATTTCACTCACCTGGTAAATGGAGGCCACGTGAATGGTTTGTGAGTACAATTAAGTGCACACAGCATGCCATATCATCTGATAATTGTAAAAAATAAATCCAAAAGGCAACTGACTGTGTAAAGCCACATAAAACAAAACAAAAATACGATGTATATGCCGAGCTCAGCGGCTAATCAGCCGGAATCAGCTGGGGGGAAGTGACGGTGACCAGCGAGACCTAGATGTCACTTAAGTGGCCACACCCTTAATTACGCAGACTTAATATAACCTAATATAAAGGAAACAGATGAGTTATAAAAAAAATCACCCCCCTCACAGTTGTCATGAAGGATAATATTAGCTATATGAACCAAAATTGTTCTTTGTACCAGGCTGTAAACACCTTTTTTTCTGCTGTAAAGTTGGCTATTTTAACAGTGGGCTCAATAGAAATTTGCTCTATTATGGAGCCAGGACTAGCGGAATTTCAATGAATTGCAGTTTCAGTACACTACGGACAATTTAACCCAGCCGAGGCTCGAACCAGCGACCTTCTTGCTGTGAGGCGACAGCACTACCTACTGCACCACTGCATGGTTGATTTGTTTGTTTATTTTTATTTTGTTCATTTTGAGGGTTAAGTAGGAAGGTGGGTGTCATTTTGTTTTGAATTAGTTTTCTCCTGTGTATGACAGTAAAGGGAGTTTATGTTAATGTATTTTTGTTTCTTTTTTTTTTTAGATTAGCAAGAGATGATCCTGCGACAAGTTTCACAGTTCACTGTGTTGCAAAGTTCAAGCTTGGTGAACTCTGACCTGCGAAATCGCATCACTTGAGACCAACTGAGGATCAAACCATGACCTCTCTGGACAGAAATTTAAAACATGGACCAATCGCTCACTTTTTAAATGTCTAATCATCTTGTTTAATCCCGCCCCTTTTCGCAACGCCGTACGACAGAATTTCGCAAGCTCAAACTCTAGTGTGACCGCAGCTTTAGCTTGATTTTGTTTGTTGTTTTGGCCTTGCCCCCTTCTATATTAATACCCTGTTTTCCTTGTTACATTTGATATATGTAAAGAAACTTCTTTTTCTTGATGTGATCTTGATGTTTTTAAGTCTCTAGCCATTCTGTTTGAGGAGATCAGAGTTCTCTCTTTTTTCCAGCCATTGCACATAACCTATCACCAATCATTTATTTTCTGTTGCGGTCACATCCCTAGACCTAAAAAGATTGTAACCACTGGACAAACTGGTAGCGAGAAAGTCGTCCATATGGAGGTAAACGGTCAGCTGGTAAGCGTGAAGAGGAACGGCGTCATACCGCCCCATTGCGTTCGTTTTAAAAATGAAATGCAGCCATATGTACTTCTGGCTACATAATTTATGCTCTCCAGAAACGTATATAGGGCTACGTTTTCAGAATGAGCCTATGTTGATTAAAACATCTTAATAAATAAATTTAAAGAAGAGCATATATGGGCCTTTCCTCTACCAATTCTGAGGGAAAGATTTTCTTTTCTCAAACTAAATAAACAAAAAAATATTTACATTTTTCATATTTATTAAATCTTTATGAAGTAATATGTATAAAATACAACCGGAAACAGAATGGTCCATTAGTTAATGTTAGTTAATGTATGAATAAACAATGAACAATACATTTATTACAGTATTTATTCATCTTTAATTAAAGAAAATAAAGCAGTTCATTGTTAGTTCTTTCAGTGTAATGTAAAAAATATATAATGTAACGTATTAGTAAATGTTGAACTGTGATTAATAAATGCTGTAGACTGTTCATACTAGGTTCGTGTTAGCAAATACATTCAGTAGCATTAACTAATGGACCATTTTTAAAAATGTATATTACCATAAAATCTATTACATTTTAATAAAGTGCTGTTTACAGTTTCGAAAAAAATGGTTTGAGATTTTAATTCAGAGACATTCATAATTTCTAATGTGTCTTAAACTTCCAAATATTTTGGAGCCACTAAATATTGGCTGAACAGAATGTTTATTGTGTCTAGCAATGAATTATTGGGGAATTCATTCTGCACAGAAGTTCACATTATGCACCTGCTGTGTTGTCCTCCTCTACCACAGCCTGAAGAAAGCTGAAGACTGCCACCTACTGTTCATATGAAAAAATAGCATTATTCAGTACAACCTCTGCATGATTTGCCAATATGACTTTAAAGACATGAATGATAAGTTATACGCCAGAACGAAAAGGTCTTTCCCACTCCTTTACCGTCTGTCACTGATGTCTGTTGGGATGGCAGTAGGACAGGGACTCTTTCATCCCTCCTGAAGATGCGGTGAACATCGATTTTGGACAGATTTGTCATCGTCATAAATCCACAGCTGTCGGAGGCATTGCATTTTTACATGTCACTTCAAACACATTCCTGTCTGTCTCTGCCTGCTTTACAGCTTCTGTCCAACTACTCTTCGCTTCCCCTGAGCTTCTCTGGCGAGATGGCACGTTTCACGTCATGCTGCCTGAATGCTTGTTAGGCGCTAATCGGAAGCTCTGTGGTCATCCGTACAAGGTGTTGTCTGAACCTGTGTCCTTTTTTTGATCATGACCTTTCTTTCTTTTCTTCTCATGTCCTCCTTTCTTTCACGTCAAGCAGCTGGAGGATGGGTGAGAATGTTGTGTGTGCGCGTGTGTGTGTGTGTACTGGTTTTGGTGTTTTACAAGAACAGAAATTTGCATAATGCCATGGGTATGACCAACAACATTAAGGTGGTTAGGACACATGTCCTTGTAATTCTAAACACATAAAATTATACTAACTGGCATCACTTTTGGCATTTAAAATTGCGACAGGTTCCTGTGAGGGTTGGGTTAAGGGGTAGGGTAATATAAAAAGTGTTTTTTACTGTAAAAAATGAATTACGTCTATGTAGAGTAGGGATTGGCGATGTTGACCAATTTGGCATCGTACGATGTCTTATGTGAACATCGGCGATGGACGATGGTATCGTCGTCGTAGGCGGGGTGGGGGTGGTTGTTGTTAAATATCAATTAATTCATAACGAATTTAATAATTGTAGCCTATTGTTTTCACTACCTGACCCACATGGTCTTTGCTTTACCCATAAGTTATAAATAAATAAAGTTATACACAAATTACCACCTGTCAATCACTTTTTTTCCGCGGGATTCTGGCATGAATAAGCGGAGTGATCTGTGTCATAATGGCTTTTTCCCCACAGCTGGTGGCGGAGACGAGACAAGAGTTTGTTTGGAGTTCACTGTAATTTGTATTGTGATTAATGATAACTTCCTTATTTTATTACTGTTATTATGAGGAAATAATAACAAGTAATGATGCTATAGGGCTCGACCGTTTCGGCGTATGCGCCGAAATATTATGCGACCTAAAATATATATTTGAAAGCATTTGTGCTAATGCATAAATGTTGCCGTGCGACCTGTTTTCACTGCAAAATCCTCACCGTGCGCGCGGATTTAGGAGACATTTATGCAGGATGCATCTTTGCACCTAAAGATGCCAAACGCAGCGCTCAGGAACAGATTAAAACAGTTGTTATGGGATTGTGAACTTGCCGAAGTAAAAAAAGCCCGGAATGCTTGTCCCGCCTTTGTGCTCTTCTTATTGGCCCACTGCGCTAGAACTGAACGCGAATGGATTGGTTAATATCAGCTGTCAATCACTCAGTCAATGCCTTCTGCCTTCAGATGACAAAAGCTACAACCACGAAAATGTGACAGACTTAGTTTTAGAAACCCTAACGTTACTAATAATGGCACATCTTATTAGTGATCATGTGCTGAATGTTAATCCACCATTTACACTTTTCCAAGAGTGGATAAAAAACTTCCAGTGGCTTCAAGTCCACTATGAAAATGACTAAAGCCATTCACTGTAAAGTCTGTGGGACGGGTTTGCAGGTAACAGCGTTTGCTACTGAATCTACACATTTTAAGCGCGAGAGCTACTGTATAATCCTCACGATGTATTTAATCCTCACAATGTATTTAATCCTCACGATGTTGTCAGCCGTGCAAACGGCAGCTATAAGTATAATATAACACAGCTCATGAAAAGACCGTTATTGCTATTAAGATGACATGCAAATAAGAAGTTATATATCAATATAAATGTGGGGCGGGGCGATGGATCGCCATCCCGGCTCAGCATCGTGAAGTTTATTGGCCATCGGCGATGGACGATAGCATCGTCAATCGGCCCAACCCTAATGCAGAGTCCTTGTAAACCTTCAATATCAACGTGTGTGTGGTTTTGGTGGTTTACAAGGACAAACATTTGTATTCTGACATAGGTATGACCTTGGTGAAAAAACATTAAAGGGTCACGAAACACAAAAACACATTTTTTTGAGATGTTGTCAGACATACTGTACATACCTGTCAACCCTCCCGTTTTTCCCGGGATTCTCCCATATATTACAGTTCTATCCCGCTGTCATCCCGTAAAGGTATTTTCCCGTATTTCTCCCGTATTTTTTATCTTTCTGAGAAGCCACCAGGGGTCGCCCTTGCTCTTAAATGTGAACCAGTTCTGTGCTTTCATTTTATTTAGGCATGGAAACCTGATGGAAACACTTTGAAATAAACATAAAAACGGCGCGATTAATTTCCTCTTCATTACAGGCGCAATTGCCCCTATGCAATCCTCAAAACAGTCAGTTCATATAAAGAGGCATGACTGTCAGCTGATGCTATCCATAGTGATAATAGACGCTGTTTCCCAAGCGGATTCTGTACATACGCGATTTGATGCTGAACTCAAGTAGACACTGGGTTTTGGGTGCGTGTTTGAACAGGCATATACACCACATCATCATAATGATGATAATAATAATAAAAATAGTAGTTCATTCCGCTGTGGCGATCCCAGATTAATAAAGGGACTAAGCCGAAAATAAAATAAATGAATTAATTAATAATAATAATAATAATAATAATAACAACAACAACATCTAGACATGTCGATCTTGTTGGGTTTTCTTTTAAACACAACAAATTTAGTCTTAAATGAGCATAAACAGTTAGGAAAACAATCAAATGCTTTCATTATAGATCTGTGCAGTTTTAAAGTGACAGCTCTGTTATTTAATGTAATCAAACCAAAAACAATCTAAATGAGAGATTCATCCGCTGCTCTTTAATCAATTATACAGTGAAGAAAAGATGAGATTTGATAACTTGATTCTATTTCTTTATAGGCTAATAGCTATTAGTTTTAATGAGCTGAACTGTTTGCTAATTTATTTGCAGATTTTTCTAATGTATACTAATTATTATATCCTTTGTAAATAAGAATAAAAACGTATTACTGATCGTTTCAGAAGTTTATTTACAATGAAACAGCTCCAGATGAACATATTTATTTATTTATTTATTTATTTATTTATTTTTTTTTTTTTTGGGGGGGGGGTAAGTATCCCTTATTTTTACATCCCAATGTTGACAGGTATGATACTGTATGTGTCTCACATTGCTAAAAACACTATTAGAACATATATTTCACAAAAAAAAAAGTGAAAATTGGTTGTTTTGCGTTATTTCAAGTAAATTCATTCTTCCGGTTGAAAAGAAATTTTGAAGCTGCGTCGCGGCCATGAAATCCTTGTGTAAATTTCAGCGTGGAGACTGCATGATTGTACCGGCCGGTACAATGTGACATCTTTGAGTTTTCAGCAATAATTCATGAACAGACTTGGTTCAAACCAATTAGCGCACTCTATTGTGAATGGGATGTAACTTCATTAATCTGCATGATCTGCATCGAAGACAGTTTTTTCCTGTTACAGTGTTCAAACGGCAGAGAGACGCCACAATGTGTTGCCAACCGTAATGAAAACAAGTGGAAGAAGAATTGTTTGGAGGCATACGTTGTCAGTGTTGCATTTATAAATGTGCTGCAACAAAAGTTTTGTTTCCATTTCCCTGCGATGAAAGCACAGCTCACGTGTGTACCCACATTTGTGGATTACAGTGGTCTGCTAACATGCAACAAAAATACGTTTGTACGGAAAATGTTTTACTCGAGAGCTTTTCGCATCTGGTAATAGTGAAATCTGGATTTGCCACTCATTTCCATAAAAAAAAAAAGACTTGGTTTTAGTTGGTGTTGATTGTTCTGTCTCTACAGAATTGGTAAGTGTGTGATCAGTGTTCTTTGCTTATGTTTATTCAGATGGCAAAGTTAGTATCGTCAGCAGAACTCTTTCAGTTTTTAAAGGCATACCTTAGTCAAAATGATTTAGTTACTAAGTTTACAGTACGCTAATATCACTACAAATTATAGACTGAAAGATCTGCTGTAAATGCTGCTCTCCGAATGTAAACATGTAAACTCCTTAACCAAACTATTACCATCATGTAGGATTTTCACCGCGTATGATTTTCGTCACATTATGTGACAGGATAGTCTATACACACACAGCTGTTTTGCACTGTTCTCTGCACCTACCGAGTTTCTGCATCTATGGAGAAATGCAGAGGGTTTTTTTTCTCCCATTTGGTGTACGGTATCAAATTCCATTAAAACGACACTCTTCCAGCAGTTCCTTGCATCCAATATCTTGTTTGTCATGGGGGCATGCATGAAATGTTCCAGAATAAAAGTGAAACTGCCAAACTGCAGTTAAAGTCGACAAATTAAGAATGAAACACCCAAAATTACATGAACCTCCAGAGGAAATGTGAATAGCGTGGTGATCCAATGACGTAAATCGAATTATGTGCTATAGACTGATTTCACCCGCGTGAAATCAGTCTATAGCACATAATTCGGTTTACGTCATTGCATCACCACCATTAAAAGGGCGAAATCAAGGCTGTGGTGGGAAGAAACCCGGAAGTATCGCCTGAGTCACACAGGAATTTTGTGTACCTGGCTGCATATCTTATCAGCGAAGAGAAAGTGACACAAATTTATCATTTCACCATTTTCCGAGTTACCCGAAGATTCGTTCTGAATGGAAAGTGAAAATAAAAGGGATATCAGACCTATTTTTCCGCTAAGTTAAGGGAAATGGCACTAGTTAGCTAACGTTTTCTATTTCCAAACACAGGTTTTAGATGCCATTTATCAAACTTAAGTTAATGAACTGATTCTTTCCCAATATTAGACCTGTCATGATACTGAATTTCGATACTGAAATTTATAAAAACCGTAAATTGCCCACTAACATTTAAGCACTGTTGAACGCAACACCGCTGATTTGCCATAGTATTCACCAGTGCTCAACAGAAATCACTATGATTGGCTGTGGAGGTCATCAATTCACTGCACTTCACCGCTGTTTACCGAGTGCAAACACAGACGAACGATCCGCTGATGACTCGACTGATCTTTGCAGCTTTAAAAGTGCAGTGAACTGATGACCTTCACGGCCAATCACTGTCATTTCTGTTGACCACTGGTGAATACTATGGCAAACCAGCGGTGTTTAAGAATGCACTCAGCGGCGCTTACATTTTAGCGGGAAATGGATGTTTTTAAAACTCCAGTACCGGGACAACACTATTACAGACAACACGAGAGTGTGCTACAGATGACTGCATTGTTTTATCGCTTACCGTGTTACATAGGCTGAAGCAGGGAAGCCCCCACTGTGTTTACCTGGTGCCATGAACTGAAGCCTAGGAGGACACTCTTAAAGAGATTGTGATGTTGTTTGATGCCTAATATGCTTTTAATTGTTTAAATTAAACTCAACTGAATGATATTACAGCGTTTTGGAATCGCGACAACAGCTGGTGGTTTGTAGTCCACAGCATGTTGTTGCAATGTTTACAGTGCTGATCCTATACTTCCGGGGTTCTTTCCACTGCAGCCTCGCTTTCGTGTTTTAAAATGGCGGCCACATGAAATAAGCCTATAACATGTAAAACGCAATCATAAAGGGAACATTCAAAAAGTAACTCATGTAAACACCTTAATCATAATATTGTCTTATTTAGATTGAGGCAAATAATTTGATTACTGGTGTCCAAGTAAACATAGTCAGTGTCCATCTCCCTTGCATCTGTGTTTGTGTTGCCACTTTGAAAACCCGCGTGTGCACTTAATGAAACTCCCCTTTTCATGCAGTCAAGGCCCTTTAAGGTGGTTAGGACATATTTTGTGTCCTTGTATTTATAAACCATTTAAAATCATATTTAATGGCATATTTTGGCCACAGGTCTCCTGTGAGGGTTGGGTTTACGGGTAGGGCCATATAATAATTGTTTTTTTACTGTATATATGACATTACACTTATGGAGAGTCCTTGAAAACCTCCAAAAGCAACATGTGTGTGTGCGCGCCCGTGTGCGTGTGTTTGTGTGCTCTAACCAGCTGTTTGCTGTCCCTCATGCTGACGGCCTGGGAGCCTCCCATAAGCAAAGCTGAGCTCTTGACCCTGAGTCCACTATCCTTTCACAGGATAATATTTCTTTCTTCACAATCAATACATTTTTAGTTAGATTTTACTTTTATTACATTTCATCTTTCTATTATTACTATAGTTTATAGTGATAGTGATCATACACTCTAAAAATGCTACAAAGACCTTAACACATTTGCTTAGTTATTGTTTACTTGACATTATACAGCATATACCAGGGACGATTTTAGGATTTTCATTTTGGTGGGCTCAGCTCCTTATAAGGTAAAAAAAATTATATATATAATATATATATATATATATATATATATATATATATATATATATATATATATATATATATATATATATATATATATATATATATATATATATATATATATATATATATATATATGCAACGCAGTGGCGCAGTAGGTAGTGCTGTTGCCTCACAGCAAGAACGTCGCTGGGGTCGCAGGTTCGAACCTCGGCTGGGCTGGGTCAGTTGGCGTTTCTGTGTGGAGTTTGCATGTTCTCCCTGCGTTCGCGTGGGTTTCCTCCGGGTGCTCCGCGTTCCCCCACAGTCCAAAGACATGCAGTACAGGTGAATTGGGTAAGCTAAATTGTCCGTAGTCTCTGAGTGTGAATGTGTGTGTGTGGAAATTCCCAGAGATGGGTTGCGGCTGGACGGGCATCCGCTGCGTAAAAATTGTGCTGGATAAGTTGGTGGTTCATTCCACTGTGGCGACCCCGCAAGGGACAAAGCCGACAAGAAAAATGAATGAATGAATATATATATATATATATATATATATATATATATATATATATATATATATATATATATATATATATATATATAATTTGATTACTGGTGACCAAGTAAACATAGTCACTGTCCATCTCCCCTGCATCTGTGTTTGTGTTGCCGCTTTGAAAACCCGCGTGTGCACTTAATGAAACTCCCCTTTTCATGCAGTCATGGCCCTTTAAGGTGTTTAGGACATATCTTGTGTCCTTGTATTTATAAACCATTTAAAATCATATTTAATGGCATATTTTGGCCACAGGTCTCCTGTGAGGGTTGTGTTTAGGGGTAGGGCCATATAATAAACAGGTGGGCTCAACCCACCTGTTTACTGTAGTAAAAACCACTTTCTATATTCAAGAGCATTTTTTGTTATATACTAAATAAATAAAGTGCCACTTTTTTAATTAAATGACATACATATAAATATATATTTTTAAACTTACAGGCTAATTCACATATTTCACGATCTGAATGATAATAATAAATAAAAAGTATTTTTTTAATACTAGACAACACTTGATGCTTTTATCTCTGTCAGTGACAGTTAAAATGAGTACATTCTCACTGTGTTTAATCCTTTCTCTGCAAGACTGTTTGCTATAGTTAATGCCACACAACTGTAATGTGTTTTATATTGGTAGTTCATTTTGAAATAAAAATAGTGAGATGTTTTGTTAAGTTACATTTTTTGCTGGAGGAAACAGCTGTGCTGATGAGGTGAACATTGAGAAAACCCGACTGCTCCTCTGTGACATTAGGATACAGGTGATACAAGGTAATCTATATCAAAGAACTGCAAATAAGCAGATATTATAACAGTTTATCAATAAACACACTTTGTTCTCCACTGTCCACGGCTGTGGTTTGCTGATCAAATGAAAAACAAAAGACGGGGAGGAGCCGAATTCTGCCGCCGTTTTCTTATCAAATTTAAAGAGGACTGAGGCGATAATTTAGTGTACAGTTTATGAGCTAATCACAAAAGTTTTAGGGGGGCTGAGTAGAAATATAAGGGGGCTACAGCCCCCCTAAAATAGGCCTAGCAACACCCATGGCATATACAGTGAAATCAAAAAATATTCAGACACCAGAGATATATACAGTATATTACATTTTTTATGTAACATAGTATGACAAAATTAAGTAAACGTTAACATATTGTACCTAAAAAGTCTTCAAACAGTAAACTAAAACCCAACAGGAAGTCAGTTGAAATGAGTCTGTGAGTCTGGGAAATGTTGAAGTTCTGGTTTGCATAAACCAGATGACTGCATCAGGAAACATAAAGTATTAATAGTTGTGTAAATATCATCATACTGAACAACATTTTGATTGAGTCTAATCCATTGCTGTACTGTACTTTTCTATGAAATTATCATTTGATTATCATGTGAACACATTTTAACCGCAAAGAGAAGAAGAAACTATAGTTTAGGAGAAACAACTTTGGTGCAGAAGTCATAATAAAATGTCTTGACATGAACCAATGGGTCAGAACTGGTTTCTTTTGCATTGATTTGAACTGCCAAAACAGAAGCTCTGGAGCTGGTATGGCAGTTCTGGCTGGGAATCTAAACACCATGTTGTCCACAAAACTTCTGTGGCAGCAGTGAGCATAAGGTCTGTGGAACATGAGGGAATTTCTGAAACCAGGGAGCAGGACAGCATTAAGAGTCAGGGACATATATGTGCCCCAAGTCACAGCTCCATATCTGGGTAGCAGATCAGGCTGGACTACATAAGGAACCTAAACTCAGTGTTCCCCACAAAATGTCTGTGGCAGCAGTATGCCTGAGGTATACATCAGTGCACTCCTGATATTAGGGAAATTAGGTAAATAGACAATTTTTTTTACTGTGCCCCAGGGGCATAGTGGACATTTTAAAAATGGGGGGTCAGCTGAATGAGATCCAAAGGTTTACGTTCATATAATTATTAATCATCTGTTTCTAAATGTTCTGGCTTTAAAACTGAGGGGGACGTATCCCGTATAATACGTTAAGATGAAAAGTTTGGAAGATAAAAGAACACCAATAACTGTTAAACACTTTTAGTCAGAGAACTGATAAAAGTTTGTAATCATAGGCATTTCTCCTTGAAAAAAAATAAAGTGGCCATAAATAGTACCACAATGAATACTGAAACACACAAGTGGCCTTAAATGGTACCACAGTGAATAATGGTGGGGGAAAAGTCAATGTTTTCTCTTAAAAATATAAGATATAGTTCAAAAACTGAATTTGAATTGAACTTAATTATATTGTGGACTTTTCATCATAGTCAATTTCATTGTGCTCCAGTTAAGAAATGTAAGTTGTAAAGTTCAAGGTTAGCTTGTGTTTTGTGTATAATTGCACGTGTTTTGTGACGCTGTACCTTTTAAGTCCATCTTTAAATAAAAAAATGCTAATTTATTATAATAATATGCTCCTCACAAAAAACGTAAGATGCATATATTTATATATTTATTATAGTACTGAACATGTCTAAAGAGTGGCCATTTTGCTCATTTCTATAGTCCGTTTGTTTAGCCAGAGAATGACACTGATGATGATCACACATGTTCATCACCACAATGGACCGTAAAGCCCACCGGACGTGTAGAGTTCAGAGGTCAGCAGGTCTCAGACAGGACTGCAATACAGAGGCAGATTTTGACCCAGTCTCCTACACCCTTCCTCTGCTGACTGGCTAATTCAATTTGTGGGAACCTTCAGCCATGGTGAAGGCAAATTCCATCTGGTCTTAGTGGGTCTTATGGGGCTTATGGAGCCCAATCCATAGGGATTATCCTGCTCAAAGTGGGCCAGTCCCCAAAGCTGTGACACTCTTAGTTAAAAAAAAAAAAAAACGAACAAAACCCTGTCAGGAAAACACTGTGGATTTGGAAAATTATGTTTTCATTCAATTTCTTATCACAAAAGTTCATTAATTTTCCTTCGGCTTAGTCCCTTATTTAATAGGGGTCAACACAGCAGAATGAACCACCAACTATTTCAGCATATGTTTTACGCAGCGGATGCCCTTCCAGCCACAACCCATAACTGGGAAACACCCATGCCATCTCGCATTCACACACACATACATACACTAAAGCCAATGTTGTTTACTCAATTCAGCTATAGCGCATGTCTTTGGACTGTGGTGGAAACTGGAACACTCTGAGGAAACCCACACCAACACGGGGAGAACATGCAAACTCCACACAGAAATGTCAACTGGACAATCCAGAACTCGAACCAGCAACCATCTTTCTGTGCAAATGACAGCAACTTATTATATTTAAGATTGTATTTGAAAACTAGAATGAGGAATAAAAGTTATTTTAAAAGTGACTTAAATGTTACATGGTTGCTGGTGTCACGCAGACTGATGTTAATGCTAGAAAACTGCTATTTTACTGGGATTTTCATACACAACCCTCTCACAGTTTTACAAACAATGGTGTACTAAAGAAGCATAACAAGGTTTTGGAGTGGTCTAGCCAGTCTCCAGATCTAAATCCAATAGATTGCTCAGCGACAGCCCTGAAACCTGACAGATCTAGAGAAGATCAGTGGGCAAAATCCCTCCTTCAGTGTTTGCAAACCTGGTGAAGAACTACAGGAACCCTTTGACCTCTGTAATTGTTAACAAAGGCTTCTGTACTGAATATTTAAAATGCTTGACTCAAGTGATCAAATACTTATTTCACACAGTAATTTACAAATAAATTGTTAAAAAGTCATACAATGTGTTTTCTGCATTTTATTTTTAGATTCTGTCTCTCACAGTGGAATTGCACCTATACTGAAAATTCTAGACCCCTCCATGATTTAGGTAGGAGATCTTAAAAAATCACAGCGTGATTAAATACTTATTTCCCTCACTGTATGACTGTCAAAATCTGACAACATTTTTTGTTTCTTTTATCGTGCATAGGTAATGATCTATTTCTATTTTAAAGTGAGTAAAATTAGTTTTTTCACAGCTCATTTACATTTAGGAATAAAAAATATTCCATATATAATGAGCAAATTAACAATATACCAAATTTTTAAGTCATCTGTATTCTATGTTTTAAAAAAATAAAACATAATTTTATTCAAATAAATTATCCAATGCAATATTCGTACTCTGCTTAACAAAAAAGAAAAGATCACACAAAAATATTGCGTATAATACATTCATTCATTCATTTTCTTTTCGGCTTAGTCCCTTTATTAATCCGGGGTCGCCACAGTGGTATGAACCGCCAACTTATCCGGCACATTTTATGCAGCAGATGCCTTTCCAGCCGCAACCCATCTCTGGGAAATTGTGCATAAATACAAACATAAAAATAATGGTAACACTGGGTTTTAGTAGATACTGCTCCTTCAAAAGACATTTAACTGACTATAAACAACTTTGCAAGTATATGTCAACTTACATTACCTCAACCCCAACACAACAGTCTACTTATAATCTAATGAGAATTAGTTGGCATGTAGATGCATGTAACTTAACTTAAACTTTAAAAGGAAGTGTGGCCAAATAATGAGCAATACTTGCTTCTTTATCATTACAGAAAACACATTTTAAATTAACATTTTTATAAAAATTTTGCAATTAGGCCTACCTGTTTTACAGGACTTATGCTAACCCTTGGGCCCATGAAAGACCAGTGCAGGCATGTTTGCAGGAAATAAATGTGTTAATGTTATTGGAAAAAGGTTGTCTAATCTATTGAGAATCAATTTGGGATGATAAGGTCAGTATCAGTTGTGCCTTTTATCAATAGCTCAGCTGGTTTGTGGTGGTAATGATCTTGGAGGCCATTTTCTTTGCAGACATTTGGCTGTTAATAGCAACTGAGCATCATTTACACAACAGAATACCGTGCAGTTGTTGCTGACCACGTCCATCATATTACCACAGTGAAGCCATCTTGTGTTCCATTTCCAGGAGGAAATGCACCGACGAAGCTCAGTTTCCTAAACACGTTCACTAGTCTGTTGGGCTCCAGTCAAATACTTTTTCAACCAACAGAGGGCGGTATTGCATCATTAGAAAAATAAACAACAACGTCAAGGAAATGTTAAGTCATGTGCCAAACTAACGCTAATTATTAAACTAATGACATTTTCTTACAAACGTCCAATTCGTGCACCTCCGAAACCTGCAGGGGTGCGTCAAGCAGACGTATTTAAGTTTATTTTTGTAATTAACACTAGTCTATAGTGCTGGACTGTTTTACCTGTTGCTGTAAATGAGGGCAATCTATTCACCTCCGATGTTAAACTGTTTTGCATAGGATTGTGATCAAGAAAAACAAGATCTCAACGTGATAAGTGGATGAAGACTCTCTTCAGAAACATCGAAGTAGATGCAAGTTGAACAAATGGATCAAAGCACTACAAGATTCAAACCTTTTGGAAACAAAAAAATACTTATCTTTTTTTTTTTTTTTTTTTTGAGTCAGGTATTTACTGTTTATTCTTAGTACTATTATTATTTAGCAAAACATTTAATCAATGCATTCCTGACGTTAAAAATAAAAATATGTTCCAAATAAATTACATTATCTAAATTCTCTATAGCTACATCAAGGAATGCTGACACAAATCATAATTTCAAATATACAAATGAGATGAGGTTTTTGAGCATGATGACTGTACAGTATGTTTGCTGTGACATGATTAAATAGCAATAAATGATTAAATAACAAAATTAAAATACAATACAGCTTACAATGTAGGCTAATCATATTTGACTATTCAAGTTTAGTGTTGATTTACGAATATTTACAAAAACATTTGCCTGTAAAATGCTATATATGTCTGATTGTCTTTAACAAATTACCAAAATGAGTAAATGGTAAATTAAAAATTATTATACAAACGACAGTCCAGAGACACCCACATAGACTACCTGACAAAAGTCTTGTCGTTGATCTCAGTTGTAAGACCAACAGATTCTAGTTGATCATTTGAAAAAGTGGCTGAAGGTAGATTTCATCTGTTGAACTGCATCCCAATCATCACAAATACTGCAGAAGGCCTATTGGAACCCACATGGACCCAAGATTCTCATAGAAATCAGTCATGTTCGGTGAAGGAAAAATCATGGTTTGGGGTTACATTCAGTATGGGAGCGTGCAAGAGATCTGCAGAGGGGATGGCAACATCAACAGCCTGAGGAATCAAGACATCTGTGCTGCCCATTACATTATAAACCACAGGAGAGGGCAAATACTTTAGCAGGATAGCGCTCCTCATCTTCATCCTCCACATCAAGTTCAGAAAGCAAAGAAGGTCAAGGTGCTCCAGGATTGGCCAGCCCAGTCACCAGATGTAAATATTATTGAGATAAATGAAAAAAAAATTGCTGACAAGAAGTCCATGGTGTAGCATAAATCACTCAAATTAATCATATTGCTTAATTCTTATCAAATACTCATAAAATGTTTAGAAAAAAAGCTCAAATGTGAAAAGCTGCATTGATTAGCCATGTGTCCTACTTTATACACATTAGTATTTTTGAAAAACCCTGGTTTGTTTGGCATTTGCTGGAGGCTATTTACAGTCACTCCACACTCTATATATTGCTCTGGACACATTTTGACAGGCCAATGATTTGCAAAATCTCTCGAGAGACATTTAAAGAGACATTTATCAAAGGACAGTGACAGCACTGTTCATATAACAGGGAAGCCACTGATGAATGATTCTTATATCGTTCTCATCCAAACAGACTGGTTCTTCATTCATCTTAGACGCCATGCTGAGCCACACAGGACAGTTGTGCTTTTCTTTGTCCATGTTCAGTCTTTTTTCACCCCAGTTTCTGTTTCTTCATTCTCTTATTATACCTTACTTTGGCTATTTCTGGCATATTACCTCAGATCACAGCTTGGTAACAACTGATTTGTCAAAGTATCCTCCAAAATAAAGGTTTGGATGGGGTCTGTTCTGGTGCTGGTCGGGATCTGTACCGGTTGCGGTGTTTCTCTCCAATGCTTTTGTTTGTGTGGCCTCATTCTGAACTGATTAGAGAGATGATTTTAGTCTGATTAAAAGTTTAGAGATTTTATCATGGCTGTGCAACAATCTATTCAAATCTAAGGCTACGTTAGCATGAGGCACCTCATATTGTTTTAAACATTCAATAGTATATATATGGAAATAATTTATAGGTGTATATGCATGTGTTTTATGTATGTGTTGATATCAGTAGTTTGAGTTAAGTCTTATGTGGGGTCATCATACTTCCCGCATGCCAAAATTTCTCTGGCCCACACAATCAGCTTTTGCCTGGCCCACATGCCACAGTGAATTACGGTACATGATTGGACCAAGTCTGGCTTCCATACAAGGGCCAAACATGGACCAAATCTGGGCCAAGTCTCAGCCAAGTTAATAACCCATAACTAGGCCAGATATGTTGGTGTGTCACGACTGCAATGAATTTGATAAACTCATGAAGCATTTCGCTTTATGGCCATGCTTTTTGTCGAACCAATCTAGTTGGTAGAATTTTCTCTTTACTCAAAAATAAATGCATTTTAAAAGGTGGGTCAAGTGGGTCACGGCAAACTTATGACCCACATATAATTTTTACATCTGGACCAATACTACATTTGATCTGGCCCAAGTCTTGTGTGCTGCCTTAAAGACGGTGCCACCTCTGCCAAACCCGAGCCATGTTTGGCCCACATGCTGTATGCCAGCGTCGGACGAATGCCTGCTGTGCCAGCTTTATATAAAATCTGGACCAGAATTATTTGCTACTTGGGATGTTTTTCCAAGGTTATGAGCAACCATTCTTGCAGTAACATTTAAGGAATGTTAGTTCAACGTTATCTCAGTAACACAGCAGAAAAATAATTTAAATGCAATTTAAAAGTGGGTCAAGATAGTCCAAACTTATGTGGCCCACATATAAATTTTTTACATCTGGACCAAATACTACATTTGATCTGGCCCAAGTCTTATGTGCTGCCTTAGTGAGTCAAGTGACAATAATGTGCCATCTGTGCAGCTGGTTTGTATGATTTTCTGTGTATGATGCATCACCGCTGTTAGTTGTAATGTTAAGTTAATTCACACTTTGCTGATGAATTGTAAATACTCCTAGTCCATCATTGTTGTGTGTTTGTTCGAGTTTGCCTTTTACACCTCCCTCAATATGTACCATGCACATGCATGACATCATCACTTTCAAAGGCTCTCGTTTTCTGGTGTTTACACATAGTGCTGGGCGGCATGGCAAAAATGCAATCTCCATTAATTATTTTCCATATTGAACAATAACGATATATATTTCGTTATCAGGCGACGCGGTGGCGGATTGGGTAGCATGTTCGCCTCACAGCAAGAAGGTCGCTCGTTCGAGCCTCGGCTGGGTCAATTGGTATTTCTGTGTGGAGTGATGTTCTTCCTTCCCGTGTTCGGTGGTTCCTTCCTCCGGTCCTCCTCCGTTTCCCCCACAGTTCAAAGACATGTGGTACAGGTGAATTGGGTATGCTAAAATTGACCATAGTGTATGAGTGTGTGTGTGTATGGAAGTTTCCCAGTGATGGGGAAGGGCATCCGCTGCGTAAAAAATACGCTGCATAAGTTGGCGGTTGATTCCGCTGTGGAGACCCCAGATTAATAAAGGGACTAAGCCGAAAACAAAATGAATGAATGAATGAATTTCGATATCAGTTGTTAATGCTTTAAGATTTAAAAGTGTGTCCCAACAATGACTGAAGCCACAAATATTAGAGGGTCCATTAAGGTCCAATCCCAATTCTACCCCTTAGCCCTTACCCCTACCCCTCATTTTGCGTGTTCACATGAAGGGATAGGGGTGTCCCAATTGTCTTTAGCTTGAAGGTGTAGGGCTAAGGGGAAGGGCTAGGTACCTATTGAAACAGAGATTTTTCAGGACGACACTTGAAACCAAGTGGTAAGACAATTTCCCAGAATACACCAGCTACAATGGCAGCATGGCTGCACACAGAAGTCAGGAGATGCACAATAAGTATTTTATGTCATTATTAAAAATTTTACAACAAAAAAGCATGTTTTAATACATGCATAACTGCGTTTGTGTTTTACAGTCATGCTTTTAAAATAAAAACCGCTAAAATAAAAACCGCTAATTTCGCCATCCATAATCCCTAATAATAACTCTTGTATAATAGTCCTACAACATTCTGACAGTCGATGACACTCGAATACCCTGTCAGAAAAGTCTAGTGGCTGGGAATGTCCAGGCAATGAAAGCAACATTTTCTTTGCCATAAAAGTAAAATTACTGAATCTACACATAATAGCTTAAAAAAAATCCTCATTTTAGAATAAAATTTTAGGTGGCACTCAAAGGTTTTTGCATCTGAACTCTTCACATATTGATGTACCTTGCATACCTTGCATAGTCCGGACAGCTGCTGATAGCCTCAAGCCCACTACTAAATGATCATCAGTCACTGTGGATTGATATTTGGACTTGACTGCATCAACTTCACTACCCGCGTTCGCTACTTCGCAACGCTATGGTTACCCATGTGTCAGAAAAGGTCAGATATCAGACTGGCTGCCCTGTATGTCAATGAAGCAACAAATTTCAATGAGAATGGATGATAGGCTGATGTCTATTTTTTTAATGCCATGCGATCTGCCCATACTACTGTACCTTTGTAATTGACTTGTAGATCATGATCAATGTATTAGGCACCCCTGATCTAAATTAATCTTAATATTAATGTTAACTAAGGGTTTCTTTAATCCCAAGTTCAGTCTTTTAGAGCGCACTCACACGACGCTATCCGAACCGTGCCCAGGAGCGTTTCCTGGTTCGTTTGACAAGTGTGAGTGCTCTGAATCGGACTCAGGCGTGGATCAGTTGGCCAGCCCTGGCCAGGTTGGAAGAGGTGTGCCAGTGCATGGTTCACTTGGGCTTTGGCGTGGTACGCTTGTAGTGTAAAAGTGTGCCTGAGCCCGAAACTGAAGGTGCTAGCGTGGCATATGGATTTATTAATCATTCTTAATTTTCAATGAATGTAAACTGTCGTAGTTTATTAAAGTCTCAAACCCCTTGCTGCATGTCAGCTGCATGAGGACTTTTGTGATAATTTATAAGCATCAAAAGTGGTTGATCTGTTGAGCAAAGTTCTTGACTGCGTGTCACTGCATCCCAAATGACAAAAAAGAATACAAAAGCTAAAATAGATAACTAAAGCAATCTCCACTGTGCTGAGCGAGAGCTCTTCTCTTCCTGTTAAAACTGAACAGTCGCATCATCGATGTTGTAAGCGTGCTCAGGTCCGGTTGGTAAAAATGCAATTTGAGTGCAGGCCGAAGGGGATAGGGGATGGGGGACAATCGCGGTTTGGCACGGTTCAAGGTAACTGTACCTAATGTGAGTGTTACCATTTCAGTTGAAGCGTGAACAAAACTTTACTACACTGTGCAACTCCCATCCAATAATTGATAGAAGCTTTGTGTTTTGGTAATTTCTTTAAAATTCTGTCCCTTTTATCAATAAATTCTAACAGTAAATGCTGGTATTTGTTTACAATGGAAGGATTTGTTCTTGTTGGAACATTAAGTGCTAAAATATGTGAAGGTAATTGAGCTTCATACTGTATGAATGCTTTGGTTCTTACTGTTCTGATGTAAGCTTGTTGATCCAGGCTCGATGTTATGCCCATTCCTCTGTCCTGTCCCGAGTAGGTGTTCCTCTCTGCAATACCATTCATGTCATTTATCAGGTCCTCGAGGTCCTGAGGGGTAAACTCAACAGGATCACCTTCAGTAATATGAGGTGAAGAGAGCTGTTGGGAGCAGCTGGTGCACAGCTCTGGATCCAGAATGGGCCTCTCCAGGTAAAAGCATTCAGATGGCTGGAGCTCTGGCTGCAAGAGTGGAGAAACCTGCTGTATATTGCTGTCTATAACTTTAGCCATGTTCCCACAAACCTGAGGACTTCTGAGTGCTTCACACACCTGCTCATGGAAAGGTGGAAGGTTTGAGCATTGTGAATGTTGGCTTATTGTCTGAATTGTGCTGTGTGAAATTTTGGGTAGTGTGATTCCTGTCCCATTGTAGGACTGAGACCTTGTGTCTTGGTGTTCATAAGGATCTATTTGGAGATCTGGTATTGCCTTTTGTGAAGTATGAGGTTGTATTTGTGTGAGTTGCTGAATCTTTGGTTCAATCTTTTCTGTTATGAAAGTCATTTGTTGTTCCTGAGGTAGTAAAGTAATAGTATCACATGAATCATTTGGTATTAATGTCTGGGCAGGGTTTCTGATGAGTTCCTGCTCCTTCACCTTGTCCTGGGTGTTAATTGACACCATACAGTCCATCTTTGTTTTAAGAGATTGTTGTACATAAGATAAACTATCATCTGAGAAGTCTGCCATATCATTATGACTGTCAAAATCAATTTTGATGAACACATCATCTTGTTGAAGGAGCTTTAGATCTTCTGGGCTGATCCCTAAACCTCCCATGAAGTTCAGGATTTCGCAGCTGTCATCTCCTTCGGAGCTGAAGACTGAATCTTGTTTGAATGGACAGCTTCCAGAGACTGTAAGAACACTTTCTTGTGAGTTAATGGAATAGATCCCATCCAGATCTTTGTTCCCTAAGCTCTGTTCCAACACTGAGCACTCATCTGCAGGACATAAATATATTGACTTGGGTTGCCTCAGCAAAGAGACCAGCAATGAGTCAGGGTGAACAGTTCTAGGGATTTTGGGTTGAGCATTGTCATCTGAAGAGGCAGGATCAGAAGTTGTGGGCCGGTTCATGGCACAAAGAACAGCCTCGCCTGTAGTGAAGCTGAAGGGAAGCATCACTGCACGGTTTCTCAGGTTCTCCTCACCTTCCTCAGCCCTATCAAAAACAAAAGCACTCAATACCATGCAAGACACCTAAGATTAAACACAATAAAAGCAAATTAAACATTGCAAATTTAGATGTCCTGCTGACTAAAAAAAGTGGATTTGAAGGGTATAGATGTCCTTGCAATAAAGTTTTACTAAGCTTTATTGAACTTAATACTGCAACATCTTGCCCCAGTTAATGAAGATAAAGTTAAACATTCAATGTTGTTTCACAAAGAAACAAATTAACGTGACATAGTTCTTCGAATTGTGAACTTTAACATTGTGTCTACTAGGGGTGCCACAATTCTCAATACAATATTGATCCGTTCAGTATGACATCCATGGTTCAATACGCACTTGTGAATTGCGTTTTTTTTTTTTTGGTTTTACGTTTAAATAATTTATGTGCGTTTTATTTGTCTCCGAATTGACTGTTTGTGTGTGCCTGTAAGTCTACGAGTTGAGATGAGGAAACTGCTCCTCGTTAGTAAATATTTAATCACTATGCTCTAAAGTTAGGGGGCGCTCAACCATCATTCCACACTTTAACATGACGAGCGGCGAAGTGAGGCTACAGTACGAGGAAGCGCCAGTGTCTTTTAAATTCGGGGTGTGGGGACATTCCGGTTACATGTATAGATTAATCGAACGGAAATACTTCCAACATGACTGCACATCTGCGGCGCCATCACCCAGCAATATCACTGTCTGAAGGCAGGATAGCAGAGAAGGTAATAAAGTCCTCCAAAAAACTACAATCCCTCGCTGAATCCTTCCAGCAAACAAACCCAACTGGTTCCAAAAGACACATAAAAATAACAAAGGCAGTGTTAAGTTAAATTAAGATAGTTTATTTATATTTACTGAAGTACAAATATGTTTATATGAGATAATCAATTTATGTTTATTAACTTCACATGCATGTTTATTTTCAAAATGTAGGAATTTGTGTGTTGTACATGGGCTACCAGCAGCTGTGAGATTTCATTGTTAATTTTTTTTATTATACAATACACTAGGAACTAGTGTACCTTTCTTGGCTTTGAAGTAAAATAAAGGAGTATTGCAATAAATCGTTTTTATTTTTTTTCTCCTTAATCTATTACTGTTCCTATTGCCTAAGCATAAAATAACAAAAAAAAAAACACTTATGTGTCAAGCCATCCGAACCGAACCGAAAACCGTGTTAAAAAAACGAGATATGTATTGAACCATAAGCTAACTGTATTGTTGCATCCCTAGTGTCTACTGACACATTGGGAATTCCTAGATGACCAATAACTCTGAAGAGTAAGAAAACGAGCCAATGAATGCCTATGAATTGGCAAAGCACAGCTCCTCGCAGGTGTGGCTGATATAATCAGCTGAGTATATAGCCTGCACCTGAAGGAAAACAAGCCACACTGTTCCCTTCATCAGCCTCACATGACTGAAGAAACATCATCTCCTGTGCTGAATCCAAAGAGATCAACCTTCGTGTATCCAGTGTGGGTGATGACGCAGACAGGACAGGGTCGAGCTGGGTTATTTTCCCATCCCTGGGCATTTAACTGGGTACTTCTAAAAGAGCGGTCCAAAATAGGAGAGATTTCCCTAAGAGAGCAACGCTGTGAGGCAATACGTCTTTTTGAAGATGTTGTTTCTACTGTGTGTTTCTGGATACAATGGTTCCTATTTCTGGATGATGGGCATGGGATCTGAGACTCCAGCATGTCGATGTGGTGCTTACAGACAGCTCATGCCCACTCTGAGAGATCTGCATATCTCGGCTCGCACTTACAAAAGTGCAAGCCACCCCTGTTGTTCCCCGCAAAGCACTTGGGCAGATCTGAGAATTACAGTGTTGGCTTATCAATGCCTCCAAGCCTGCGGACACCCCACTTCTCCACAGCGTACTCTATCCAAGCTTTGACGCCCATCGCAGCATTGAAGTGCGAGCGGTCATGTTCAAATGACAGACTGGGCCTGCTACCACCCTCCAGGGTGCAAAGCAATGTCACTGATCTGGAGTTGAGCATTATAGCTGTGGTTTCCTGGGCTGCTTTGGCCATGGGTTCAGGGGTCATCACCCCCGGTCCAGCCACCGGACTAACTAGAGGGGTGCGACATGGGGGCTAATATGAGAGCTAAATCCTCTCAGCTCCCTGGTACCTTCTTCCCAGGGGTACACAGTGAGCTAACGCAGGTATGGAGGGCCTGATCCTTGTGCTCATGCAACAGCAGGTACAAGGCTATTCCCCACCTGGAGGGGTAAGCTGAAACCCCATCCAATACATGTGGGTTATCTGTGTCTCTCATAGCTAGAGCCCACTCTGCCATGGGCCAAGCCGCTTCCACCCTGCACAACAATACCAAGCCCAAGTACTGGCCAGGCTGTACGAGGGCAGTACTTCCCCAGGCTTGATGAAAGTCCACACGGTGGCTGGCTATGCTCTCATGACCATCAAGTCAGGCCCATACGCGCTGGCTGCTCTTCACTGAGAGTGTCCTCCTGCAGCTCCAAGGTCTGCTCCACCACCACAGCCCATTCCACGTTAAGCCACCCACAGAAAGCTTCTAGCTCGCAACCTCTGTGCATTTTGTCACAGGCTCCGAGGGCATCAGAGAACAGAATCCTTTCTCCAGCACATCCAGCTTCTTCGTGGGATCCTGGGAGGTAGGTAAAAAAAACAAATCTCTCACTTTCAGCTCTTCCTCAGGACTCGCTGCTTCCTGGAGTGAGAACTCCACATCCCGAGCTGTCCCACCACCGGTGTGCCAACTGGATAATAGATGCCATCGCCCTAACATATCATAGCCAGGGAGAGCTGTCCACGGAAGTGGAAGCACACTCAACAAGGAGTGTTGCCACCTCTTGGGCGTTAGCACGCAGTGCCTCTCTAACATACATCTGTAGAGCTGTGGGCTGGGAGACACTTCATGTATTGATGAGGTATTACAATCTAAGAGTCGAGTCGCTTACAAAAGACAAAAATTGCACACCTTAACTGATCTCCAATTTTTATTAAATTACTTTTGCATAAATCATCAGTAATCATTTGATCTCAAGTAATTATTTTCTAATAATAAAACTAAGTAAAATATTTGCAAGTTGTTTAATATGAAAAGAGACACCAAATAAATAGCAAAGAAAGAAATAAGGGCATACGTTATGACTCTCTGAGAGGTGATGATGCAATCTGGTTGCCCATTTTTGTAGACAAGTTTGCCGTTAGACTGAACCCAAACCCAGCGCTTCTGTTTAGTCAACAGTCTGAAAACAGTCAATCCAGTTTCACCCGTCCTCATCACTGCAGGGGAGAGAAATTATGAACTAATTTAAATAACATTAACTAGTCTTGCTACCATTATTAATAACAGAGCTTGAAGGTGAGTACATTTTAATTTCTGCATTTAAACTAAGATCTATGTACAGTATATACGTATTTATCAATGTTTCTTGCACAACAAGCAACCACATTAAAGCACTAAGATGTTTATTATTGTGCATTATTTGAGTGAATAAGTGAGTGAGCGTATTTTCTTTGTCTGTATGTGATGAAAGGGAGTCTTACTCCGCATGTGGCCCTCAGCACAGTACATCATGTCAGCTGCATGGATGAACTGATAGCCTGAACCACTATTACAGAGCTCTGCCTCTGTGTAGCCGAGAAAAATATTCCATCTGTGGAAAACCAAAGCAAACAAACATATGGCTTCGAGAGATACAATTTTCTTATTGTACGAGTACATAGCAGGAAACTGCATCAAATTATAAGCCAGCTATTTTAAGAAGAGAAAAACCCTGAAAGATAAAGTAATTATAAAATAAAAATAAAGAAACTACACTGTAAAAAATGCTGGTTTCCATGCAAACTATTTGCGTTGGGAGAACATAAAGGAATTAAATTATTTTAATTGAACTAATGAACGCAATTCATGTTTATTTCTATGGCACTTTTACAATGTAGATTGTATCAAAGCAGCTTAACATAGAAGTTCTAGTAAATTGAAAATGTGTCAGTCCAGTTTTCAGAGTTGAAGTTCAGTTTAGTTCAGGTCAGTGTGGTTTGAATTTCACTGCTAAAAGTCCAAACACTGAAGAGCAAAATCCAACTGATTTCAAAACAATTGAGTTGCCACCCACAAAAAAAAGCTCAGTTTAAATAAGTAGACTGAAAAAAACAGCAAACACCAGTTTCTGAGTGTACAATAAAAACTAAAAAAAAAATTTGTTTTATTTTTTTTCTTTAGACATTATTGATAGAAACTTAGCTGATTTCTTACTTTGTGTCACATGCAAGGGGTGTAAAATCCAGCTTATACTTGGTTTTGAACATTAAGTTCTTGGTGCGGATCTCCAGAATGGACGGTGGCTGTAGAGGGCAGGCCAGGGCAAACAGAGCCAGCTGAGGCGGGATGCGTTTGCCATCTGCTGTATTCTCATTCTGCCCATACAAGAACTTCAAACGGCCCTGGAAGTTCACGGCCTATAAAAATACAAGCCATTCATTTAACCCATTTGACCATATGTGACCCTGGACCACATAAAGTCAGTCTTACGTTGTACAATGTATATATCTGGCAAATTTCAAAATACTATTTAAGGGTCAAATAGATTGATTTCTCTTTTATGTCAAAGATCATTATAATATTAAGTAAAGATCATGTTACTTTAATATATTTTAGAAATTCCCTACTGTTTTTGATTAGTATTGTGCATTGCACTTATTTAGACAGCTTTAAAGGCAGTTTCGCAATATTTAGATTTTCTTGAACCCTTAGATCCAAGATTTTCTCTGGCAAAAATTTACTGTCCTAAAAAAAACTATATATTAATGGAAAGCTTATTTATTCAGAATTCAGGCGATGCATAAATCTCAAATCTCAAAAAATCTAAAAGTTTTTGGGGTGTAAATGTAAACCCATTCTATAGACTTAGCTAATCTTACCTAAAAACTAGAACAAAATGTGCAATTTTATTTAGGATTTCTCAGGATATATAGTATTAAGCGTATATGACCCTCTAACTCAGGGGTGTCAAACTCGGTAACACTTAATTTTGATGGTCCATCTGAGTATTAGGGTGCTTTCACATATGTGGTTCGGTTCATTTGGTCCGGACCAAAGGCAACAAATGATACATTGTAGCATTTTTCTGCCGTTTTGGGTCCCTTTCACACCACACTGATTGCTTTGGTCCGAACCAGTTGAAACGAACCAAAATGCAGTCATGTGACAAAATCTACATCACTCACTGGCCAGATGTTATTGAACGCATTTCCTGAACTGCTTTTCAATTGGTCAGAATTCACGTGAAACTACCGCAAATAAACAAACCGGCAGACACACAATGTCGCTGCGCTGGCTGACGCAGTATCCCTGGTCATAGTATACTATGTAGTTTGTATGCATCACTTTAGACAAACTATACATTTTGAAGGGCGGCTGGGGCTGGAAAACAATGTTTTAATGCATTGCAATCGGCGAAAGCATTAGGAGAAGGCGTGAAATAATTTAGCTAAACTGCGACATGGTCATCTTTCGGAAATATCACCAATGATCCATCAGGTAATCTTTCTCCCTCCCTCCCTCCCTCCCTCCCTCCCTCCCTCTCTCTCTCTCTCTCCCTCTCTCTCTCTCTCTCTCTCTCTGTTTAAAACTGTTGGTAAAGCGCTGTCAACAAATATTTTTCCTCCAAACCCCATAGGATAGACAGCGCATCGCACTACGGCAGCTGGATTAGTCCAAAAAGGCGCAGTACTTTTTGGGTTGGGTCTGTTTTAGTTTGGATCACGTTCTCACCACAAACCAACCGTTCCAGGGTTCGTTTGAAAGCGTACCGAGACCACCTCTTCAAGCAGGTCTCGGTACACTTTTTTGGTGCGGTTTTGGTGCACACCCGAGTGCGATTGCTACGTTCTCACCTGCCCAAACGAACCGCACCAAGAGGGAAAACGAACTCTAGTGCGATTCAACCGAACTAAATAAGGCAGGTGTGAAAGCACCCTTAGACTTTCTGCTTAATATCTGTTGATACAGCTCCTTCAACAGACATTTAACTGACTATAAGAAACTTTGCAAGTACATGTCAACTTATGATAAGTTCAGGCTGCATGATTTTCAAAGTAATCGTGTGACAGATGTTTTCACACTGCATGACTATCTGGGCTAGCGTTTTGTTGTTTACACTGCAAAATGGATCGACGACAGGGGGTTTCACACTGCATGACTTTACAATAGGTAGAATCGCCAACAACTTTGTCCAGACTACTTTGTCTCACAACCAAAAACACGTTGTATATCTTTTGTTATTAACGACATAATGAGAAAGAAGCCTTTAATGGGGTAGAAAATGTACATATTTGCTTACCTGTGTTTGATGAGAATTAGCAATTTCTCCTCAAACAACTTTCTTTTTTTTTTTTGACCCGGTTGTGATATTGCTCACATGACACGTCAAACACACACGGGTGCTCCTGCCCAATTTACACTAGTTTTTCCTCTATTTCTTGGGTCCAAATAAACTGAAAATGAGAGATTTTAACTTCTCCCCCAACCTCCCACCAGCCTGCAGATACCCACACTAGTGGATGCTGCTCTTTCATTGACTGCACAGTAGGTGATCACCGATGTTATTTTCAGTCAAAACTCATTTCACACAGCATGATTTGAATCGCCGACAGCTCCAGATATTTAGCATGACAAATATCTCACGGGCATCGTCGATTCTCTCAGATCGTGTCTTTGATAGTTTATACTGTGTGATTGATACTCGCATGAACAAGAACCGATTTCCCTGTGATTTCAGGCATTTGTTTGTGATTTCTCAAAATCGGGGCTAAAAGCATACAGTCTGAACTCGGCATTACACTAAACCTAACCCCAACCTAACAGCCTACTTATAATGTAATGAGAATTAGTTGCAATGTAACTTAAACTCAAATTCAACGGACCATCCAAAAAAACCTGCAGCTCTACACAGTTTAGTTCCAACCCTGCTTTAACATGCTTGTTGGTAGGTTTCAAACAAGCCTGAAGGACTCAATTACTATAATCAGGTGTGTTTACTCTAAACTGTGCAGAGCTGTGGCCCTCCAGGAACTAAGTTTGACACTTGTGCTCTAACTGAACCTAATATCAAGAGACAATGCAAGATTTTTTTTATTAAGAAGTGATGTTTGAGATACAAAAGAGTACAATAAGTTTAAAAGCCATTTTTGCTACATGATTGCTTTTTAAGAACCGACATTTTCCTCCATATTGAATATATATTTCGATCTACATCTGGGTTACAAACAAAGTTCTAACATTTGCGGAAGTTATGAACCTTAAATAGAATAAATGAAAAAAGAACTAGCGTAAATATGGTCTTGAAATGATAACAGATGCATCATTGTAGTCTTACCGCAGTAGAGCATGCTAATATTGGTTCAAACAATGCTGACATATTCATATTTTATTATTTGAGGAACCCCTCGCAATGTCAAACAAATTCAAAATATGTTATATTGTTAAATTTGTTATACTGACCTGCGACTTGTCGACTTTTAGGTGACATGGATAATTAATTGAAAGTTAAGCATTATTTGGATAGTATAACTTACATGTTACATACTTTAATTATGTACATTAAGAATTCTGTTACATTCTTTAATTATTTGAAAAAAAAAGTCTTAAAAAGAAATCAACATGGTTTATCAGTAAAGTACACTATATTGCTGAATGTATTGGGACATCTGCCTTTACATGCACATGAACTTTAATGGTAGTATAAATCTGTAGGATTTAACATCAAGTTGGCCCACCAATTTACAGGTATACAGCTTCAACAGTTCTGAGAAGGCTTTCCACAAGGTTTAGGAATGTGGGAATTTTTGACCACTCTTCTAAAAAGTGCATTTATGAGGTCCGGCATTTATGCTGGATGAGATTGGTATGAGCGGGGGATGGGGGTGACAACTTAAGCCTGGTTTATACTTCTGAGTCGATTGATCGGCGTGACCCACGGCACATGCTTTACTTGTTGCCGTGCATTTATACTTCTGCACACTGTTTGTGTTGCTCTGCAATAACACTTCCAAAACGCTAGCTGGGAGTAGGTTTTTATGTTCCCCTGTGTCGAGTTTCTTCGCTGGTGTTTGTTTTTTTTCTGAACGCTACCTTAATGTAGAAGTAGCTCAAACTCGCTCGTTTTGAGGCGGGAACCGGGGGACGTGCAACAACTTTAATCATGAGGTAAACACAAAACAGAACTTTCCATCTGGACCTCCTTAACGGGACTTAACACTTGTAAACACTTGCTCCAACGGGCTCACGCGGCTCTTGGTCCCACCCACACTCGTCAGCGATATCAAGCCGACCAATCACGACGCTTGCACTATGCGTCGTTGCAACGTGCAGTTTTTTGAGAGGTGCGCATCAGCGAGGGCTATGCGTCCAAGCGTTCTGCACCGGAGCATACACGTGCACTTGACCAAAAGTATATCTCAGCCTTTAAGTGAATTTATTGGGCCCCTAAATTGCCGGTGCCCCATGCACACTGTCACCCTCTTCCCCTCATTTGCTACACCCCTGCCAAGCTGGCTCACTGTCTCTGCTCACTATCGTACAGGTTGCAACCTATCACCATATCTCGCTTGAAAACACTGAACTCCTGATCGCTGATTTATACTTCTGCGTCAAGTGCACGTCAAGCGCCGACGCGTATCGCAAGCTCTGAGATTGGTCTGCTTGGTAGAGCTGACGAGTGTGGGCAGGACTGAGAGCTGCGCAAATCCATTGGAAGCGAGTGTTTACAAGTGTTGAGTCCCATGAAGGAGCTCCAAATAGAAAGTTTTGTTTCGTGTTTACCTTATGATTAAAGTTGTTGCATGTCTGCCGGTTCCTACCTCAAAATGAGCGAGTTTGAGCCACTTGTACATTTAAGGTAGCGTTCAGAAAAAACTAAATACCAGCGGAGAAACTCAACACAGAGGAACATAAAAACCTCACTGCCAGCTAGCGTTTTGGACGTGTTTTTGCAGAGCAACACAAACAGCGCGCAGAAATATAAATACACGGCAACGCACAAGGCATGCACCATGGGTCACACCGATCACTTGACGCAGAAGTATAAACCAGGCTTTAGAGCGGCCCATACTTTCACAAAGGTTTGTAGAAGCTGTGTGCACTTGAACAGTGACTTGAACACCTGAATTCAGTAATTTGGATGAGTGTCCCAAAACTTTTTTTAAATATAGTGTATCTTACAGTAAACAATTTCAAACGGGTCTTACAAATGTTCAGTTTGTCTATTATTTTTTTTATTATTATGATTTATGATACTTTATTAACTCACAAGAAAGCCAGAAGTACTGTCCAACAGGCATCTTAACCTGCAAATAAAGTTTAGCTCCAGAAAAGTAGAGTTCTGTAGTGACAACTGCTCTGGACTGTAGCACGTCGGTGATGCATCAGGGGAAGCTTGACAAAAACAAAACAAGTACATTTAAACTTGCAGTTTTATATTATAAAACATGATATAAAACATTGCTTAAGCAAAAGAAATGTAGCCACTGCAGTGTTAGTGTAACTCATTGGACCTGATTGGTGTCCTTCCTTGGTGATGGCTGGATCTGCTTTGTGTGTGTGTGTGTGTGTGTGTGTGTGTGTGTGTGTGTGTGTGTGTGTGTGTGTGTGTGTGTGTGTGTGTGTGTGTGTGTACTGTATGGCACAGCTGTCATGTGTATATAATTCCAACAATGGCATGCTTTTCAAATTGCCAAGCGTTAGATTTCTAATAAAAACTGATCCAGCTTGGTCGAGAGTAAAATGCCTAATCCGAAACCAAAGCAAACTGGCTCAGTCTTTGATCACTGCCTATAAAAGTCTATTACAAATACAAAGTGAATTGGAATACTCATGTATGACTCATAAATAACTTTAAAAAACATTTGGGGAAACAGATCAAGTGTTCTAATAAAGCTGTATGGATATGGAATTAAAAAAACAATCTTTCTGTGAACAATTGCAATATTTTTATATATTTTTTTATTTTATAATTTGCACATTTGCATTGCTTAATTCATCATTTTTATCTCAAAGAGATAGTTCACCCAAAAATGAAAAATTGCTCCATCATTTACTCTCCCTCATGTGAATTATACATTGACGATCGTGGGGGTAAACTTTTCTGTGGTAGTTTGGTAATACATTCTTCAGTGAGTCAAAATTATGAATGTATTTAAATGACAACTACTTTATTAATAAAATTTATTAATTTCTATTTGTTTTGAAGGACATTTAGTGACTATTTTAGAGGTTACACTAGGTCAAACTATACAAATTATGTGTCTAATTTTTCTTTTTTTTTTTTTTAGGCTACATGCATGTATAAACACCTATTTTACAAGACATGTGTTCTGTGAATGCTTAAGATGTCTATCGGTGCTCTAGAACTGCCAGTTTCAGACTGTTGAATGATATTTTTCCTAGCACCGATTGGTGAAATTATGCATTCACAATGGTATAAACCGTTATAGGGGGGGGGGGGGTCAAATGTATATTCAACAACCTAGTTAAGCCTTTAAATGCCTTTAAATGTCACTTTAAGCTGTATAGAAATGTCTTGAAAAATTTCTAGTAAAATATTATTTACTATCATCGTGACAAAGATAAAAGAAATCAGTTATTAGAAATGAGTTAATAAAACGATTATGTTTAGAAATGTGTTGAAAAAATCTTCTCTCTGTTAAACAGAAATTGGGGAAAAAATAAACAACAGGGCTAATAATTCAGGGGGGCTAATAATTCTGACTTCAACTGTAGATCAGAGAAAGCTATTTCTTACTATCAAAGGTCTTTTTAATATTTGTTGGCTGTCTTGCTCGCACAAGCTTTTTCAACTCTGCCCTTCTCTATAGGATTGAGTCAGGCCTTTGTGATGGCCACTCCAAAACATTCACTCTGTTGTCCTTAAAGCACATTTTAACTAATTAGGCAGTATCCTCAGGGTCATGGTCTGTTTGGAAGACCCATTTGTGGCCAAGTTTTAATTTCGTGGCTAATGTCTTGAGATGTTGCTTCAGTATTTCTATATAATGTTCTTTCTTCATGATGCCATCTATACTGCGAAGTGGACCAGTCCCTCCTGCAGCAAAACAGCCCCACAACATGATGCTGCCACCCCCATACTTCACAGTTTGGATGGTGTTGCTAGGCTTGCAAGCTTTCCCCTTTGTCCTTCAAATGTAACACTGGTCATTATGGCAAAACAGTTCAATCTTAGTTCCATCAGATCACAGGACATGTCTCCAAAAATTATTATTTTTCCCAGTGTAATTTTGCAAGTGTGTTTGAGCAGTGTGTTTGAGGTTTTCCTTAAATACTATTCTACAGTTGTGCCTCCAATTAACTCAAATGTTGTCAATTAACCAATCAGAAACTTCCAAAACCTTGACACCATCATCTGAGCTTTTTCAGAGGCATAAAAATCTTATTGTATGTAAACTTTTGACTTTCAAGAAAAATTTCTCAAAAAATATCTCTCTCATTATTCTGCTATTAAGCATAACAGAAACAAATGTGTTTATCATAACTTACCTAAAAGAGAAAAAAAACTGTCACATTAACATTTAACTTTTTTTTAAATGGTTATGTTCCCTTTTTTACAGAGTATGTAAACTTCTGGTTTCAACTGTGTGTGTGTATATATATATATATATATTGTAAGTTTTGTAAGTTTTGTCTCTCAAAAAAGAACTTAAGCAAACTTTGCTTGCAAACACATCTGCAATTTGTCTTCTTTGACTATTTGGGATGATGGAATGGGCACAGAATCATTCATTTGTCCAAGCACAATGGTTAGGTCTGATCAGATCTGTCTGGAGAGATATTTAGTTATTTTCTACCTTGCACTAGCTGTCTGGAGTCTGGGATAAAGCCAGGGTTGAGCGCCCAGTGGAGCTGCCTCTGAAACTCATTCCGGTCTTCAGTGTGAATGAGCTCATACACACTCTGATGGATGACATCCGGCTGCAAAACAAATATATCCATAGCTCAATACAGTTAGAAACTATACCAGATTAAATTAAGGAATTAAGAAACTACTGAAGTAAATACACAGTAAACGTCTTGGTTATCAGGCTGTTTCATGTTAATACTTCGGAGCTTGCTTTGTTTTCCACCCAAACAATCCAGCTGAAGTTAGCATCTGTTTTTGTGGAGAAATTCACACAATTTCACTGGAATTTCATTTATTCATTCATTCATTTTATTTCGGCTTAGTCCCTTATTTATCAGGGGTCGCCACAGCGGAATGAACTGCCAAATATTCCGGCATATGTTTTCAGCAGTGGATGCCCTTCCAGCCCCAATCTCTGGATTCTCACACAATCAATTAAGCAGCATAACTTTTACTTGTCTTCCACAACCACCAGTGGTGTAAAGTAACTAATTACAAATACTCAAATTACTGTAATTAAGTAGTTTTTCTCAGGAATTGTAATTTACTAAGTAGTTTTATAAATGTGTACTTTTACTCTCCCTTGAGTACATTTTTAGTGCTGTATCTGTACTTTTACTCCACTACTTTCCTTCAACCTGCAGTCACTACTTTATTTTTTCTTGTCTATGGGGATTAGAAAAATCAGTCCTGTGATTTCTGTCTAATCAAATCGCACAGAAGGTAAATAGCTTCATAATGAACTACCTCATAACATGAGCGATTTATAATTGCAGCAAACTGTTTGCAAGCATTAAACATGTCCAAGAAGATGTCCAAAATCTTTACACGCATTGACCCAGAGACTGTTTAGATGCATGTCACTGATGAGAAGATAACGAATGTTTACTGTATGATGACCGAAATGGCCTTAAACAGCCAGCTGGCACAAGATGTCAACATGATGTCTGACTGACGTTTTATCCTAATGTCATGGCTACGTTGCATTTTGTTTGGAAATGAAAATCAGGTTGACGTCAGAACCCAACATCAGGCCGATGTCAATGTCCAACATCCAACCTAAAACCAACCAAATATCAACATCTAATGATGTTACAGCTTGACATTGTGTGGACGTTACCACTATAATGTCTATCAGATGTCAGATTTTCTTTGTCAGTATTTGACATTATTTTCAATATGATGTTGGTTTAAGATGTTGGCTCGACCTTAGATTTTGGTCACATTCCAACACAACCTAAAATCAGCCAAATATCAACGTCGTTATTGGACATCAAAGTAAGATCGTCCTTACGTCTAGACGCTGACTAGACATTGAATTTTGGTCACCTGACATCACAACCTAAATCTAACCTAATTTAAACGTCTTATGACGTTTTGTGCTTGCTGGGCGATAACTTGTTACGTTTACACACACACGTACAAATTACATGCAAACGCATCAGTTTTTAACAGCATAATACTCACTAGTCTTGAGTACTTTTGAAAGGGCTACTTTTTACTCATACTTTGAGTAATATTTACAACAGATACTTTTACTCTAGTCCCACTACATTTTTAGACAAGTAATGGTACTTTTACTTAAGTATGATTTTTCAGTACTCTTTCCACCTATGACAACCACTAATGGATCATCATGTAAACATTTTGTGAATAATGCTTAATGTGAGGAAACTTAATGATTAAATAAAAAAAACAATACTTCTTCATCTTGTCACAATTACAGTATGTGCTCAATGCATACACAAACCAGTACAAACCTGATGGAAACCCAAGTAGTCCTCAATGTTGGAAGAAACGTAGAAGATTGTCCCACTGGAGGTCACCACCAACACAAAGCCATTTATAGCCTATTTAAGAAAAGGAAGCAAAAAAGAAAGGAATAGTTCACACAAAAATAAAAATTTCTTCACCATTTATGCACCCCCAAGTAGTTTTAATATTTTATGCTATTATTTCCTATGTTAAAGACCAAAAAAAAGATATTGTGAATAATGATAGAAACCAGCAGCCATTGACATCCATAATAAAAACAAAAAATACTTTGTAAGTAAATGGCTGCTGCTTTCCAACATTTTTTTATATACATCTCAATTGTTACCCTGGACCACAAAACCAGTCATTTATTGCACAGGTATATTTCTGGCAATTGTCAAAATTACATTGTAAGGGTCAAAATCACTGTTGCCAGATGTAGCTGACTGATTCCAGCTCAAAAACTATTCAAAACCCGCTAAAAACCAAAAACCGCCGCCCAAAATACTGGAAGCTATTATAACCTGTCGTGAAGGTAAGGAACAGGGGGGAGGGTGACCGTTGTAAGCGTTTGTAAGTGAAGAACGGGGGTTATGGCATCTCTTTGGGAGATAATAACTAGTTTATAAGTGGAGACCGGGGCTGGCGGGAACACCGTTGCAAAACCTCTGATTTTTTTTTTTTTCCAAATTTTCACTACCCACCTATGTTGTTTTTTACCCGCAAAATCAAATTCAAAACCGCCCAATTGGTCGGGAAACCGCCCAATCTGGCAACACTGGTCAAAATTATTGATTTTTCTTTTATATAAAATTTTTGTAATGCTCATTGCTAGGTAATTTCTTAGCATTTACATTTTTTGAACCCTCAGATTTAAGATTTTCAAATTGTTTTATCTCTGTCAAACACTATCCTATCCTATAAATTCCTGTCCAGAGAGGTCATGTTTTGATCTTCTATTGGTCTCTTCGCAGATCAGAGTTCACCATGCTTAAACTTTTCAATGCAGCAAACTGCGAAACTTAATGCACAAGCTTGCCTTTCCGGTGTGACGCATTCGCATGAGTATGAATGGAAGTCTATGGGGAGAAAAGTGCAATGTGACCGCAGCTTAAGGGCGTACTCACACTATGTACAGTTGCCTTGAACCAGGCCAAAGCACGCTTGTCCCCCCTCCCGTCTCCCCCGATGGCCCGCACTCACAATACATTCGGGCCTGGGCAAGCTTACGTCATCGATGATTCGCTGTTCAGTAAGCGCTTTCACTCAGCACAGTGGAGATTTCTTTAGTTATATAGTTTAAGTCGTTTGATATGCGGTGACACACAGTCAAATATTTCGCCGAACAGATCAGCCACTTTTGATGTATATAAACAATCAATAAGTCCTCATGCTGCAGGAGGTTTGCTGGAGCGGCAGCTGTCATGCAGTGAGGGGTTTGTGTAAACTATGACAGTTTGCGTTCATTGAACAGTACGAATGATTAATTAATCCATATCAAACAGTCCCTTAAAAGTCACGTCTCGCTTTCAGTTTCGGGCTCAGGCACGTTTTGCACTCACACACACAAGCGTAGCGCACCAAAGCCCAAGTGAACCATGCTCAAGCACACCTCTTCCAACTGGGCCAGGGCCGGCCAAGTGAACGTGCCTGAGCCCGAATCAGAACTCTCACACTTCTCAAACGATCCGGGAAACAGGCCTGGGCACGGTTCGGATAGCATAGTGTGAGTATGCCCTAAGTGTGTTGAAGCAAGGTTGGAGCTAAACTGTGCAGAGCTGTGGCCCTCCAAAAACTGGATTTGACACCTGTGAAGTAGAGAATGATTAATTAAATGGTCTCAAACTTCCTGGAGGGCTGCAGCCCTGCATAGTTTAGCTCCAATCACCTCCAACTCACACCTGCCTAATAGTCTCAAACACGTTGATTAGTTGGATCAGCTGTGTTTGATTAGGGTTGGAGCAAAACTGTGCAGGGCTGCGGCTTTCCAGAAATCCAGTTTGAGACCTATGGGTTAATTGCATTTTTGGGTGAACTATCCATTTAAGATGCTTCAATGCATCTGCTAATATGTTTCTTTTTTAATTAAGTGTATTTTGCTTTTTCTTATTTTGCAAATGTAAATGTTTTCAATCTGAGCTCACCTGTAGCAAAAATTCCCCCTCTGGCAGCTCCTGACTCTGTTTAGTGTTATTTGCTTGTTGGCTGGAGCTCTTTGAGTTCAGGGTCACTGCAAAAGAAATGAAGCATTAAAGCTAGATGATTTACAGAAAAGCTAAAACTGAATATAGTTTGGCCACCCCTGACAATTTTCATAAGTGCTAGCCATAGCCTGCTAGCTGTCACGCTGGTATACACAGAAGACAGAGATGGTTATCTTTTTATTAGATTTATTCAACGTAAGTAACAAGGGGTGTGGAGAGGTAAGCATGATCGAACACCCAATGAGGGGGGAGAGCATGCTCGGAGCCCGGCGGCTAATCAGCAGGCCAATCAGAAATAATAAATAACACCTGTTTATTCTAGTGATTGGACCGGAGAGACACCCTTCTTAAGGAGAGGAGAAGGAGCAGCCGGGAGAGAGGAGAGCACACACACACACAGAGCTACAGTGTTGTGGTGTTTACTTAACTGAAAAATAAAAACAGTTTACTTACCTGATATCGCCGACCCTGTCTTCTTCTTCCCCTCATACGAACGAACTTTACTACAGTGGTGCCGAAACCCGGGAAGAAGAAGAAACTTTGCTGCCAGAATGACCACTCCGTCAAGACTGCCATTTGCGGAAGCCATCCAGGCCCTCGCGGCCCTCCACCAACAACAACATGATGCGCTGGTGGAACTGAAGAACACACAGGAACAACGGTTCCAAGTCCTCATGGAGGCCCAGCGGGAGGACCGCGAGCAAATCCGGAGTCTGCTGTCCCAGGAGATCCGGCCCGCTCCGACATCTGCCGCCCACCCTCCCCTCGCCTTACAGAAAATGGCGTCAGAGGACGACCCGGAAGTGTTCCTAGATCTCTTTTGAGAAGATGGCGGAGGCATGTGGCTGGCCGCGGGCCGAGTGGCCGGTACGAGTCATCCCGCTGCTCTCGGGCGAAGCCCAGATCGCAGCACAGCAGCTACCGGCCCAGAATCTCCTGGAGTACCCTCACCTGAAGCGAGCTATTCTCCAGCGGGCCGGCCACAACCCGGAGGAGCAGCGTCAGCGCTTCCGGTCGCTGATTTTGACTGAAAGCGGCCGGCCCTTTGCATTCGCTCAGCAGCTCCGTGATGCCTGCCGCAGATGGCTACTACAGGATGGCCGGACCGTCGCCCAGATAATGGATGCCGTGGTGCTGGAGCAATTCATCACCCGCCTCCCCTCCCGAACATCGGAGTGGGTCCAGTGCCACCGCCCCAAGGATCTGGAGACGGCCATCCAACTGGCGGAGGATCACCTGGTGGCGAAGTCCAGGGTCGGCGAAATAACCTCTCTCTCCTCTCTCCCTCTTTCTCTCTCTCCTCTTCCTGTTCCCAGGCCCAGATTGCGGGGACCGCCCACACCAGCACCCAGACGGCGGTGCACAGAGGCGGATCCGCCGAGCGTCCCAATAGGGGCGGGCGCCTATCCGAGAGGAGGGGTGGAGCCACGACCCCTGGCGGTTCCCCAGACAGCGCCAGGTCTCTCTCCGGTTCAATCGGTTGGTCTTGCTGGCCCCGGGGGTATAGTGAGAAGGTCTGGGTCGATGCATTGGCGTCGCGGGGACGAGAATAGCGCACCAAAAATCTGCTCCGAGAAGGAGGTGAGTGCGTTGATTCGCGTCCCAGCCACGCCAGTCGTCGCCCCCGGTCGCGACGGGCTATACCGGATACCTGTGAGTATAAAAGGGGGTACATATCAAGCTTTGGTGGATTCGGGGTGTAACCAGACCTCCATACACCAAAGCCTGCTTCAAGACCCGGCATTGGATACCAGCCGCACGGTAAGGGTAAGGTGTGTGCACGGGGATGTAATTCACTACCCGCTAACGGCTATAAATATCCAATTCAGGGGAAAAAAGCATAGCGTAGAGGTAGCGGTTAGCCCGCACCTCAAACACCCGCTAATTCTGGGAACCAATTGGCCTGGATTTAATAGATTATTAGGAGTCTTATGTGCGGGTGTTTCTTGGAAAAAGAAATCGCCGGAGAGAGGGCGGGTCGCTCAGCTGGGGGAGTCCCAAGCAGTGACGTCACGCGCTGACTCAGGGGAAGGGCTGGGAATTTCCCGGTGTAAAGACTTTCCCCTGGAGCAGTCGCGTGACGACACGCTGAGACATGCACTCGAAAGAGTGCAGGTCATAGATGGGCAAAACCTCCAGCCTGATCGGCCCCTCTCCTATCCCTATTTTGCGATCATTAATGACAGGGTGTATCGAGTGACCCAAGACGCTCAGACAAAAGAAGATACAACCCAATTATTAGTACCAAAGAGCCGTCGGGAAATGCTTTTCCAGGCGGCTCATTCTAATCCTATGGCCGGACATTTAGGTCAGGCGGCCACATTAAATCGTCTCATGGCCCGATTCTTTTGGCCGGGCATTCACGGTGACGTCAGCAGATGGTGCGCTGCGTGTCGTGAATGTCAGCTGGTAAATCCACCGGCCACCCCAAAAGCGCCATTGCGCCCATTGCCAGTTATGGAGATCCCCTTCGAGAGAATTGGTATGGATCTCATCGGGCCATTAGAGCGATCCGCACGCGGGCACCGGTTTGCATTAGTTCTAGTGGATTATGCAACCCGATACCCGGAAGCAGTAGCGCTCCGCAACATCTCCGCAAAGAGCGTTGCGGAAGCTCTGTTTCGTATAATCTCCCGAGTGGGAATCCCCAAGGAGATTCTCACTGATCAAGGCACCGCGTTCATGTCACGCACCATGCGCGAGCTTTACGGATTATTGGGCATTAAATCAATTCGCACCAGCGTTTATCACCCACAAACAGACGGACTGGTGGAAAGGTTTAATCGCACGCTTAAATCCCTGATCCGTAAATTCGTTCACGAGGACGCGAAAAACTGGGATAAGTGGTTAGAGCCCTTGTTATTCGCTGTGCGGGAGGTTCCCCAAGCCTCCACGGGGTTTTCCCCCTTCGAGCTTCTCTACGGCAGACAGCCCCGTGGGGTTTTGGATGTTGTTAGAGAGGCTTGGGAGGACGAGCCTTCAAACAGTAAGAATGAAATTCAGTATATTCTGGACCTTAGAGCAAAACTCCACACACTGGGGCGGCTCTCTACGGAGCATTTGCTTAAGGCCCAGGATGATCAACGCCGGCGTTATGACAGGGGCACTAAACTACGCAAATTTTCACAGGGAGATAAAGTCCTTGTACTGCTACCCACTTCCAGCTCTAAATTACTCGCCAAGTGGCAAGGGCCGTTTGTGGTCACCCGACGAGTCAGCGATCTCGATTATGAGGTGGTACGTTCGGACAGGGCTGATTCACGTCAGATATACCACATCAATCTGCTAAAGCAATGGAGGGAGCCGGAGGAGGTGATGCTGGCTACACTCGTTACCAACGAGGATGACCTGGGCCCAGAGAGCACTGGCCGACAGCGGCCGGGCACTCTGGTCACCGGGGGTGACCATCTCTCAGCGAGCCAGCTCATCGATGTCCGGCACCTTCAGCGTGAATTTTCTGACGTGTTTTCACCCCTGCCCGGTCGTACTAACTTAATTCAGCACCATATTGAGACCGAACCGGGCGTGGTTGTTAGGACCCGGCCGTATCGCCTACCTGAACACAAGAAAAAAGTGATTCAGGAAGAATTGGGTAATATGCTGAAAATGGGTGTAGTAGAAGAATCCCACAGCGATTGGGCCAGCCCGATTGTCTTGGTACCCAAGACTGACGGCTCAGTCCGGTTCTGTGTGGATTACCGAAAAGTCAATGCTGTGTCGAAATTCGATGCATATCCAATGCCGCGTATTGACGAGTTGCTCGACCGGTTAGGTGCTGCTCGATATTACTTGACGTTGGATTTGACAAAGGGTTATTGGCAGATCCCCTTATCTCCAATATCCCGCGAAAAAACGGCCTTCACAACGCCGTTTGGATTACACCAATTTGTGACACTTCCGTTCGGGCTGTTCGGGGCACCGGCTACGTTTCAGCGCCTGATGGACAAAATACTCGGCCCTCACTCCGCATATGCCGCTGCTTATCTAGATGATATAATCATTTTCAGTAATGATTGGCAGCGGCATATGCAACATCTGAGGGCGGTATTGTCGGCGCTGAGACGGGCCGGGCTCACGGCCAACCCGAAGAAGTGCGCAGTTGGGCGAGTGGAGGTAAGGTATCTGGGCTTCCACTTAGGTCACGGGCAGGTGCAGCCCCAAATTGATAAGACTGCAGCTATTGCAACCTGTCCGAGACCTAAGACCAAAAAGGAGGTGAGACAGTTTTTGGGACTGGCAGGATATTATAGGCGTTTTGTCCCTAATTATTCGGCCCTCGTCAGCTCATTGACTGACCTCACTAAAAAGGAGGAACCAGATACCGTCCGATGGTCGGAGCAGTGCCAACAGGCCTTCTCAAAGGTAAAAGCTATACTTTGTGGGGGGCCGCTATTGCACGCTCCTGATTTTGCTCTCCCCTTTCTGTTACAGACGGATGCATCCGATCGGGGTCTGGGGGGCGGTTCTCTCCCAGGAGGTGGCAGGAGTGGAACGGCCGGTGCTGTACATTAGCCGAAAACTCAGTAAGAGTGAGGCTAAGTACAGCACCATAGAAAAGGAGTGCCTGGCGATAAGGTGGGCCGTTCTCACTCTGCGCTATTACCTCCTGGGCAGGGAATTCGTCCTCTGTTCAGATCATGCTCCTCTCCAGTGGCTCCACCGCATGAAGGATACCAACGCGCGGATCACCCGTTGGTATCTAGCGTTACAGCCTTTTAAATTTAAGGTGGTCCACAGGCCGGGTGCGCAGATGGTTGTAGCCGATTTCCTCTCCAGGGCGGGGGGGGGGGGGGGGGGGGGGGGGGAGGGCTGCAGGCCTGACGGCTCCCCGGCCTGAGGCGGGCGGTGGGGGTATGTGGAGAGGTAAGCATGATCGAACACCCAATGAGGGGGGAGAGCATGCTCGGAGCCCGGCGGCTAATCAGCAGGCCAATCAGAAATAATAAATAACACCTGTTTATTCTAGTGATTGGACCGGAGAGACACCCTTCTTAAGGAGAGGAGAAGGAGCAGCCGGGAGAGAGGAGAGCACACACACACACAGAGCTACAGTGTTGTGGTGTTTACTTAACTGAAAAATAAAAACAGTTTACTTACCTGATATCGCCGACCCTGTCTTCTTCTTCCCCTCATACGAATGAACTTTACTACAAGGGGATATCACACAGTGCAGGGGAATGGAAGATCATCCGAGGAACACCTCACAAGTCTTCGCCTTGTAAACCTGGCGAGAGTCAAGCATGGGTTAACAACCCAAAACCTCCGTTGGTGGCAGTGGGCACAAAGTGCATGTAGGTGAATACAGATCTTCGGATTTGGTAGGATAATAAAGACACTTCCCTTTATCAGTGCGATGGTTACGAAGACTCAGAAGAAACATCCATGGAAGAAGAGAAGACGAGGGAGCTTGGGTGAAGACAACCATGAGACTTCAATACCGGACGAAGAATGAACGGAGGAGGTGAGTGTTTATAGTGTCCTGGCTGATTAGGAACAGGTGCAGATGGTTAGTAGTCAGGGGAAGGTTCTCGTGATTGGATGGGACTGGTGTGAGATGGTGAGACTGGATTGGGTGAGTGGGAACGAGCCGGGGATGTTACACTAGCCTTTCAAATCAGCAATTTCATTTGGCTATAGTTTATACCCTATGGAAAAAACAACATTTCAGTTCTGACATTACATTTATTTACTCAACAGATGCAATGCAATTTAAGACTTTAAAAAACAGACAGATGCAAAAATGTCTCATTGCTTCAGAAATTGATAATGACATCTATCTTTTGTAGAGCCACCTTTTGCTGAAATAACAGCCTGGTCTATTCTTCCTTGCAAAACTTCTCCAGTTCAGTCAGGTTTGATGGGTGCCAAGCATGAACGGCCCTTTTCAAACCAATCCATAGATTTTCAATGATGTTGAAGTCTGGGGACTGGGATGGCCATTCTAAAACATTGTATCGTGTCTGAGCATGAATTACTTGGTAGATCTGGAACTGTGCTTTGAGTCATTGTCCTGCTGAAACATCCAACCCTGCCATAACTTCAGCATTTTAACTGTCTCCAGAACATTGTTCTTAAGAATCTGCTTATACTGCGTGGAACCCATGAGACCTTTAACTCTGACTAGAGTTCCAGTACCTGTGCTTGCCACACATCCGCAGAGCATAATGGACCCTCAACCATATTTTACATTAGGGTGCAAGTTCTTCTCCTGGAGTGTTCTTTTTCCACCATGCAAAGCGCCTATGGTTGTGGCATGTTTCCACAGTATATTTTTTCCAAAATGATTCAGGCTTGTCCAGATGAGCCTTTGCATACCTTAAACGACTCTTCTTGTTGGCAGAATGCAGAAAAGTCTTCTTCTGCATCACCTTCCATTCAGCTGTTCTTTGTAAAGAGTGCACTGGACTGTGGAATGATGCACAGTGACATTATTAGCAGCAAGATGTTCCTGGAGTTCTTTGGAGGTGGTCTGTGGTTTGTCTGTGACCATTTTAACAATTCTTTGCCAGTTATTTTTCTTGGTCTAGCACATCTTTCTTGCACAAGAACTGTTCCTGTGGCCTTCCATTTTCTTACTATATTTCTGGCTGTGGAGATTTTAAACCTTTGTGATAGCTTTTTACATCCTTCTCCTAATCCATGTTGATGAATTTGCCTAATTTTCAGGTCATTAGGAATTTCTTTTGAGGTTCCCATGTTGCTACTTTCAAGTCCACAAGAAGGAGAAGCACAACTAGCAATCAGCTGTCTTGAATATCCCTTTTCATGATTGTTAAAGTTCACTGAGGCACTCAAATCAATTTTGTGTCATAATCAATCAGCATTAGGTGACTACAGGTTTTGAAATCCACACATAAGAGAGGGTGCCCAAATTTGTGCACAGCCTATTTTTCAGTTTCAATTTAATTTCACACATCTCAATACTGCTACACTACTGTATGTATTTCTGTCTGAAAAACAATATCTAGCTTTCTCTAGAAACCGAATGGCATTTCACTGTGATCATCTCTTATAAGAAAGAGGACATTATTATGCAGCCACAGAGGGGTGCTCAAATTTTTGCATGGGACTGTATATACCCAATTGGCTCTTTAAAAAAATAATTTGCCAAAAAAAATCAGAAATGGCTGAAAAATTGCTGAAAACAGGTTCCCGTCCCCTGAGTAGTAAGTATAAATAAAAAAATAACAGGCAGACTTAAAAATACAACATTTAAACAATAATTTTAAAGGGTTATTTTATAGACTGCACAGTATTGGAACTCACTGACCATTATACTGAACAACTTTTAAAAGTAGGGCCAGTGAAGTATTGCATGCCTCAAGTATCAGTTTAAGGCCCTTATACTAAAATCAATCTAGTACCCACAGCCTCCACTTACTAGGTGCCATCCCTGGATAAAAAGGTGACTGACAGCCATTGAGTAGAACACATCAGATTATGATCATAAATCACCTATCACAAATGAGTATGATTTCAACAGATGTTCTCTTCTCACGCAGTGTTTGGTTGTAAATTTCCCCACACATTGGTTCGTGCCAAACCTTGGCAGAATCTTTCAAGCAAGCATGCAACGCAGGTCAAAGTTTGCTTCCAAAGTCGGTGACTATTAAACACTTTGGTTTCGTAACTCTTTTAACCAAAGTCAAGAGGTCAGAGAGTCTGTTTCAGTTACTCACGCAAACCCAGACCTTTAGCCACTGGCCTCCAGACAGGTAAACTAATTACAGACTACAAAAAAAAAAAAAACAATCATCTCTCCTGCTAAGCCTGTTTCTCAAAGCTTCCTTTACCATCAGCATGAAGCAGGTTCAGTTGGTTCAGTGTTGGTTTTACCAATCTAACAGCATTTTGCTAATTTTTATTTTAGTGGCTAGTTTGTATTAATTTGTATCCCATTCATACTTTTAAGTAGGTTTTTCTCATCTATAATGAGAGGTGGAGTTTGGGGTGGAGTAGAGGATTTGAAATGAACGAAATCTTGTTAATTTGTAGACTTTTCTGGCCATAAATAAATTTGATAGATATGTTTTATCGTGTAATAGAGCTGGGTTTTACTGGAAAACTAGTTTGCTTTTCCACAGACTAGAGAGCCAACACAGAGACAAGTTTTACAAAACCAAATATATCTCATCTTTTCAGCAATGCTAGTGTGGAGGCACCTATCACAATGCTGAGCCCCAATTTGCATATTGTCTGTCCAAAATAACATTTGATAAAATGGGTGTCGCAATTTGTATTATCCTTAAAGAGAATTACAAAGTTAACCAGATGGCTAACTATTTCCAATATAAGAATTGGAAGAGCAGATCCATGCTCTTCCTCTTGGCTATTATTGACCACAACAATGTGTGTATTGAACATGAAATACCACAAACATAGTGAATTGACCACAACATTGTGGATTTTTTAAATGATGGGTTTGGCCATTAAATGTTGATTTCATGTAACTATGCAAACACTTAAATAATTCTGAGAACTAATATAAGCAATTGTAAGAAATGAGTCTGCCTCGACCCAACTTCCACTCTAAATGGTGAATTGATGCTCATTTCCCAAAAGGGCTGACTAAGAGAAGTCAACAGTTTGTTGTCTCTGCATTGTTTGAGGTGACTACATCTCGACCAAATGGTAACAATTGTAGAATGGGGATGGGTGTGGTGCACAGAGAACCATCTCATCAATGGTGTTGAAACTGCATTAACATAGAGAGATAGGAAATACAGCTGGGTCAACAGCCAAGGAGCAACTTCATTTACATCTAAAGGCAACAGCTAAAACAGTATAAAGGTTTGAGTTTAAGAACGTTCGGGGTTCATTCTGACTCCGGTGAAACCAGGGTACTGCTGTGTACTTTGAGACTGCTATGCTGAATAAACATCTTCATTGAGATTTCTACGTCGTCCTCATTTTTTCTTACACTGGCGAGCCATCCAGCGAGGACTTCCAAAACAACAAAGGAGAGAAAGGTAAGAAAAGCGGGTTTTCTTATTACATTTTTGTTGTCAGGAATCCCCCTCGTTTAAAAAAATCTAGAAAAGAGGAATTAGGACAGAAGAGAATTTGTATTGTTCAGTTTTAGCAGAAGGAGTTCTTAAGCCTATTCTGTACAATTTTGTTTAAGATTCTAATGAAACTGAATTAACCCGACGTAGTGTGGTAGCAGAATTGTATTGAATTGTTGTTTCTAAAGTAATTGAAGCAAAGGGCTGAAGTTTAGGTTTCTAAAGTAACTGAAACTTAGTGTTGATCTGTAATAATTCTAGTGGCAGAATTGTATTGGAATTGTTGTTTCTAAAGTAATTGAAACAAAGTGATACGTTTCTAACATAAGTGAAACTGATTTTTCATAAACTGAAGTTTTCATAATTGTGGAAATTCTAAAGTAACTGAATTGATTTGACGCAGTGTGGTCTCAAAAACAATTATATTTGGTAGGGTATCTGAAACTGTTAACTATTTTTTTTTCCTGAGATTTTACCTAATGTAATGTAGCAGTGTTTTAATTGTTAAATTACAACACAAAGGACTGATGTAGATTGGTTTTATCTGATAACTTACAGATAAAAATTTGAAGCTGTTTTGAGTGTAGTTTAGAATTTGAGGCCTGATGAAGTGTGGCTATGTTCAATAGACACTGAAGTACAGACATTTTGATGGTCTTGTTTTTTTTTTTTTTTTTTATTCATTTGCACAGGAGCATTGAATAATTGTACCAACAAGTAGTAAAATAACTTGATAATGTTCAGTCAGTAAAGAAATAAAATCTATTGAATTACTGAAGAGAACTTAAGATTGTGAAAATGGAAGAGATGATGGTTAAATACATTGCCAAGCATGGCACAGTTGGAATTTTTGATGGTATAGAGAAAGTCGTAGATAAGCCATATGAATGGGCTGTCTCTAAATTTGAAAATTTTTCCAAAATGCCAAAGAACAATAAAGGAAAAATTGCCAATGCACTTCAAGCTGTTCTTGCATCATACAAGGTAACTAGAAAGAGAGTAGTGGAGTTAGAAGCTGAAAATGAGAGACTCAGTGTTGGGGCAATTGCTTCAAAATATTACCAGGCTAGTGAAACATTATGGAAGGAAGAGAAGATCAGAATGCAGAATGAGATTGCACGTCTGAAAACTCATAAAGACTTGTTGGCATCATCTGTAGAAACATTGTACAGTAATTTGGAAGAAGCAAGGGCTACTTGTAACTTCTTCATAAAGAATAGCCTAACAGAGAATAACACCAGTGAGACATTAAATGCAAATAGAGGTCCAAAAATGACAGACATTCAGGAAGATGATAATGAATGGGAGAAAGATTCTCAGTCAGTCAGTAGTCAATGCTCAGACTGTACAGTTAGATTTCCTATGGCACCAGTTCACTCTAATACCACCATGCATACTAGAGAAGCAGGGCTAGAATCAATGACCCATAACACGGTCAGAGGGTTTAACCCAAATGAACTAGAAGCTGTGATTGCAAATATTGGGACATTTGATCCTACTGAACAAGATCCTTTAGATTTCCTAAAGAGGTTAGAGGAATATGCAGAGGTGTACAAATATACAGATGGTGATGCATGTGTGTTGCTAATAATGTGCTTGCCTGAAACTTTGTCTGGGGCTTTATCTCAGAAAGTAAAAGACAAAACTGCAAACAAGTCAGAGAGGAAACAGGCACTGCTTGAAGTCTTAGGTGTGATGTCTGTTAACTGGGATAAAATATCTGAGACACACATGAAGAAAGGGGAACACCCAAGAGTATTTTCTGAACGATTGTTGGAGATGTTTAAAACATTCAGTGGCAATCCTGATATTACTCATGATGACGTCAGTTTCAAGTCTGCTTTGATTAATAAGTGTGACCCACTTACTCATTCTGCTGTGACAATGCTTGTGACGCCACTCTCTGATTATAATGACATTATTGGTAAAATGACACAGTTTTACAACAATAATGCAAATTCACAGAGGCAAATGAAAGATGCGAGACATCCTGTTGCTGCCTTTGCAAGCAGAGAATATTCAAGCTCATCCAATGGTTTCCATCACAGAGCAAGGAAATTTACACGTGTGAATGCGGAGGGTGTTGTTCTTTGTTATGCATGTGGAAATGCTGGTCACATTGCGAGGAATTGCCAGGACAGTGCAAAATCTCAAAGCATTGTTTGTCATGCATGTGGAAAAAATGACCACATAGCAAGACATTGTTTAGAGAAAAGGAGGAAAGACCAGGGAGTTGTTTGTTTCAGATGTGGAATTATGGGACACAAGGTAATACAGTGTCATGTTTCAGTCAAAAGAAGGACAAGTTATAAAGATTTACATAAGAAAATAGCCAGGCTAGAAAACCAGCTGGAAGAGTTGAAAGGAATGAAGGAAAGACCCATTCACACCTTTGCAGACACATCACTGCATGACAATGACTGTAACTCAGTCTCAAGCAGATGCTGATGTGAATTGGAGGAATTGTTTCATGATAGTACAATATTTTAGAAAGATATTTTTACTATCAAAACGGGGGTGATTCTGTATAATTTCTGAGAAATTATTTTTAATTATATTTATTGTTTAAATGTAATTTATGATACATGTTTTAATGTAATTATTATTTTTTAAACAATGATATTACTGTTGTGTGATGCTTGTATGTGAGAAGATTCTTGTGGGGGAAAGGGGGGGGCAACCTCTTCTTTTTATTCTCATTTCAGATTGAAAGGTGTGGTGAAAGATGATCCAGTTATGAGTGAGACAAGCAGGCCAGTATGACCAGTGGAGGAGACGATGAGTTTATGCAAAGAACAAGGTTCTTCAAGAGAACAGACAGATTCAGAACCACAGGGCGGCCCAGTATTGATCAGAATGTTCAAGCCCTGATGAGAGCCAGAAACCAAGAAGCCTTGATCACAGAAACCAAAAAGAGATCCAAAGCTCCAGGCCCAGCATCAATTAGAATTTTCAAGATCCAGATGACATCTAGAAACTCAGAGATGGTGAAGAAGATCAAGAAACCCAGAGATGGTGAAGAAGATCAAGAAACCAAGCGATGCCACTGACATTAAGAACCAAGAGATGTGGATGAGATTAAGAACCCAGAGACGCTGATGAAGTTCTAGAAACCCAGAGACACAGAAAAGTTGGAACAGCACAAAATGGAATACCAGTGACTGCTTTTTCAAGAAAGACTTGTTGTCCTGATGTAAAGACTGAACAGTGGAAAAGAGAAAGAAAAGCTCAAACCATTTTTAGAGACTGGGAAGTTAATGAAAACAAAAGGGCAAAATACGCACCCACATCGAAGGCCTAAAAGCCTAAGGACACAGACTGACACATGAAAAAAAACAAATACATACATGCACACACAAATACATATTGATAGATTATATATTGCTGTACAAAAATGCATATGTGTGGATGTCGTCAGGTTGTCCACACTGAGAAAAAAAAAAAAAAAAAAAAAAAAAAAAGATAATAAAAAAAAATGTTGCATACAGAAATGTAGAATGCATATTGCTGTCCATGAAAGCACACTTGGATAAAAGATGTCTACGCTGAGAAAGTGGACGCAATATGTTTGAAAAGAAAAAAGAAAAAAGAAAGAAAGGAAAACACAGGAAAATTTGCACACACAGTTTGTTGTGTAGTGAGTGCACATATGTTATCTAGTGAATACAAATGTGGTGTAGGTAATGTGAATGTTTAATGTTTCTAATGTTTTCTAATGTTTGATTTTAATGAGGATGTCAACACTAGACAGAGTGAAAAAAAAAAAAAAAAAAAAAACAGATAAAGAAAAAAAAAAAAGGGAAATGCTTGCACACATAAAGGCTTGTTGTGTAGTGAATGTATATATGTTGTGTAGTGAATGTACATCTGGTGTAGTTCATGCAAATGTTTAATGTTTTTATTGTTTGATTTTTAATGTGGATTTAATTTGGATTTTAATGAGGATCTCCACACTGAGAAAATGGATAGTGAGTGAAAAAAAAAGAACAATGTTTGCACAAAATGGACAATGCTGTGCAATGATTGTACATATGGATAAAATATGTACATGCTAAGAAAATGAACGAGAAGAAACACACACGCATGCACACAAGCATGTGCACACACACGCACACACACACACACAGAAAGACACAAACACAGACAGATGGACACACACACACACACACACACACAATTTTCTCTATTGAATGATGTTCTTGCTCCTTTGGCTTTTGGCTGTAGTACCTTTAGATTGATACATTAGAATATTAGATGTCATGGTTCTCATGTGCTCCTCTCTTAAACCCAAGAAATTGTTTGTATTTTATAGTTCCAAATTTGAAGAAGAGACTATGACAACCTGCCTAATTGGAAGGAGCAATAACCAGTGTGCATGAGGTGATGACCCCAAGACGGGTAAGATTCTTCGGTGCCCAGCCAAGAACAACCTAAGCCAGGGCTTCACCGCCACTGGGCACCTGCCCATGAAGGGAGGTGTAATGTGTGAGAGAGTGGTTGTGATGCTTCTTTCTGGGCCAAAGAGCATCAGAGAGGGGACTGTAAGAAATGAGTCTGCCTCGACCCAACTTCCACTCTAAATGGTGAATTGATGCTCATTTCCCAAAAGGGCTGACTAAGAGAAGTCAACAGTTTGTTGTCTCTGCATTGTTTGAGGTGACTACATCTCGACCAAATGGTAACAATTGTAGAATGGGGATGGGTGTGGTGCACAGAGAACCATCTCATCAATGGTGTTGAAACTGCATTAACATAGAGAGATAGGAAATACAGCTGGGTCAACAGCCAAGGAGCAACTTCATTTACATCTAAAGGCAACAGCTAAAACAGTATAAAGGTTTGAGTTTAAGAACGTTCGGGGTTCATTCTGACTCCGGTGAAACCAGGGTACTGCTGTGTACTTTGAGACTGCTATGCTGAATAAACATCTTCATTGAGATTTCTACGTCGTCCTCATTTTTTCTTACACAATGCTAAGTGTTCACGGGATGAACTATAGGCTGAATTGTAAACTTAATTCTACTTCATCAAGTTATTATATATTACTCATTCAAATATGTAAAAAATATTATAGATCATAGGGAAATGTGTATAATTAATCATAACTATAGTTATTTACAATAATTATTCATATTTATTTCCCTATATATCAGCTAGTTTTGCTACTCTACACAATTTACGCACAGCACGAAAGAATTCACATACAATATTCACACATTCTTGAGTGATCAATAGGAGAATTTACTTGTCAAATTTACTTGTAAGCTGCATTTTCTGCTCCTTTAAAAAATGCTAATGTTGAGTTTCATCAGATTTTTTTATTTTAGTTTCTGCAGGATTTCACATGCATTTTTCTAAGCTCATCTTTGTCTTCAAATTAAAGCTTATACTGCTTTGATAAGTGGTATAGACCCTTGTAAAATAATGCAACCTCAATATTTTTTTTATTTTCCTCACTCACAAGAAAGTGTTTCGTTTCCTATTAAATGATTTTAGTCTAAAAGCCACTAAAGCCAGAATTTAGCACAACTACATACTTGGGTTTTACCACCTTCCACAATAATAATTAGACTCCTAATCTTTCAAATTTTCATAATCAATATGACAGACTAATGCATAAAAATATTTAATACAGGCAGAAATTGGACAACATCTTCTGTTCATAATGCATTACCATTCAAGTGACTTTTGGCCCGCAGGTAGCTCACACTTAGCTTCAGTATGGTGAGTTTGTCCAGCATGGATACGATCTCCTGCGGGAAAGGGATCTCGCTGGCCAAGCTGTCCAGCTCTTCATTCAGCCGATCCCGATGTCGTTTGGAGGGATTGGATTTAACACATGTAAGAGGCTGCTTCACACTAACATAAAAAGAGAAAAACACGACATTACTTTTTTAAGGACAATTTGGAAGTTCTCATATGAACATTTGCTTTAGAAATAGAAGACATTTTTAAATCAATCGGTCATACTGTACTCTGTCAGTCCCCACACTGTGTACTCTCAAATGTTCGCCTACATATTAAGCAATTGTATTATGCATTCTGGTTCATTCTGGTCAGAGGTAATCAAGCAATGTTTTAGACATGGTCCACCGCAATTTGGTAAAAAGATGGCAAAACATCAATATAAAATAAACACTAATATAAAAAAAAAACTATTACCTTTTTTGGACAGGTTTCCTCCGTTTGCGACTTGCATAAATATTATTGGAGCTCATCTCCAAAGAAACAGATTCGTGGTTTGTCAGTGTTTTTTTCTCAGTGCTAGCAGGCTAACCCTAATCTGCCTTGGGTTAGAGGTTAGCTTTTTCCCAAAAAGCACAAAATTACTCAGAAGTGCTCTTAAAATCTGAAGCATTCACCTATTTTATCAGTTAAAGCCCAGTGGTAGACATAAGAGTAAATAAACACATCATGTCAGAGGGGCTATGCTAAACTTACAAGCTCTCTGTCAATCTAACCTCAAGAATTGGCTAATTTACTACAACACAGCCACTACCAAACGCACATTCTGCTATCCAAAAGTTAGAAGTTTTTGTAGTCTATCAATCATATACTAAAAACAGCCATAGCCTTGGCTAACTTGCGGTTAGTTTGGCAGAACTGCTGTAACTTTGTGACTTTTGACAGACTGATAAGATAAGAGCTCCTCCCTCACCCATTAGCCACCTGCTAACTACTTCCTGAAGTCATTTTCAGTCATGTTTGCAGTATAGGGAACTAGTTGAAGTATCAAAAACACCTGCCTGGGTCAACACAGTGGAATGAACCACCATTTACACAGTGAAATGTGTCCAGCTGCAACCCAGCATTGAGAGTAAAACCTTCAGTACACTCTCAGAAATAAAGGTACAGGAGCTGGGGCAGTACTTTTTCAAAAGGTACATATTTGGACCTGAAGGGTCCATAATGGTACCTCAAAGGTACTTTTTAGGTACATTTGGGCACTAATATGCACCTTTGAGGTACCACTGTGGACTCTTTGAGTACAAATATGTATCTTTTGAAAAGGTACTGCCCCAGTGACAGCTCCTAAACCTTAATTTCAGAGAGTGTACAGTACTAGGAATCACCCACACACTCTCCTATTCACACATTATGGATATTTAGGTTTTTCAATTTTGTCTTTGAACACCTAACCCCGCCCGTAACTATACCCCTCCTGGTGGAAACAGGAGAGTTGAAGTGCACATTTAATTCAGCAGTGAGAGACATCCCCAGACAGCTTCCTCTTGCATCCACAGTTATTCCTGTTGGATGTGGCTGTTGATACATCACAAAGACTTGCTGTCTTGGTTACAGATGCGCCAGCAAGACACACATCAACAATTTGTCCTCTTTTGTACTCTGATATTTGTCACCCAGTGGTGTCAAGTAACAAATAATAAATACTCAAACTACTGTAATTGAGTTGTTTTTCTCAGGAATTGTAATTTACTAAGTAGTTTTAAAAAGGTGTACTTTTACTTTCCCTTGAGTACATTTTAGTGCTGTATCAGTACTTTTACTCCACCACTTTCCTTCAACCTGAAGTCTCTACCCACATAGAAAAATTTCTCTGGCCCACACAATCAGCTTTTGCTTGGCTCACATGCCGCAGTGAATTACGGTACATGATTGGACCAAGTCTGGCTTCCATACAAGGGCCAAACATGGACCATATCTGGGCCAAGTCTCAGCCAAGTTAATAACCCATAACTGGGCCAGATATGTTGGTGTGTCACGACGGCAATGTGTTTGATAAACCCATGAAGCTCGAAGCAACCCGATTGGTAGTCTTTAGTCAAAAATAATTTAAATGCATTTAAAAGTGGGTCGAGATAGGCCAAACTTACGTGGCCCATATATACATTTTTAACATCTGGGCCAAATACTACATTTGATCTGGCCTAAGTCTTAAAGACGGTGCCACCTCTGCCAAACCCGAGCCATGTTTGGCCCACATGGTGTATGCCAGTGGCGGAAGAATGCCTGCTGTGCCAGCTTTATGCCAAATCTGGGCCAGAATTATTTGCTACCCTGGTACTTTATTTCCTGTCTATGGGTATTAATAGAAGGCAAATCGCATTGTAAGGAACTACCTTAAGACATGCAGCAAACTGTTTGGACGCAATAAAAGTGTCCAACATGATGTCCAAAATCTTTACACGCAATAACCCAGAGACTGTTTAGATACATGTCACTGATGAGAAGATGACGGATGTTTACTGTATGATGATCGAAATTGCCCTAAACTCCCAGCAGGCACAAGATGTCAACATGACATCAGATTGACGTTGTATCCCAACATCGTAGGATAATACATTTTGCTTGAAAATGAAAATCAGGTTGCCGTCAGAACTCAACGTCAGGCCAACATCAATGTCTAACGTCTAACCTAAAATCAACCAAATATCAACGTCTAATGATGTTACAGCTTGACGTTGTGTGGATGCTATCACTATAACATTTATCAGACGTTGGATTTTGGTTCGTAAACCTGATGTATAAATGTCAGAATTTGACGTCAATATGACGTTGGTTTAGTTGTTGATTACGTTGGATTGTGGTCACTTTCTAACACAACCTAAAATCAACCAAATATCAACGTTATTTCACATTGTTATTGGACATCAAAATAACGTTGTCCTTAGACGCTGGCTAGACTTGAATTTTGGTCACCTGATGTCACGACCTAAATCTAACCTAATATTACCATCTTATGACGTTGTGTGCCTTCTGGGCAATAACTAAATGCACTACAGAATGTTATATTTACACACATCCACAAATTACATGTAAATGCATCAGCTTTTTACACCGTAATACTCACTACTCTTGAGTACTTTTGAAAGGGCTACTTTTTACTCATACTTTGAGTAATATTTACAACAGATACTTTTACTCTACTTGCACTACATTTAGGCAAGTAATGGAACTTTTCCTTGAATATGATTTTTCAGTACTCTTTCCACCACTGATGTCACCGATAATGTTGTGTGCATTGCAATATTTTAAGCAAAACTGTGCTAATTAAACACTATTAATTAAACCTTCTGCTCTTGGTGGAATGTGCAATCAATGAAGATTGGCCACCAGGCAGGTCAAATTTAGCCAACACTGGGTGTCATGGTGGCGCAGTGGGTAGCACGATTGCCTCACAGCAAGAAGGGCGCTGGTTCGAGCCCCGGGTGGGTCAATTGGCATTTCTGTGTGGAGTTTGCATGTTGCTCCGACATGTTTCCCCCACTGTCTAAAGACATGCGGTACAGGTGAATTGAATAAGCTAAATTGACCGTAGTGTATGTGTGTGAATGCAAGTATGTATTGGTGTTTCCCAGTGTTGGGTTGTGGCATAAAACATATGCTGGATAAGTTGGCGGTTCATTCCGCTGTGGCGACCCCTGATTAATATAGAGACTAAGGCGAAAAGAAAATGAATGAATGACCTCCAACACTCAATTAGCCAGTGTTTCAGTTGGTATATAATTTAGTTTTTTAGATGGACTAAAAATCTGTCAGTCCGTGTTTGGTTTCCTAAAGACACACAACATTTTTGATGACACTTTCTGTCAGAATCAAAGTTTTGTATTAGTCACTGCCAGGGGAAAGTAATTTAGGTTGTAACCATGTAGAAGAAGTGATGTTTTGGTTCCATTATCTGATCATTTTAAGATTAAGCGACTGTTGTTGGCTTTTCAGCTGTAGTACTGCGAATACAATTATTTGTTTAAATTAATTAGTATGGAAACATCCCATTTTAGTATATAGATACACGAGGGCGATTCTAGGATTTTTTTAATAGGCTGGCACAGTGTGGCACCGTCTCCCTCCTGTGCCAACCTATTAAAAATCCTAGAATCGCAGTACTACATCTGTAAAGCCAACAAAAGTCACTTAACCTTAAAGATTAGATTAAGAAACCAAACTATCTCCTCTGCTTGTAGACATGGTAAACATCTCTACTTAAATTTGTTTGTAGAACCTCCCTTATTCAATGTTAAGCTAACTTTCTATTCACAAAGCATATTAAATGAGTAAGTTTCAAATTACAAATAAGTTTGGTGAAAATAAAATATGTGTGAAATAATGTTCCATCACTGTATCAATCAGTTTAACAAATATGTGGATTCAAATAATAATAACATACATATTCTGTTCTGTACTTATTCAAATGTAAGTTAAACTTTTGATATTACTTTAAATCTTAGAAAGAATGCTAAATTTATTGTTAGGCTACATTAAGTGCTAAATGTGTATACTGCACATGTCTATACTACACCAATGACATTGTGGGTGTCTTTTTTTATAAACATGTAAGATATAAGATGATTATTTGACTATTATCCATCATTATTATATTATACTGCAATCTATAAACAGATTGTTGTGCAGCTAAATGAATGATGTAATTTAATATTTATTGAAATTGGCCGTAGTGTGAATGAGAGTGTATAGGTTGCAGCTGGAAGGGCATCCGCTGCATAAAACATATGCTGGATAAATTGGCGGTTCATTACGCTGTGGCGACCCCAGATTAATGAAAAGACTAAGACGAAAAGAAAATGAATGAGTGTATGAAATAACCTAGTTTCCAGTCGTGTGTGTTGCATAAGGATTGTCTGAATGTCTGTTTCTCTCGCCTCCTAGCAGCCATCAAGTATCGTTAACCTTTAGCGTCATCTGGTGTACAATAATAAAATAGACTCTTTCTACCGTGTTTACTTGACGCTTGTTCAAATGTAGGTCAGAATCAGAATAGTTTCTCTTTGTGCCTATTCAAATAAAACTTAAACTTGTCTTCATGTATCATGCTTTAGATGAATCTAATTCCTATCCCCTAAAATAACTTTCATTTTCTCTAGCAACTATCTGCCGAGCTCCTTTTAAGGGACAATACAAGGAACCGGTTTCAGTGTTTTCTGGAGAGACTTATGAAAACATTTGTGTGTATTTCCTGTTACAAAAAAAAAAAAACAATGAAAAAGAGCCCAACAAAAGCCCAAGTTTGCTCTTATTTTAGTATACATTTTACACTTTGATAGCCTACGTGAAATTACTCACGGATAATTTTGAAGTGTCTTGCTTTTAGAATTTTGCCATAGTATATTTGCCATAAAGTGAATAGCCATAAATTATTAAAGGCTAAATATATAATTTTAGAGTCTTAATGTACAAACACAACTTCTCCTCACCACTGCTCCATTTGGAACAACCAAAGTATTGTTTACAAAAACAAAATATTATTTTTCGAGAAATGGTTTTTAAATGATATTTTTTTTTATTAGTCAATTATTAGATGACAATGGTAAGTTATATTAATTTTCTGAGTTTTCTAAAAAGCAAGAAGGTTGCTGGTTCGAGCTCCAGCTGGGTCAGTTGGCATTTCTGTGTGGAGTTTGCGTGTTCTCCACGTGGATTTCCTCTGGGTGCCCCCACAGTCCAAAGCCTAGTGGTATGGGTAAATTGAATATGCTAAATTGGCCGAAGTGTATGTGTGTGAATGAGTGTGTATAGGGGTTTCCCAGTGATGGGCTGTGGCTGGAAGGGCATCCGCTGTGTAAAACATATGCTGGATAAGTTGGCGGTTCATTCCGCTGTGGCAACCCCTGATAACTAAATGGACTCAGCCCAAAAGCTTGTATTGCTCAAAATATTTTTAAATAATTTTCCTTAACTTATAAACATGTGATTTTGGGTAATTATGTTAAGGATCGCTCTTTAAAAGATGCTGGTTTTATTATAAACTTATTATTATTATTATGTAAATTTAACATACATAAATTCAAGTTTGCCAAAAGCAAACCTCTCTTGATGGTGCTAGAAAAAGAGATTCAAATGTATAAAAGTAATTTCTAAGTCTAAAATTAGAAACGCAATTAAAACAGTTAAAATATGCTCCTCCTTTAACATTTTTGCATAAAAATGTTTGTAAATATAAATTTTCTGTATAAAAGTGCATTTAATAACTCTTGTTAATAACTAAAATTGGAAAATGTGTGTAATTATTACACCCCTGAATTATTAGCCCCCCTGTTTATTTTTTCCTCAATTTCTGTTTAACAGAGAGAAGATTTGTTCAGCACATTTCTAAACATAATAGTTTTAATAACTTATTTCTAATACCTCATTTATTTGATCTTTGTCATGATGACAGTAAATAATATTTGATTAGATATTTTTCAAGACACTTCTATACAGCTTAAAGTGACACATAAAGGCTTAACTAAGTTAATTAGGTTAACTAGACAGGTAAGAGTAATTAGGCAAGTTATTGTATAATGATGGTTTGTTCTGAAGACTATGAAAAAAATAGAGCTTAAAGGGGCTAATAATTTAGAACTTAAAATGTTTTTTAAAAAATTAAAAACTGCTTTTATTCTAGCCGAAATAAAACAAATAAGACTTTCTCAAGAAGAAAAAAAATATTATCAGACATACTGTGAAGATTTCCTTGCTCTGTTCAACATAATTTGGGAAATATTTAAAAAAGAAAAAACATTTCAAAGGGGGGTTATACATTCTGATTTAAATTGTATTTATACGTAATTTGATAATTATGTACCCTCTCCTCTGTTTTTTAATTTTATTTCTTCTTTTATCATTTAATCCATTTTGTTAAGGAATGTGAAGTGATTTTTGTTGTATAATAAAACTGTATATGCTGGTTCTTGTTAATAAAGCACAAAAAAAAAAAAAACATCTGACCCCATCATAAATAGTGAATCGTGAGAAGTTGCCATTTCATTTCTATTATAATTCCTTATACCCCGCAGGGTTATCAAAAGTTGGAAAACTTTTTTTTCCCCTTTAGGACTGATAAACAACAACAAAAAACATTCTAAAAACAGTGTAATAGTGAAAAGTGTAAGTTAAACAGTGGAAGGAAGTCCGATAGAGAAGCACACGCTTCTCTGAAAATAAGCTGCAGCGCCCGCCCACACACACACACACGCACGCACACACACACACACACACACACACACACAAAACAACGATGTACGATTCACAAGCAAGCTTCTCCCCCATCTCCCCCATTAGCCAATCATCGTTGTTCTTACTCTCGCTCGAACCGCCGTCTAACCAATTGTCGTGTTCGTTTTTTCAGAGGTAGCAGTGGCGGTAATGTTATGGAGTTTTCTCCCCTGCTCATCAGTGGCAAATAGGAGACCCAGGCCTACTGGAAACGCTAGTTTTACCGGCACTTAAAAATCAGCATTCAAGTGGTGGTGGTGAATACATCACGTTTAGTCCTGCATGAGAGCCAACGAGCGCATCAAAACATGGTGGTTCTCAAAATTAGAGACCAGGTAAGTGATGTCAGAAACAGCTAGCCGAGTTCGGCTAACAAGTGCTAACACGCTAGTCAACTGCCCAACAACCGCACAGGCGATTACACAGTCCAAAGCCATGTAATGAAAGCAGTTCAACAGAGTAAATACACGCTGCATTACGCTGTAAGAGAATAAGAATGTGAAACGCTTTTATTTGGGTGTGTGCTATCTCTTGCATTGGGATTGTGGCTAATAGTTGCTAAGCTAAATGTGCGCGAGCCACGATATTAGTTTATCAGATCACGGGTTATTAAGTGTACAAATTTTGCCTTCTGTAATATGAAACGTGTAATTTTAAGTCGCACAAATCTACAGTTACTCGTTGTGTACATGATTAGGCAACAGTTGGCTTCGTGAGGTTAAATAGTTAACATTTCTTTGCATTGCTGGCTGTGAAAGTGCAAAAAATCTAAGTTGGTTTTGCCTTATTTCAGTGCTGGGTTTGAAGTTAACTACAGTGATAACTTTCACGAAAGTCTGCTAGATGACAACTTTTCAGAATGCACGACAGGTGTATGGCTGTCTTTCAGTGATGGACAAACTTGGCCACTGGTCCCAGATAGAAGAATAATTCATATAGCAGTTTAAAGAGTGTAATGTCGAATTTGCTTTTGGCATTTTCACGTGGCAAATAATGTGAACTTAACTGTCTTTATTTAAGCGAGGTGTCTTGCATGGTGCTGATTCCAATTTAGAGTGACCTTACAAGTGGAGCAGAGATGTCACGTATTTTGGACATTTGACCTTTGTAATCATGACACTGCCAGAGTTGCTTTATTTGATTATTGCCATTATAAAGCAACCATGTTACTACTTGTATATCTACATTTTTAAATGTGTCTTTATGTAACATTACAGGTTTATTTTGTGCATGTATTTCTTTTTTTGGACTAATGCAACCATTTTCATTTATTTGGTTGATGGATGCTTATCAGGGCTGTGTGATTATTATTATTATTTAATTTTTATTATTTTATTTTTTTTAAGGGAAAATATCTAATTGCAATTTTTTTTGACAAATATTTTGATTTTGCGATTTAATTTTGTAGTCAAACTTCAGCTCAATAATCTGTATCGTAGCTTCTTACTGCTAAAATGCAGTGACTGTTAGTAAAAAAAAGGAACTTAAAAGATAATAACTAACTTAAACATTTATTCAAATTTGATTTAAATATTCAGAAATGAAACACTAATTTTTCTCTATAGCAAACAGTAACCACAAATAAAATGACCTTACCTTTCTGTAAACAAGTTGAACTCAAATTATAGAGATAGTGTAGCTTATGGCCCGTTTCCACTGAGTGGTACAGTACGGTTTGGTACGAGTCACCTTTATCAGGCTTGCGTTTCCACTGCTAAAAGGGTACCAATGGTACTCTTTTGGTGGGTGTGGTGTACGACAGAAAGTTTCAGTCAACGTCATTCTCGCTCGAAAAAATGTCAAAGTAAAGCTGTACGGGTCGTTCACATCATATGAGAAGCACAAAACAGATGCTTTACACACATAAATACTTGTGTATAAATGTTCATTACTAACTTTTCTATGAACATGATTTGATTATAACTACAGATCAATGATGAAAATAACCGACTGTAACGTCTGCAGTTATATAAAATAAATAAATGCAACATGTATGAACACATACAGCCCTTTACAGTCTCTGATATGTTACCAATTACAGAAACTACACAGCATACATTTAGTTCTTATCATCATATTCGTTCTTCTGTTAGTGTAAGTAAACATCTTTTTGCAGTATTTGCACACAGGTTGTGTTTTGTCTGGCACACGTCACCTCTGTCATTTTATAAAAGTAAAAAGGTAACGAAGACAATTGATTTCTTCAGTGAACAGTAAAAATGATATTAAGCTAAAACTGTGGTCATTGATTATTCTAAAAATACAATCAATAGTTACTGGCAATTTAAAAAGTCATAAAATAAATAAATAAATAAATAAATAATAGCATATGCAAGCAAGACAAAATTAATAAATGTATGTGGCTCCTGACTCTAGGAAATAGAACAACCAGTGCAAGAAGCTCAACACTATTTACAGCTATATTACCTTTCATAACCACCAGCTAATCCAGATCCTCAATCATGGAGTATTTCCCAAAATCTGGATCGTTTTCTATCAGGAGAATTTAAGCACCCACAATAAGCACAAACACCCTTTTTAATAAAATAAGAATACTTTCTGTAAAACAAACTAAGATAAACACAAGAGTGTATATGTTATTAACATGACTACAAACTTGCGCTTCACACTGTAGTGTAGTTGTTTAGGACCGTTGGTTGAAGTTGTGGATTAATGGTATTAATGTTGTAAATTTTCCTCATTGTCTTGCACAGACAGCTTTTATTTAGCTTTTTTTTTTTATTTGGCTCTCAACTCTCTGTAGACCTGCCCTGCTTATGCGCTTACAGTGCATCTCAGGTGTTTTCTGGGAGTTGAACTCATAACCTTGGCATTACTCATTCTGAGTTCTCCCAGTTGCCCTCCAGGAGAAGAGTTTGGTATTGAGTTGTTTTAGTGTTTCTACATGTTTACATCAGTCAGTGTGTGTTGTCCCCCGTTAAAGAGGATGTGGCGATAGCGAAGAGCTCATCTCCATGGTGATGGCATTAACTAGAGGAGCTCGTTAAAAGAAACAACATGATCGCAACGCTTGAATAGACGTTTAAAACCCCTGTGTGCATGCAGAGCGCAGGCTGCATTTGACAAATAGAGCCCTGTCTCTGCTTAAAGCCACTAAAGGAGTCTTTTCAAATGAAGCTTTTCTCAAGCACAAGTGCTTGCTTGTTATGTTCTCCCAAAACTCAGTGTGTGTTGGTTCTTCAACTGACAGCCTGCCCTGAGCTCAACTAGATAAGGATAACCTAGTGAAGATCTGAACCCTGTAGTGTGTGTGTGTGTGTAAGGGCTGCACATTAAATCAAATCGAAATCGCGATTTAGCAAAAGCTGTGATTGTCATTCACATCTTGTTAGGGAACAATTGTTCTTCTGGGATCAGTAGTAACTCCTCCATAGGCCAGAGTAGGGCTGAACAATAATGGCCTGTTTCCACTGAGTGGTATGATACAGGTCACCTTTATCAGGCTTGCGTTTCCACTGCTAAAAGTTTACATATCAGATGAGAAGTATTTCTCACAAAACAGATGCTTTATACATACAAATACATGTGTATAAATGTTCATTACCAACTTTTCAATGTGCATGATTTGATTATAACTGCAGATCAATGACAGTGCAAAATAGCCTACTGTAACGTCTGCAATTATATAAAATAAATAAATGCAACATATATGAACGCATACAGCCCCTTACAGTCTCCGATATGTTACCAATTACAGATAAACTACACACAGCATACGTTTAGTCCTTATTTAACCTCTCATCTGTATTTTTAATCTTTACCAGCACGTGTAACCTCTTGTTAGAAAGTAATTTTATCATTCTGAGTTCATAATACTCCATAAAGTGATGATAATAATTAGGGCTGGACGATATGGCAAAAATTTATATCACAAACAATATATTTCGGTCGGTATGATATAATTCCGATATCGATATGGACGATATTAAAAAGACAGGAAAAAACTGCCAAGAACGCACACAATGCATGTCTGTACCTACAAATGTCAGCAAAGTGAATTTGCAAAGTCTACAGGGAGTGCAGAATTATTAGGCAAGTTGTATTTTTGAGGATTAATTTTATTATTGAACAACAACCATGTTCTCAATGAACCCAAATAAACTCATTAATATCAAAGCTGAATATTTTTGGAAGTAGTTTTTAGTTTGTTTTTAGTTTTAGCTATTTTAGGAGGATATCTGTGTGTGCAGGTGACTATTACTGTGCATAATTATTAGGCAACTTAACAAAAAACAAATATACTGTATACCCATTTCAATTATTTATTTTCACCAGTGAAACCAATATAACATCTCAACATTCACAAATATACATTTCTGACATTCAAAAACAAAACAAAACAAATCAGTGACCAATATAGCCACCTTTCTTTGCAAGGACAATCAAAAGCCTGCCATCCATGGATTCTGTCAGTGTTTTGATCTGTTCACCATCAACATTACGTGCAGCAGCAACCACAGCCTCCCAGACACCGTTCAGAGAGGTGTACTGTTTTCCCTCCTTGTAAAACCCGAAAAGGCCCCACAAGCTCATCTTTGATGATACCAGCCCAAACCAGTACTCCACCTCCACCTTGCTGGCGTCTGAGTCGGACTGGAGCTCTCTGCCCTTTACCGATCCAGCCACGGGCCCATCAAGACTCGCTCTCATTTCAGCAGTCCATAAAACCTTAGAAAAATCAGTCTTGAGATATTTCTTGGCCCAGTCTTGACGTTTCAGCTTGTGTGTCTTGTTCAGTGGTGGTCGTTTTTCAGCCTTTCTTACCTTGGCCATGTCTCTGAGTATTGCACACCTTGTGTTTTTGGGCACTCCAGTGATGTTGCAGCTCTGAAATATGGCAAAACTGGTGGCAAGTGGCATCTTGGCAGCTGCACGGTTGACTTTTCTCAGTTCATGGGCAGTTATTTTGCGCCTTGGTTTTTCCACACGCTTCTTGCGACCCTGTTGACTATTTTGAATGAAACGCTTGCTTTGATCACGCTTCAGAAGCTTGGCAATTTTAAGAGTGCTGCATCCCTCTGCAAGATATCTCACTATTTTTTTACTTTTCGGAGCCTGTCAAGTCCTTCTTTTGACCCATTTTGCCAAAGGAAAGGAAGTTGCCTAATAATTATGCACACCTGATATAGGGTGTTGATGTCATTAGACCACACCCCTTCTCATTACAGAGATGCACATCACCTAATATGCTTAATTGGTAGTAGGCTTTCGAGCCTATACAGCAGGGCTATTCAATTAGTTTGTCTCAGGGGCCAGTTTATGAAAAGCATCCCAAATGAAGGGCCGGAGAGATATGACTTGCAATATAAGTGATGACACAACTGCATATAAGAGCCCATATGTTGTATTTTTGCTCCTTAAGACACCCGCGTTGTATTTGTCTACATTAAAATGTTAATATATATTGTATTTTGAAACTATATAATATCACTGCATTGTACAATAAGTTTTTTTAACAAACATTCAAATGTTGTATTTCACAGCACAACAAAATCAGTGTATTGCTTAAGTAGGCTTCTTCTACATTCAGACACATTTATATGTTCTGTTTTGAACTGCATAACAATATGGATGCAACAATTATAGATTTTGGTTGTACGATTATATAGTGTGAAGAATAAGCAGGGTTTCACAGTTTCACGTCTAATGTAAATTTAAGCTTTATATTAGCAAGATTTAGATCTGGACATCCCTAACTAATATTAAAAAACCTTTAAAAGGCATTTTCATTAGTAATAGTTTTTATGCTGAAGGTTTTTCTGTGCTTTTAGGGCTACACAATTTATTATGTGTGTGTTTATAGAGAGGAACGGGAGAAAATAATAATATTATAAAAGTGGTTATGAAGGTCAGCGCCAATATTTTGATTAACTGTTGTTATCATCTGCGTTCATACATACATAATTTTAATAATAGTTTGTCTAACATGTGTTTTGTTTACATTGCACTGAAAGCTAAGCACAACTCTCACCGCTACAGCATGAGATGTTTTCTACTGCGTGCGCCCAGAGAGCCGCGAGCGCATTGCTCCGCTTGCGCCCGCATATTGGCATATATTCTTACGACATAACAAACTTGCGCGCAAGAAAGACGTGATATGGGAACGGCCCCCGGCTATAGTTATTACAGTGTGCGTGCGTATTAGCTTCGGTGGACAAGCTCGGATCTTTAAACTAGTGCACAGTTGGCAACTTGGCTTAACTTTGTTCAGCAGTTTCGTTTCGTGCGGCAGAACAGAAATGCGGCTTAGAGAAGCCTTTACGATTAATTAACCGTGACGAATTAAAGCGCAGTTAATAGAGAAATCGGTTAATCATTGCATCCCTAATAACGATATCAGTGCATTGTACAAAAGACCTTTTCTACAAACATATTCAAATGTATTTGGCTGCTCTGGCCTAATGTCAGGTGACTCACGCTCTGCGCAGCTCGTGCTGTATTGAACAGACGCACGTCACTTCATAACTATAGCGGCCATTTTTTGACTGAACTAAATTTATTTCTGATGTCTTGGTCACACTATTTGGAGGGCCGGAACAAATTGCCTCGGGGGCCGGATTCAACCCGCGGGCTGCAAATTGAATAGCCCTGCTATACAGCTTGGAGTAAGACAACATGCATAAAGAGGATGATGTGGTCAAAATACTAATTTGCCTAATAATTCTGCACTCCCTGTATAATACCTCCAGTCTCTTATAACAGTTTGTCGTTTCTGAAAGAATCGGATGTCAGAAGCACTTCAATAATCACGCAAACGTTTTTATCATCAGCTCAAGAAGTTTGTTGCTTCAAATATAGACGCACAGGGAGTGCATACAAGAAAGCGAAACAAAGACAGCCTTGTAAACAACTATGGGGCACAGGGTAGATTCTGCTCTGGTTCTTGGCTTTGTGGCTGTTCTTCAAGATGACGACAAGGTTTGTTAAAGCTCGGTTCAACCATGGCTTGTTTTTATTTGTATATATTATTATGGTGTAATGTCTCGGCTGTGTATTTAAAAATAATCCTTTGTTTTCATTCTCCTGCTTGTGCACGAGGTAGTGACATATCTCTGTAAACCAATATCGTTCAGTTGCTAATCTTACTCCGCCTTTTATTGTGCTAGGTAACCTTACGAAAGGGTACCCAAAAAGCAGTACAGTTCACTTTTTGGGAACTTTTGACAGTGCAAATGGGCATAAAAGCGTACCGAACTTTACCGTACTATACCGTACCACTCAGTGGAAATGGGTCATAAATTGCATGCAGTTGTTGTGCGCATTTGTCTGTAAATCCAGCTCTTTGAATCTCTAGCACCTGTCTTCAGCTAGAGCAGTGTACACTTTGCAAAACATTGCATGTGATAGTCGAATCGCCAATAATCAATCTGCGATATAACCAGCTTTTTTTGCTTAGCTTCTCTGTGAACTATGGCCTTTTGTAGTAAATGTCAATGTTAATCCTGAAAGCATACATGTGCAAATATCACATATAATGCCTTTTTTCTCCATTTACTTCATAACTTATAAAATGATGTGGCTTCTTACACAGAACAAAGCACGTAACATATTTCAGAATAGCATTCAAAGGAGTGACAAGAATTGCATCGTTACATACTTTATTATCTGGAAAATTATAAGAAGAAGAACTCTGATAACCACATGTTGTCATGATCATGTGTTTATTAATCTCATTGAATCAAAGGAAAAAGGTTATATCTTATATTTATCTTGCTTGTAAGAATTTCACATAGTATTTCACATAGTATTTCCTGGGATACCTTGGGGGATATTTGGTTGTTCTGTGTGACTCGCAAAAGAGAGAGCGCCCTCTGGCCTTTCGAGGACGATTTACTACTGAACACATTACCGTACTTTCCTTAAATGGGGTGCTGGACAATTGCAACTTTTTTATTTATTTATATATATATATATACAACGTGACTAATAAACACTGATATGACAATATATGATTTAGCTGAATTGATTATAATTTTTCTAGATGTATTTAAAGTATATATAATAAGGGAATCCTAAGAATACTTTGAAATGTGTGTGCCTCCTTCTGTGTAAGAAGCAGCATTATCTCACAAAATAATTTATTTCAAGCACAATACTTTGTAAAAATGTGTTATTAAATGTGGAATTTTCTAGCCATGCAACCATATTTTTGAAATGGCATTTTCAGTTTTTGGCCAAAAGGCAAAATGGAAAAAAAAGGCTCTGCTGCAATATCCTGAGTTCTGGTTTGGATCTTTCTTCAACCATAGTCACTAGGTGGTGTGAAATGTCTTTCACACCGGATGCGGAAAGCACTGCTCTATGAAATCCATTCATTTCAATGACTTTGTTGTGCTGACCAAAGCACAAGATGAGTGGAGTGCACCGTTTACTAGCTAGTGTGCATACTGTGGACAAAGTTTAAAAAAGCTTAATATTACACTCATGTACTTGCATAGGTATCTATGTATACTGAAGTCCGAAAAAAAATCCTCTCATAACATACTGGCAGGACATTTCTATCTTCCTGGTGCTTACTATAGTACTACTCTGCTTCTATCGCAACACTGGTAAAGTTAAAGAAGATATTCTAAGAATTAAAATGATAGTCCTGGACCACCTCCTGAAGTGGTTTGAGAAATCGATTTTATATCCATCTCAAATGCATTTCGGAGGGTATTTACACCTGTCCTTTTCAGGATCGAATTGCTATACGATCAGAAAAAAACACATTAAGTGACCAGGTGTAAACAGCCCTTTGCTGACAAAATGTGCTTGAAAACTTCCTGCAATTAATCTTGCAGCCCTAGAATGTGTGTTTGTTCTTTTTGAAAAGATTATTGTAAGGGTGTTTGCCATTTGTTTACAATGATATTTGAATTGTTTCTACTAGGGATAAAGCAATACTAATACTGTACTCATGTACTTTGCTCGTTAAAATGCTCTAACCAAAACACGGCCATATCCAGAGACCAGGGTTGTTTTGTAAATGTATCAAAGTTATCGAAAGATATTATGCATACCTGCTTTTGTGAGAGAGCTGATTGTGGAGTGAATTGAGCTTGTTACACACTAGGGGTGTAACGATACACCAAAGGCACGATTCGGTTCGGTTCACGGTTTTGGAGCCACGGTTCGGTTCGGTTCGGTTTCTGTTTGCTGTGGGGTTAGGGTTGATGTCATCTTAACAGCAATGCTAAGGAACAATAGATTCACTTAATAACAAGAACAACTAAACATTTTCTTTATTAACTTTGCCATCACATTTTAGTACAGTCAGAATACCAGAGTAAACAACAAAAATGAAATAAATACCTCCAATATAGACTAGTCAGAAAAAACAATTCTCTTTAATGCAGCCATCTTAAGAAAGTAAACTCAAATTAAATAAATAACTGCAGTGTAGACTATAGTGAAAGATAAACAGGCTTGTCCTCTCTAAGAACATATGAAATATTTCAGTTAATTTCAGTTAAGATAAACACAGTTTCCATAATTATACTTAACTGATAAATGTCAATGGCTCTGCATACAATGACTTTATCTTGCTGGAGTCTATAGCCGCCTCACTCCACCCCAGGACGCGTGCGTTAATGTCGCAAAACGCACAAAAACGCACTAAATCGCTCTTCAGCAGCGATTATTTAAAAGCCCACATAAAGATCTGCACTTGAGCGTGTATATTTGAGGGCGTGCAAGAAGTTTTGCGCGCGAACAGAGGAAATCGGCGCGCAAGCAAAGTGAATACACTGCAGTTTTGTCTGAAACTAATGTTGCGGTTCTAGCTGGTTGTATTTTAGCCTCCCGTTCGCTCTCGCTCTCTCTCTCTCTCTCTCCCTCTCTCTCTCTCCCTCTCTCTCTCTCTCTCTATCTCTCACTCTCTCTCTCTCCGTGCCTGTCATTTCTGTATGTCCACCTTCACGACAGCTGATTGGTCAGGAGACCGATCTATCATCACTGGGCGTCGTGGCGCGGGGATATAAAAAGCCCGTCAGGAAAAGCGGAGAACAGCGCATCTTCCTTTGATCTCGTTTTTCGTGTATTTTGTCAACATGATTATGATTTTCGTTGTTTTTGCTTAACTTTCGTTTGGGCAAAATTATTTAGCATTACTTTTGCCCACTCTGAGATATTTTTGTACATTTTTATTTTTAATGATTTGTTTGTTAGTTTTTGGCTCAGCTATTGTTGGCTATTTCCTGTTACATTGAGCTATACCTCCTCAAGTTCACTCTTTTCTCAGAGAAAGGTGGATAGGGAAGATGTCTTATGACTTCCATTTTGCAAACACATAGATAATGTTTTGTTAAAGACATCAGGTAAGAGGTGAACGTCATATTTGTATTTATTTTATTCTACAGTTCAGTATAGGGAAGAATGCGGTGCACGGCGCTGAAAACTGCAATGTCAATATATTGCCTGCGCGCCTATTCTCTCCGTCCATGCACAAAACTCCTGCGTGCCCCCATATATACTCTGCTCAAGTGCTCCTTAGTGTGTTTATGTAACATGTATGTCTCCAACCTTCATTAGATTTGCTAGAAATATTTATGAATGTCTCCAATAGACCCGAGCGGCATAAATGCTCCCTGAAGTAAAGTGAAACCGCTATAAACTCCGTCAAGATAACCTCATCTATACATTTTAAAGTATTATAAAGCATTATCTATTATCTATAAAGTATAATTATGGAAACTGTGTTCATCTTAACTGAAAGCGGTCGTATTTGCCAGCCTCACACGCTGCATGCACCTGTCAGTCAGTTACTGATGCGTGATGCGTAAACACACTAAATCGCAATTCAGCTGCGTGTTTTTGAAAGCGCACTTGAGCAGAGTATACACGAGGGCACGCAAGAATCCCGTGCACCAACAGAGAAAATCGGCGCGCAAGCATCAGTCAGTGGCGGGGTGAATTTTGGTGTGGCGCCCTGCCATGGAAGAATGAATGTAGCGGAAACCATGCAGTAATCGAGTGATTGCGCACTCACATGACATGACATGCACTTGGAAAATACTAACTTTAGAATATAATATTTAGAACAAAACCTCATTACTAATACAATTTAATCAAATGTGATCAAATAAATATGTGCTTAAATTTGGTTTAATTAGTTAGAGACAAGTGACGTCAACCTCAACAATGGGCAGCAGGGGGCGTGAGAGTATCGCGGTACGCCACGAGAGTTTCGCGATACGTATCGTGGTTGGTGTATCGCGATATTTCGGTTCGGTTCGAAGTATCGTTACACCCCTATTACACACTATTCAGCACGCATCTATTGCCAACAATGTACACAGGGATACAATACTGAGAACTGAGAAATATGTGCCTTGGGGTATATAATGACTGCATTGTGTTAGGGTTGTGACGATGAGGAAATTTCCCCACCGGTTAATCGACATGTGACAACACCAGTAATACCGGTATCACCGTGGGGGTGGGCGTTTCCTCTTTTCCTCTTTTTTTCTGCTTTTAGATATCTTATAAATGCGTACATATTATACTTTTACTTTCAGTTTTCGGGAATTGGCAATTCGGCGTCAAACTAAGAAACAATCACTGTTATTAAACGCAGAACTTTTATTATCATAATGAAAAAAACAACAACAAGGCTACAGGCTGAAAAAAACTGTGGAAATTGGAACCAAACAAATAACAACCATAGAACATTTTTTACTTATGTTAGAATGTTTTTAAAACGAATAAGAAAATAAAATAGAAAGATAAGTAATTAAATAGCACAAAGTTTAAATAAAATTAAACGAATGAACAAGAAACAAATATTGCATATGTGTGTATATATATATGTGTATATATATGTGTATATATGTGTGTATATATTAGAGATGCCACAATTCTCAATACAATATTGAACCGTTCGGTACGACATCCACGGTTCAATACGTGCTTGTGAATTGCGGTTTTTCCGGTTTTACGTTTAAATAATTTATGTGCGTTTTATTTCTCTCCGAATAGACTGTTTGTGTGCTGAGATGAGGAAACTCCTCCCCGCGAGTAAATATTCAATCACTATGCTCTAAAGTTAGGGGGCGCTCCACCATAATTCCACACTTTAACATGGAGAGCGGCAGTGAAGTGAGTGAAGTGATTTGGATATGTTTGTAGAAAAGGCCTTTTGTACTATGCACTGATATCGTCAATAGGGATGCAACGATTAGCCGATTTCACTATTAACTGCCTTTTAATTCATCACAATTAATCGTAAAGGCTTCTCTAAGCCGCATTTCTGTTGCACGGAACAAAACGAAACTGCTGCAGTTAAACAAAGTTATGCCAAGTTGCCAACTGTGCCCTAGTTTAAATTTCCAAGTATGTACACTGAGGCTAATACGCCCGCACACCGGATTAACGCAGCGACCATATCACGTCTTTTTTTCCACTTGCAAATTTGTTATTTCTAATGTAAGAATATATGACAATATGCGGCACAAGCGGAGCAACGCGCTTGCGTCTTTGCGGGCGCATGCAGTAGAAAACATCTCACGGTGAGAGTTGTGCGTGCCTTTCAGTGCAGTGTAAACAAAAGATATGGAAGACGAATTAATATTAAGACGATTATGTATGCATGAACGCAGATGGCAACAACAGGTCATCTAAATAGCTCACCTAACATAAAGCTTGAATTTACATTAGACCTGATAACCGTCAAACCATGATTATTATATAATCGTACAACCAAAATCTATAATTGTTGCATCCCTAATTGTTATGCAGTTCAAAATATAACATATGAACGTGTCTGAATGTAGAAGAAGCCTACTTCAGCAATGCACTGCTTTTGTTGTGCTCTGAAATACAACATTTGAAAGTTTGTAAAAAAAAAAAAAAAAGTCTATTGTACAATGCAGTGATGTTATGTAGTTTCAAAATACAATATATTAACATTTTAATGTAGAAAAAGCCAACGTGGGTGTCCTAAGGAGCAAAAATACAACATATATGGGCTCTTATATTGCTGTTGTGTTATCACTCATATAGCAAGTCATATCTCTCCGGCCCTTCGTTTGGGATGCTTTTCATGAACCGGCCCCCATGACAAACTAATTGAACAGCCCTGGTATAGACTAATCGAACGGAAACACTTCCAACATGACTGCACATCTGCGTCGCCATCACCCAGCAATATCACTGTCTGAAGGCAGAATAGCCAAGACAATAATAAAGTACCTACATAAAACAACAATCCCTCACTGAATCCTTCCAGCAAACATATCCAACTGGTTCCGAAAGACATATAAAAATAACAAAGGCAGTGTTAAGTTTAATTAAGATGGTTTATTTATATTTACTGAAGTACAAATGTGTTTATTTGGAATGGTCGATTTATGTTCATTAACTTCACATGCATGTTTATTTTTAAAATGTAGGAATTTATGTGTTCCCCAGTTTGTACATAGGCTACCCGCAGCAGTAAGATTTTAGGGTAAATTTTTTATTATACAATACACTAGGAACTAGTGTACCTTTCTTGGCTTTGAAACAAAATAAAGGAGTATTGCAATAAATCGTTTTTTATTTTTTTCTCTTTCTTACTGTTCCTATTGCCTAAGCATAGAATAACAATAAAAAAAAACACTTGTGTTAAGCCATCAGAACCGAACCGAACCGAAAACTGTGTTAAAAAACCGAGGTATGTATTGAACCGTGAGCTAACTGTATTGTTGCATCTCTAGTATATATGTGTGTATATAATATATATATAAATTATATAATATATATAAATCAATATATATAATTTTATTTTATTATTATTATTATTTTTTTTTTTTACTATTATATTTTCCAATATTTTTTTTCTGATTCCTGAAACTTCTCAAACCCTGTCAGTTGCCCACATAAAGGACATGGTATTAATTTGAAAGCCTTGCCGATGCTGTTATTCTTAAAAGAAGTGTGTGGTGTGAAACCTGGGGCAAATTAACACTTGGCTGTTATCAGAATTTTCTGCGTCCCATTTCACAACACTTAGAAATGTGTGACTGAACACTTCCTTTAACTCGGGCATAGTGCACATACTTCCCATGAGTCACAGCAAGCCTGCACTGCAGGAGATATGGAAGGCATGAGCAATGTCAACTCCTTTTTTTAAGTGACATTAATTACAAGGTAGTTTAGTTGCATAGTAAAGCTGATGCTTGAATATGTGGATTAAATGAGTCTACAGAGTAGATCTGGTGTCAGTGTTTTTTTGAATGGGGATCCATTGATCATAATGTCCCTTTCAAAGTGAATTTCACTCCTCACCTGACTTTTTGTCTAAATATTTATTGATAAACTCAAAATTAGCTGTCGGTGTCCTTGAAAGCCAGTAGCTGTCTTTGCTGCTGAGAGGAACAGTGGCGTCTATTATCAGCAGTCATGCCAGTTTGAGCAGATCTACACTTTCTACATCAACTGCTCTCTACATACTGGTGGAAATCATAGTATTTTTGTCCCATTTTTAACTAATGATGAACATGTTTGCCGAATTGTGCTTGAGCTGATTGGCATATGATTTTCAAACTGCCGTATTGTGCCACAGGATGTCTATTCGCGTCTTTGCATTGACTTAACATGTAAATCACTTGCGCTTGACGCTTCTTCCACGTCTGTTGTGAAAGCAACATAAGACAGCAAAGTGAGTTTGATCTTTTTTTATTTTATTTTTAATCATAAAACGCCTAATTTTTTTTCTTAATTTACACTTGACAAAGATTAACTTTATTTATTTTTTTATTTTGCTCATATAATTCCACAGTTTAGCAGTGTCATAAAATAAACAATTATTATTCTTTTTTTTTTTTTTTTTTGCTTCTTGGAAAACCTTTTTCTTTTTTGTTCGTTTGGTTTTTTTTTTACAATGAAAAACATCTCTACATATTACTTTGACAAACGTGCGCTTATTTGTAGAAAACAGCAAAATATTAAAAACACAGCTTGAAGTCTTTGGTCCTAAAGTGCTGGGTGCACTTCTGAATGGATATAGTGGACTCAGGCACGGCTACAATCACATCAGCGCTGTTTTGCAGTCTTCCTAAAACTCATAAACACAGCTATTCTCTCAATAAAATCTGTGTTAACCATTTAGCAGTGAAGCAAAAGTCACCAGGCAGACAGAAGCCCCGGTCATGACGCAAATCCGCGTATATTGTGAATAAAATTTGACACGCGAATGAAGTGGATTTGATACGCAAATGAAGCGAGTGAACTCAAAATGTTTCTTTCGTCTATTTACGCATGAATATCGTGATTTAGCCACGCTTACCGCATCTGGTGTGAACACAGCATTAATCCAGGGTGTCCGCGAGGTCTTAAAGTATTGAAACTTGATAAATCAATTATGAGAAAATTAAGGCCCTTAAAAGGTATTATAGACTTAATCATGTTTTTATGAGGTCTTAAATTTTGTTCAAGCGTTGTCCAAAGTGTTTGACTCAAAAAAAAGAAGCATAAGTATATTTATTTTCCTCGACCCACGCTCTTGGTTCGGGCCAGACGCGTCTGGCCAAGCTCCTCTATCCGGGTGATGTCACATAATTTGCAACGAACGTGCGAACGCTCCCCACTTGTAGCAACCATAGACTGAAACAGACGGCAAAATGGGAAAATGTAAGTTTGCGTACTCCTGGTTGAAGAAAGACGAGTTTAAACAGTGGCTAAAGCCTGTCTCTGAAAACAGGCAAGTAATTTATTCTTTTTCAAGCTTTTTCTTCTGAGCTTATCTGAGTTCAGTTGCACAGTTGTGCTCCATTCATTTATTTACTACAACTGTTTATTAAGTTAAAGGTTTGATACTGATTAGAACTTGTAGTGGCGATGAGGTCTTAAAATATTCTGAGATGGTCTTTAAAAAGGTATTGAAATTACCTTTAGGATTCCTGCATATAGTACGTAATCTTTTATTTTGATTCTCGTTTAAATGTGAAATGAATTAAAGAATCTTTAGACATTTACACTGGAAAACTAGACAAAAATACAATTTGCAAGTATATTTTATTTACACTGAAACAATATATTGATTAGACACTTTTTTGACGCTTTTTTTTTAGACGCGTTTGTCACTAATGGTTGGAGGAGCGTGGTTAAAGGGGTAATTCACCCAAAACTGAAAATTTACACATCCTCAAGTTGTTCCAAACTTTGAGTTGCTTTATTCTGTTGACCACTAAAGAAGATTAGGGTTGTTTGGTCAATCAATACCAATACAGATTTTATCGGCCAGCCCTAATAACAGTACAACAGTCTTTTTGTTTATTTATATTTTGGATATTTGGTGAAGTTTTACTGTTCAAGAACAAACTTTGTTTTTTATTTAAGTTTTAAAATGTCAAAATTAAAGATCATTTAACTCTATATGTGGCTTATGTTTTTTTTTTTTTTTTTTTAAGTATACTTTTTTATATATAATATCCTGATTTGCGGTTTGAAATAGTTGTAAGGAAAATATAAAAAAAAAAAAATCAAATTTTTTTTTTATCCGATTAAACTAAACTAATAAAATAATCACTCAACTAATCGCTTATCAAAGTAATTTTTAGTTGCAGTCCTAAAGAAGATATTTGTTGAAAACCTGTAACCATTGACTTCCATAGTAGGACAAACAAATACTAAGTCAATGGTTACAGGTTTACAACATTACAAACAGGTTTGGAACAAGTGAAGGGTGAATACATCATTACAGAACTTTCAGTTTTGGTGAACTATCCATCCAAGTAAATTCTTTACTGCATTTATTACTTTGACTGTATCTATACATGCGTGAATATCAACAGTCAAACAGGTTTGCAACAAGCGAAGGGTGAGTAAATGATGACAGAAGTATTATTTGGGTAAACAATCCCTTTAACAGTGTTAATTAGATGCAAGTGCTTCACAGACATCCTTAATCTCTCACGTCTTCATTTTGCTCTTTATTTTTTCTTTTGCTCTTTGTTTGTTTAAACACAAACACTGTACTCACAGTAAACACGGTGATATCATGTATTTGTATCAGAGCGTTTTAAAAGAGTACACAGGTAAGAGGGGTGTGAATATTTGTCCCCTATGATAATATCATAATTGTTGTTTAAACAATGTGCAAATTGTGCAAGTCTAAAAGTGCTCACCGTGTGAAGCCTATTAGAATGCAGGTATCCTAGGTATGAAAAAAAAAAAAAACACGCATTATAAAAATATTTCACAGTGCAGCTTTCCGGTATGTCAACGTTTGAGCACAGTCACACACATTGATTTTAGTCAAAATATTACAATCCAAAAGTTAATAGGGTCAGAATGACTCCGTATTATCATATTTTTTTTCTGTTTTGCCATCTGAAACAGTTCCAAACAAAGCTGGAGGTGAACATTTGTGATTCAGTCTTGTCTGAATGAAATCATTTTTGAACAAATTGAGTGACCAAATCATTTTACAATTTTAACAGATAATTTGAATAAGTCAGTATATCACTCATTAAGATGAGTTATTTTTCTGTGAAAGGACAAAGGTACCAGCACATACACTTACAATTAACAAAATATTTTGCATAAATGAAACCACAATTAACAAAATATCAAGATACAGTTTAATAAAATTGGCACAAATACACAAGCACAATATCATCCTCTATACCAGTATCAAAGTTTTTTTTTTTTTTATTACCATGGGATAAAAAAAAAGAGATTTATTACACTCAAAGCATGATTTTTTTCCCTCTGGTTGTTCAAACTCCTTATTTTTGACTTAAGTTTTTACAAATTAAGTATTTACTTGCGTATTTACAAATTAAAGTGGATTGAACTTAAAAACAATTAAGTTAACTTCATTGATTTGTGTTAGGTCTGTCTGTGTGTATTTTGGTCATTTGGATTTTCATTTTAGAAACGGGTTAGAAAAACGGGGCTTTTTTGATTTTCATTTAAAAATTTAAAAATTAAAATATGAGGCGTTTTTCTTTTTCATGGTGAAAATGGATAAGCAAAATTAAAAAATGAAACGAAAAAAGACTCTTTATTTTCACATTCCGAGACTAGATAGGCCTACTCCTTCACAGTGGCGCAATGCTGCCACACACAGGCTTCTATAGGCTATTTTTTTGCACTCAGTTATGTTATAAAAAGTTACTTTCTTGTGATAATGGGATTTTAAAACCTATGTTCCTCCTATTAAAACCAGTTATATATAGTTTACAGCACCGCTTTAAATGGCACAAATCTGAAAATAAAGTTTATTGTTAATCACTTTCTCTTTTTGCAGTTTGACCACAAACCATTAATATCGAAGGAGTAACAAGTACGTATCAGTACATCAATACAAAAACTTTGCTACAGTTGATGATAAACTTTGAGCGATTGCCGTTGTTTGCATCTTTACCCCAAATACAGTAGCCTATTTTATTTCCATCCATCCATCCATCCATCCATCCATCCATCCATCCATCCATCCATCCATCCATCCATCCATCCATCCATCCATCCATCCATCCATCCATCCATCCATCCATCCATCCATCCATCCATCCATCCATCCATCCATCCATCCATCCATCCATCCATCCATCCATCCATCCATCCATCCAAACATAAACAAAGGAGGCTGAAAAAAAATGCTCATTTTCGATGGAAATTTTAGATGGCACTTAGAGGATTTGCATCTGAACTTTATATATATTCAATAGTCAATTGATTGACTATTTAAAAATCAGTAGGCTATGCTAGAAATTGATTTTTTTTTTTTTTAGGGTGCTTTCACACCTAGACATTTGATTCGGAACCTGTCTCGTTTGCGCAGTTCGTTTGGCATATGTGAATCCAGCAATCACGCTCGGATTCACGCCAAATCAATCGGTCCGAGATCGCCTGAATGAGGTGGTCTCAGGTCGATTGAAACGAACTCTGGACTCATCGATTGTAGTGAGAAAGAATGTCTGTAGGTGTCAAAATTAAAGTGCACCTTTTCGCTTCTGATGTCTTATTGCTTCTCAACATAAATAAAAATAACGATGTGACAATGAGCGGAATCTGTGTGACTGAAAAATAAAGCACGAAACTCCGATTGGTCCGTTTAGAAACTTTTCCGTGTGAAAGCGAACCGCACCAAGAACAAAAATAAACATCGTAACCATTTTAATCCCAGTTTCAGAACAAAACAATCGATCTACTGGAGTAAAAGGACCCTAAAATTGCTTCTTTTTACTGTCATTCAATGTGTTTTTGGTCAATATCATTTGGTTATTGACCAGACAAAGTTCAGTCAGTTTCAGAAATTTAACAAGGGCTAGTGGCAAAAATGTTGCTGCTTATGGTTCATTTAATATGCTATTTATTTTTTTAAAAATGCACCTAATGAAGTTTAAAAATGTCAGGGGGCAAACATTGTGCTTTCTCTGATTTTACACTCGGAGTTCTATTCTATATAATCTATCCTTTAAAACAATTTGAGAATTGTGTTATTTACTTGATTAAAACTTATTTCACTTTTTTTTCTTGTTGAACACAAAAGAAGATATTTTGTAGAAAGCTGGAAACCTGTCTTCCATAGTAGGGAAAACAAATACTATGGAAGTCAATGGTTACATGTTTCCAGCTTTCTTCAAAATATCTTCAACTGAAGAAAGAAACTCCATAAAGGTTTGAAACCACACAAGGCTGAGTAAATATTTTTTAAATGTTCATTTTTGGGGGTGAACTGTCACTTTAAGACAAATGTTTGTCAGTTAGACTCTTTAAAAGCAACAGGAGAGGAAAATAAAAACTGGTTAATTGAACGATCATCCATTTGTGTCAATTTGCACTATAGCTCAAAAAGACAAGGCGAAGAAGGTTTTAATTAGCATTACTGTGGCCTCTTGGGGATGAACTTACATAAGCAGTGTGCAGGCGGTCTCATGATGGCTCGTCCTCAAGGTGTTATTGCTTCACTTTGCTGTCTTCAGGCAGAGATGCAGCCATGTTTACTTTACATGTTCATTGCAGACACAAGCTCAGGCTCTGCAGTGAAGTTCACCCCTCAGGACAAAGATAAAATGCCACCATTCAGACTTGATCATCTTTCTCCATGACACTTTTTTGACTTGATGTTTTGTTTTTGTTTCTTGTTTTTCAGCCTGCCCTGCTAAAAGCTATTTTTAATGTGGATCCGGATGAAGTACGCTCTCTCATTTTCAAGAAAGAGGATGTGAATGTACAAGTAAGGGTTTCTATTGTTTGTCAATAAAATGTGGATTTCTGATGGACACAGTGTTTATTTTCATCATATTATTCGCCAACTAAATAAAAATCTGTTTTAAATGTCAAAAATGCATTGGCGTTTTTGTCAACGAATAAAGGCAAAACGACACTGACATCAGTGTAATCAACTTCAGTAACATCTTCAATACAGTAGAATTTGTTATATTATATTACTATAATTTATGGAGATACATATATTTGCTTGAAAGAATAAAGGACACTATATACTGTATACACTCATCGGCCACTTTATTAGGTACACCTGTCTAACTGCTCGTTGATACAAATTTCTGATCAGTCAATCACATGGCAGCAACTCAATGCATTTAAGCATGTAGACATGGTCAAGGCGATCTGCTGCAGTTCAAACCGAGCATCAGAATGGGGAAGAAAGATGATTTAAGTGACTTTGAACGTGGCATGGTTGTTGGCGCCAGATGGGCTGGTGTGAGTATTTCAGAAGCTGCTAATCTACTGAGATTTTCACGCACAACCATCTCTAGGGTTTACAGAGAATTGTCAGAAAAAGAGAAAATTAAGTGAGCGGCAGTTATGTGGGTGGAAATGCCTTGTTGATGTCAGAGGAGAATGGCCAAACTGGTCGGAGCTGATAGAAAGGCAACAGTAACTCAACTAACCACTTGTTACAACTGAGGTATGCAGAAGAGCATCTCTGAACACACAACACGTCGAACAGTGAGGCGGATGGGCTACAGCAGCAGAAGACCACACTGAGTACCACTCTTGTCAGCTAAGAACAGAACAGGAAACTGAGGCTACAACTCACACAGGCTAACCAAAATTGGATAATAGAAGATTGAAAATCTTTGCCTTGTCTAAAGTGTCTTGATTTTTGCTGCAACATTCGGAAGGTAGGGTCAGAATTTGGAGTCAACAACATGAAAGCATGGAACCATCCTGTCTTGTATCAACAGTTCAGGCTAATGGTGGTGTAATGGTTTAGGTGATATTTTTTTTGGCACACTTTGGTACTTTAGTACCAGTTGAGCATTGTGTCAACACCACAGCCTACTTGAGTATTATTGCTGACCATGTCCATCCTTTTATGACCACAGTGTACCCATCTTCTGATGGCTACTTCCAGCAGGATAACGTGCCATGTCATAAACCGCAAATCATCTCAGACTGGTTTCTTGAACATGACAATGAGTTCACTGTACTCAAATGGCCTCCACAGTCACCATATTTCAATCCAATGGAGCACCTTTGGGACATGGTGGAGCAGGAGATTCGAATCATGAATGTGCAGCTGACAAATGATGAGTGATGCTATCATGTTAATATGGACCAAAATCTCTGAGGAATATTTTCAGTACTTTGTTGCATCTATGCCACAAAGGATTAGGCAGTTCTGAAGGCAAAAGGGGGTCCAACCTGGTACTAGTAAGGTGTACCTAATAAAATGGCTGGTGAGTGTAGCTTGTTAATTATAAAGAATGCAATATGAGGTGAATATATTAGATTTAGGTATATTATATTTAGGCCTAATGTTACACTATGACTGTTAATTCAAACCTTAGTATTATCCATGTTTATAATTGTGTTCTCCAGGAGTATATAATAAGTTTAGAATTTTTCGAGATGTGCATAATTTAAATATTATGACTTCACTAAACTGGTTCGATGTTAGTTGAAAAAAATAGTATTCAATTTATTTGACTAAACCTAGACAAACTGCAATGAATAGGGAAGACTAAAATCAGACTAAATAAATTACATTTTAATCAAAAGAGACTAAAACTGAATCAAAATTTGCTGTCAAAATGAACATGGATGGACTCGAATGTTAGGAAGAACTCTTTCTTTTTTTTCCCTTTAGGACAATGAGAAAAGGACACCGCTGCATGCAGCCGCTTATCTTGGAGATGCTGAGATTATAGAGCTCTTAATTTTATCAGGTAAATGAACCTGGAATATTCATCATGTCTCCTCTTTGATTCCAGGTGTCTTTTAGATGTGGCTTTGATGTATTGTTTTGCTGTTATTCATGAATCTGATTGTTCTGCTTGTGATGTAGGGGCGAGGGTGAATGCCAAAGACAACAAATGGCTAACTCCTCTGCATCGTGCCGTGGCGTCCTGCAGTGAGGTAGTACAGTCATATCACAACCTGTACATGTGCATCTAGGGGATTTTTGCACAAACTATGCTCCCAATAAACATGATTGTCACATTACCAACATTTAAGTGGTGTTGTTAGACATTAAAACTAAAGCTATAAACAAAAAAAACTAATTGGTAAAAACAAATAAGCTTTTGAAACCGTACTTAACAAGTGTAAAAGAAAAATAAATAAATGAGAAACACAGGAATAAATAACAACTAAGCAAAGATGTTAGTAAGATAAACTGTTTGATTTCTGAAACTTGAAGTGCTACGAAATGTCAAAATATACATCTATGGATATTGAAAAATACACATACAGAAGATGTTTAGTCTTGCATTATTATTATTATTGTTGTTAATATTTAATTAATTTTTTTGCATACATTTAAAGATCCCTGAAATCTATATTTATTATTATTTATATTATTTTATTTATTCTTTTCACATTGAAGTTTAGGGATCCCTGAAATCTGTATTATTATTATTACCAGTATTTTCCTTTGTTCACATTTTTATTTCTCTGTGATTTCTTTCTAATAGTTAAATTAATTTTTAAACAGAAAGCTTGTTTAATTAATTCATTGATATCATGAAACTTAACATGGTATTGGTTTATTAAAAGATTAGCTAAAAAATTTGGGGTCCAAAATCTTTTATTTTTTTTGTTGTTATGTTTTTTTATTAATTTCCCCAAATATTGTTTCCAATTTTAATTGCTTAGGATTCTATTATGGCTTAATACCATTTTAATAAATTAAGAAGAAGCATGAAATAAAAAATAGTGTGATTGTAGTCATACAGTTCTAAGCTGCAGTTCGCTGCAGAAGGACAGAAATCTCACTGGACAGAAATTTTAAATATGGACCAATCGCTTTTTAAAATGTCTAATCTTGTTAAATCCCACCCTTTTTCGCAGCGCCGACAACTGAATTTGGCACGCACAAACTCTAGTGTGACTAGTGTGCAAAAGTTCAGCCACCCCTCTGTGGCTGCATAATGTGCTTTTTCTTTATAAGAGATGATCACAGTGAAATGCCATTTGGTTTCTAGAGAAAGCTAGATAATGTCATGTTTTAGACAGAAATATGCAGTGTAGCAGTACTAAGATGTGTGAAATTAAATTGAAACCGAAAATAAGGCTGTGCAAAAGTTTGGGCACCCTCTCTTTTGTGTGGATTTCAAAACCTGTAGTCACTTAATGCTGATTGATTACAACACAAAATTGATTTGAGTGACTCCGTGAACCTTAACAATTCTAACACAGGTGCAACCATTCATAAAAAAGGATATTTAAGATAGCTGAATGCTAGTTGTGCTTCTCCTTATTGTGGAACTGAAAGTAGCAACATAGGAACCTCAAAAGAACTTCCTAATGACCTAAAAAATAGGATAATTCATCAACATGGATTAGGAAAAGGATGCTAAAAGCTATCACAAAGGTTTTAAAGTCTCTATCTCCACAGTCAGAAATATAGTAAGAAAATGGAAGGCCACAGGAACATTTTCTTTTGCAGGAAAGATGTGCTAGACCAAAAAAAATAACTGAAAGGCAAAGGTGAAGAATGGTTAGAATGGTCACAGACATACCACAGACCACCTCCAAAAAGCTCCAGCAACATCTTGTTGCTACTAATAATGTCATTGTACATCGCTTACAATCTTCACAAAGAACAACTCGATGAAAGGGGATGCAGAAGAAGACTTTTCTGCATTCTGCCAACAAGAAGAGTCGTTTGAGGTATGCAAAGGCTCATCTGGACAAGCCTGAATAATTTTGAGAAAATGTATTGTGGACAGATGCCACAACCATAGGCACTTTGCATGACAGAAAAAGAACACTCCAGGAGAAGAACCTGCTTCCTACTGTAAATTATGGTGGAGGGTCCATCATTCTGTGGGGATGTGTGGCAATCACAGGTACTGGAAATTTTGTCAGTTACAGAGTTAAAGGTCGCATGAAATACACCCAGTATAAGCAGATTCTTAAGAACAATGTTCAGGAGTCAGTCAAGAGGCTGAAGTTATGGCAGGGTTGGATGTTTCAGCAAGACAATGACCCAAAGCACAGTTCCAGATCTACCAAGGAATTAATGCTTAGACAGGTTCTAGAATGGCCATCGCAGTCCCCAGACTTGAACATCATTGAAAAGTCTATGGATTGATTTAAAAAGAGCTGTTCATGCTCAGCACATATCAAACCTGACTGAACTGGAGAAATTTGGAAGAAAGAATGGCCCAAAATGCCTTCAGCAAGAATTCAGGAACTTATCCTTGACTATAAAAAGCGTCTACACGCTGTTATTGCAGCAAAAGGTGGCTGTACAAAAGATTGATGTCATTATTCTGTTGGGGTGCCCAAATTTTTCCATCTGTCTAATTTTGTTAAGACTTAAATTGCATTGCATCTGTTAAGTAAACAAATATTATGTCAGAACTGATATGTTGCTTTTTCTTTAGGGTATATTAATGAAAATTATCAGGGGTGACCTTAATAAACTTAATAAAGGAGATCATCGTCATCATCAAACCAGACAACCTGATCTTTGGCGCCTTCAGTGTTCATTGTGCATGAGAACAAGCATGAAATTATGTCTTTTTAAAAACTAATGCTGTAATTATTGCTAATAGGGAATCTACTCTTTATTGCAATTAATAGATTTTTGGAGGTGTGTATTGTCAACTTACATCATATATGAGCTCCATAATGTCATATTACACCTCATGTTGTAATAAATGGTGTACTAAATATCTGCACAATCCTGCCTGGGTCAGCTTGTCTTCCTCCTTTTTTCATCCTTGACTGATTGCTGCATGGTTTAGGCCTGATACATTGTGATGCACAGTGAAAGAAAATCCAATCCTGCTGATATGGCATTAAAACATAAATAAATAAAAGTAAAATGCTCATGGAGTCTTCTGTGAACTCATGCAGATCATATTTACAAACAATTGATTAGACATGTGTTGATTGTACTGTATAGCCCTACCATGATGCTCCTTATTGTTTAATGTTCCATTTTCATGATTGCATTCTATCTTTCTCATCATGGAAATCATAGGGCTCTTTTTTATTACTTATGACAAAGTGTGGCTAACATAGAGGACAAAGTGAAAGCAGAGCTTGAGATTCTTGATGTTGTGTTTTGCAGGAGGCGGTGCAGGTTTTGTTGAAGCACTCTGCTGATGTGAATGCTCGAGATAAGAACTGGCAGACTCCTCTACATGTGGCGGCTGCTAACAAGGCGGTTCGCTGTGCTGAGGCGCTGGTGCCACTGCTCAGCAATGTTAATGTATCAGATCGTGCTGGACGCACAGCTCTGCACCACGCTGCCTTCAGCGGCCACCTGGAGGTCAGTCAACTGCATTTGCATATGTGGGGGTTTGTTGAAAGTATACAATATTGAAAAAAATAAGACGTTGCAAGTTTGCAGTATTATGTATTTGTGTGGTATAAACTGTGATTAAACAATTTCACCAGGTGACTAAAAGGTGCTATATATGAGTATTTTTTTCTTCATCCTACTGTATCACTTTGTGGTCTTTAGCAGGAAAATTCACTCTTAGAACTATATATATATATATATATATATATATATATATATATATATATATATATATATATATATATATATATATATATATAAATATATATATATATATATATATATATATATATATATAAATATATATATATATATATATATATATATATATATATAAATATATATATATATATATATATATATATATATATATATATATATATATAAATATAATATGATATGAGCTTTATAAATACTTGACAAACCCAATAGATTGCATTATTTGATTATTAATGAATTTAATTAGTTTTTGCGTTTGAAAATTGTAATGGTTTGCAATTGTTTTTCAATGTACAAAATTGTTAATCTTGTGCCTTCAACTTTGAGGGATTTAGTTTCTCTCTGTACTGACAATCTAAGACAAACTAGCGCTTCATCAAGAGGTCATAGACCCTTTTCACATTTCCGGATTTCTCATGAGCGGAAGGCACCATAGTTGGGTAAACTTCGAGTGCAGTGAATGAGAGAGTACAACAATTTTTTTTTTTTACAATCCTATTTGCAGAAATAATAAAAGAAAAACTCCACAATGTTGTTATCAAGTCTTTCATAAAAACGAAAATAAATAGTGTGAGACTGATCACCAGAGGAGAGAATAACGTCAAATTTGCTGTCAGCCCCATAGACACTGCGTTAGAAACACCTCACATAAGCGGTAATTCGTTTTTTTTGTAATTTGACGCAAAGATGATATAATACATTCATAAATGCGTATAAATTTTAAAATTTTGGCCATTCTGCTTTTTGTGTTAGAGTTGTTAAGAATTAAATAATTCAAAAAATATGCCAGGTAACGTTAGACAAGGTCCTACTTGAGCACAATTCAAGCTGCTTTTTTAATAAGGTTGGTGACCAATTATTGGGGGTTTATAATGTCAATTTTGATGTATTTTATGATATTGTTGTGTGTGTGTTGGTGGTGTTTTTTTTTTTTTTTTTGTTTTTTTTTAGTGTGTGTATTTTCCTGCCTAGGGGCTGCAGATGAAATTGACTATCTAATTCTGGGAAAGTTCTCTGATTGTCCATTGTCTCTTTTAAATAATTTAAATAATAAAAAATAAAATGGCATATATTTGTAGTTATTTAGGAAACATGCCAAGTTAACATGCTAGTTTATATGACAAACATTGCTGAAGTCAGTTATTCTCCTTTAAAAGTGCCCATTCTGTGTCAGAATGTCTGTCTTTATTTTTGTCTAAGACTCCACACACTGCCAGTTTGCACAATTAAATTTTGCCACCTCGGGCTGCATTGGCGAATAACCATGTTTTACATTTCAGTCCTAAAGGCTCCCTCAATGTTATGTGGTGCGACTGAAAATTTATCCTCTGGAGGACTGTAACAGAAACTGTGCATTAAAACCACCTTGTGAATTTCATTTCAAACAATACAGATATTAACAATATAACAATACAGTTAGTTCACCCAAAAATGACAATTCTGTTATTGATTGCTCGCCCTCATATTCTTCCAAGCCCCCTGAGACCTTTGTTCATCTTCGGAACACAAATTAAGATACTCTCTGTGAAATCGGAAAGCTCCCTCCTCTTTCATGAACAGCAAGGTTCCCGATTCTTTCAAAGTCCAGAAAATGACATTGCATAGTGGCCATGAACATGTGCAATATACTGACACAAAAGAGAAAAAACTGTGGAATGAAGTAGATATTTCTTGTAGGTAGGGTTGCATGGTTTACCGGTACTATGGTGGTATAACGATACTATGGCTCCAAAATAATGGACGTGCCACTGTATTTTGTAAATGGTAGTATCGTCATTAACGGTCTATTTACAATAAATAATGTTGCATGTGGAAGTCACTAAAATGCTCACACGTTTGTGCTACAATAGACCATTTTATTTTAATAGTCTGTGGAGCCCTTTAAGGTTGCACGTTTTCTGATGTTTCAACGTGCACCTGAATCGGTTTATTTCTGTTCCTGTCAATATGATTAAGTAGCTACAAAAGCCGCAACAATCTCTTAAAAAGAACGACCCACAAAGTGAAAATTTGAATTTCTTTGTTACCTGATAAGACTTAAAGAAAAGAAGTAGCAACAGGAAACATTGAAACAATTTTTGACCACTTCATACAGCCTAATTTTGTTGGGAAAATGCTCTTTTTGTAACAATTTTGTTTCGGTATAATTTGTATCTTTATTTGAATGTATGTGTTTGTTGGCCAGTTTATCTACAAAATAAACACAATTTTTTTTAATAAATTTTAGGTAAAGTGATGTGCAAGTAATACTTAATAATAAGAGAATTATGAATTAAAGTAAAGCTATTATAACATGTAAAATATAGAATTTCTGGCAATTTTCTTTATAATTTGAGTTATGAATTACAGTGTTATCATGATACTTCAGCTGGTATAGTATCGTAAGATGATTTAATGGTATCGCGAAAACCCTTCTTGTAGAGTGATGATATAACGATTGACTCACTAAAAAAATCATATGTTTTGGGGATGTTTTTGGTACTTTTGTGGACGGTAGTCTTGCTGTCCATGGAGGATGAGGGAGCTCTCAGATTTTACCTGAAGTATCTTAATACGTGTTTGTATCTTAATTTGGTCTCAGGGATCTGGATTTACATGAGGGTGCATAATTAGTCATAACTTAAATTTTTGGTGAACTAACACTTTAAAATGCATCCAAATGATAAACTTTTAGTCTATTAATGTAAGACTTTGCAGTGACTTTTTACAAATCTGAAGATCGTTGCCTGTTGAACTCTCATCCTGACTTGACATAGCACATCCTGTGATATGACTATTACATATACACGCATTGCGATGCAAATGCTAAAACAATATTATGTAGTGCCCTAATTCACATGTATACATTTTTTTCAGTTCTTTATTTATTTTACACTCAACAGATGCATTGTTTAAAGTTTTACACACTTTATGTATTCATGTTTTTTTTTTGTTTTGTTGTAAGATGGTGAGGTTACTGCTATCCAGGGGAGCAAACATTAATGCGTTTGATAAGAAGGACCGAAGGGCGATCCATTGGGCGGCATACATGGGTGAGACAGAGAAATGATTGTTTGTTTGTTTTCCAGCCTCTTACGCAACCATATGTGGGATCTACAAATACAAAACCCTTTTAAATCTTGAAACCTACAGGTCACATGGAGGTGGTGAAACTGCTGGTGTCTCATGGAGCTGAAGTGCCGTGCAAGGATAAGAAAGCTTACACACCTCTCCACGCTGCAGCCTCCAGCGGGATGATCAGTGTAGTGAAGTATCTGCTCGACATGGGAGTCGATGTAAGTGTTAAGCTTACACTAAAATCTTTGCTTAAATGAGTTTGTTGAACAAAGCCATTAAATTATGCATACTTAAACGAGACTGGTCCATTAGTTTGCGTTTAAAGTCCCAAATTGAATGCATAGATCTATTCTGATGCATCTTTTATATTGTTTATTATTCCACTCATTGCCATGTTTAGCGCTACACATTAATTACAATACATTAAAGCCATGAAGTTTCATGAAGAGTGTTGTAAAATCTAAGCTGCACTCTTTTATTACATAATTATACTTAATATAAACTTCTAAATTCATTGCTGTGCGTCATTTCAAATGAACCATTCAGTTTTTCTAACAACGTCTGCGTCTGCTTTGTTTGCACAACTGCTAAAATTATAACAGTACCCATTTTGTCAGTGTGCAATTTTGATTTCAATTTGGCCGATCAAAAGTGGCAGTCATTTAGATCGACAAGAACATAATTAAACGCACAGTGGAGTTGGCTTTCACACACACATTTGCATCCTGAAGGTGCTTTGGCCAGAATAGCTTTCAGATGGCACCATGCTAACCTTTTCATCCAGAGAACCACTTTAGAAGCAACCTGTTGTGCATATGAATAAACATGCATATGCGTTTGCTCTATACACCTTTATGCTTATATAGACCTCAAAGCTTTTTTCAGTTCTATTAAATGTGGATCTGTAATTAAACTGTTCCGTAAGCAAATAGTTGAATGTATGAATTGTGTACATGCTTTCAGATGAATGAGCCGAATGCATATGGAAACACGCCGCTGCATGTGGCTTGCTACAATGGTCAGGATGTGGTGGTGAACGAGTTGATCGAGTGTGGCGCCAATGTGAACCAGGTTAATGAGAAGGGCTTTGCACCCCTGCACTTCACCGCCGCCTCACGACATGGAGCACTTTGCCTTGAGCTGCTCGTGGGCAATGGTGCTGATGTCAATATCAAGGTAAGGTGGCACATGTAGATCTGAACTGAAATTTATACTGAACTGAAGCACTTTCAAATGAACGATTTGAATTATCATTTTTGTTAAGCTGCTTTGACACTATCTACATTGTAAAAATTGTTGAATTGAATTAAACGTCGAACCAAAATCATGACTGAATTCAATTAGATTAGTAAAATCACAGAAAAACGTGATCCGTTACACCCCTAGCTGATATATCTTGATATTTCCGGCCATGATACATTATCGATACTCTGGTGACAAGTATCGATATTTATCTAAATGTACAAAAGGTCTGAATTAATTAATCAGTCTTAAGGCCCGTGCACACCGAGACGTTTTTTGCTCGTGTTTTCCGTCGACGTTTAACGCCTCGTGACTAAATAAAGGCTGTCAATGTGATCGTGCACACCAACGCGCAAAACGGCACGCGCAAATTTAAAAAAAAAAACGCCTCATGCTCGTTTTTTTGTTTTGACGCACCGCGTCAAAACCTTCTCCACCAATCAGATTGCCTCTTTTGTTCACGTGCACGGAGTTGCTGAAGTTACAGTAAACGACACTTGGAGGCGCTCAAGTGCAAAACTGTCAATGCGAGCGCACATTGAAGAAGATACCCAGAGGCGATATGAACGTGGAGCTGCTTATTGCACTGGTCAACAATAATCATTTCTTCATCACTAGAGCTGGAGCTGCTACTTGAACTATCCATAACAACAAGCTCGTCAACGTTGTCTTCTTCTGTGTAACAAGCGGGTGTCAGAAGCTTAAAGTTGTGTAGCGCCATCTAACGTCAAGGAGTGATTTTGCATACTCTTCGGCTCGACGCCTGTGAAAATCGCTTGGGTTTTAATCCGGAAAAATGTCTTGAAAAACGCTGACGATAAACGCAAACAAAAAGCGTCCCGGTGTGTACGAACCTTTACACTGACTGCAGCCTTTTACCACTTTGGCTGCAGTACATCCAGTCGCCACCAGGTGCTTCCCGTAATAGCAGATCAACAATACATCAGACACGCACCAGCGTCAAAAACACTGAGAGATGAGCCATTGCAATGGTGAAAGTGTTAGGCATATGAATACTTCTGTTCAAGCTGGGAAAGTCTTGTTGAACTCTGGCTGAAAATATTAGGAAAAAATAAATAAAAAAAAAAGGTTAAAAATATGATTTGATTGCCAAATAACTAATGTTCTCCACTGCTGGAGACACGTTCCCCCGGTTTCACAAACAAGGTTTAAGGCTAGTCAAGATTAAATTGCATGTTTGAGTTGTCTCAACTCAAAATAACTTGCAGTGAGATGTCTTAAAATACACCAGTGTAATTTTTTTTCTCCAGGTGCACACCAGTAATATATTTTTAAGGCCATTTTTATGAATTTGGCTTAAATAGCCTAATTTAACTAAGGCCTAGTCCTGGCTTGATCTAAGCCCTATTTGTGAAACTGGGCCTATAAGTGCTCCGAGGAGTCTGTCCTCACCTCTATGAGCATTCTCATCAGTAACTCTTCTTGAAGAAAAAAATATTCATCTAGTGGGAATGCTTGATTTTGCATGATTTAAACTAAACCAGGGCTAAGCATAAAATGCATCAAATAAGTTGGCCAAGTTGAAATAAGTGTCCTAAGTTTACAGAACACTAGAAATCAATAAATTGCTATTTTGACAGCGTTTTCCTAAATGTATATTCTACTAAATTGAGATTCTGCTGCTCTGACTAATTTAGAGATGTGTTTTTTTAATCACAAACTGCTCTCTGCATATCAGCATTTTCAAGCTTGTTTGACAGCCGTGTGCTTGTTTTACATTTGTTCCAATTCTATAAAACGTGTGCTGTTAATAAAAGAAATGCACCTAATAACTTTGATGCATTTAAGCCTGTCACAATATCTATTTTTTGTTGTACGATATATTGCACCAAATTATATTGCAATAAATGATATTATTGTCATTTTAAGACCACTCATTATATAATGCCAGAATGACAATATAACATCATCATAATGCAAGTACACTCTTCCAAAGAACACATAATATTTTATTCTTAAGAATATTTCATTTAACTATAGTTATTTTAAAAAAATGTAATAATTAGGCATTGGAGTTAGAATGTGAAAACGCATATCCTAAATAAATAATAATAAATGCTAACAAAAAGGTGCAAGGTAAAAAGTAACTGAGGCTGCGATATCTGCTACCAGATCTATTTTCAGTCATCAGACACCCACAGGAAAATATACTATAGTAATTTATAATGGATACTATAGTGTTTTTTTTTAACCATACTGACACCACCATTAGAGATGGATATGTTGCACAATCAGCTGAAGTGTGGCTAGAATAGTTTTTTTTTTTTTTATGTATGGGTGATGTATATTGCATCACCAAAAATAATTGAGGTAATTTCCATGTGTTGTGCGATAAGTCAATATATTGATTATTGTGACAGGCCTAAATGAATTTTTTTTATTATTAATTTACAAATATTGTAATATGTCGTGTATGGTTTTCTTGTGATATATCAATATATCGCAGTATTGCTGACATCGTGATATATCAATATCGGGAGGAAATTATTGTGATAATATCATATCGTGAGTTAGCCTGTGATCCCCACCCCTAGTGTTTAACATTTTCAGCCTGACACCGACACAGAGTCATGATGTTAATTTGTTTCTTTTAATGACAACAGTAAAAACTGAACAATTATTTGAACTGTACAACCGTACAAGCTAAAAATAAAACATTTATTTTTATATCTTTTTTTTATCCACAAAGTGTGCAGCTTCGAAAAAGGAACAAGGCATATAAACTACTGTTTATAGCAATGAGTGTATTGCAATAATTGATATTATTAAATATTCATGTTAAAAAATTAAGTTTTATTTATCTAATAATTCCAGCCAGCTTTTAGTGAACTTGCAATATTGTCAAAACAGAACTTTCAGTTGTTATATTTAAAAAGGCCTAAATACATGCAGGACCATTCAAATATTTTGCTCGTCTCCAACTATTGACAGCAGATCCCTCAATGAGAGAGAGAGAGAGAGAGAGAGAGAGAGAGAGGGGATTTGCACTCGCGATATCTTTACTGCTCTATTCATTTAACCTAAGAAATGTAATGTTTAGACCATCACTGTGCCTCTCGCAATCTGTTCATTCACTCTCATCGCCATGATTTCCTAGTATTTTAACTCCTTTTTGGGGATCATGGGGCCGGTAAAAATATGCGGGAGACTCGCAGTGCTTCCGGGAGAGGTCAAGCTTGGATGAGATGCTAGATGGGGGCAAACGCGTAACAGCAGCTCAAAACAGTGGAAATACAATAGCTGCACCTGCATTAAAGAGCATCACTCGCGCGATTCGTGCCAACAAACTAAACAGAGGTCTTATCACATCTGTATATATTTTAGCTGTGCATTACGCTCCCACACATCATTTACCTGTGATGTGGCTGCTTGTAGGCTATGCATAGGCCTAATATACGGGAGCGCATGTGCGCCTTTGGCCCGGTCAGATGTGGCGCGCGCACTCTCATTCCCATACAGCAGAGAGGGCCTGTGTGAAACTCCACTGTGTGCGATTCAGAGAGCAGACATTTGTAATCGGGCGACCATGTAGAGACAGAAATCACATGCCTCTGTGTAAATAAGATATTAGCTTGTTTATTAAAAGACGTTGTGATCTGTCGCTGTATATAAAATATAATTAACTTGACTTCAAGGGGGGCGGGGAAAGCCGTTGGGAGGGCGGGACACCCCCCTTATATAATGGTAGGGGAAACACTGTATTTGCCTTTGGTGGACATTCACCATAAATGTAAAAATGTGTTTAAAAATCAGGATTTTTGGAGCAGATACCGAGTACCAATTTCTCGTCATGGTGATCGGCCGATACAGAGTACCAATTCTGATGCTTCAAGCTTTATATAACTTTAACAATGCATCAAGCACAACTTTCTGTATGATGCTTAAGATAATAAATGAAGGATGTTGCATATAATCCCTTATACACGTCTCTTATAACCATTTAGTGTGGAGATGTCCTGGTCAGAAGCAGCTTTACAGAAAATTATAAATAAAACAGAAAAAATTTTGTAAGAAAAATGACTAACAGTGCAATTTGGAAACATTGTATATAATGGAAGAATAATTCAATGTGCTTCAATTAAGAAAAAAATTGGAGTGCATATTTGATACATAGGAAATTAAAATGCATTTTTTCTCTGCTTGTAAACCTGTAAATGGACATTTGCAATCGGTTCATGTGATCGGCCAGATTAGCAAGTACTAATTTAGTCATAAAATGTGATTTTTCAATCGATCGATCGGAGCATCCCTAGTATTTATCTCACAAATTGCACACTATTTTCTGTTCATCCAGAGTAAGGATGGTAAAACTCCCCTACATATGACTGCAATCCACGGGAGGTTCTCAAGATCTCAGGCCATTATTCAAAATGGTGAGTCTTAATTTTTAGTGTACTTTTTATCAATGTGCAAGTGTGCAGTATCTGACTACAGCTTGCTTGGCTGTGTAATATATGTGTAGGTGCTGAGATAGACTGTGAAGATAAGAATGGGAACACTCCTCTGCACATCGCAGCCCGATACGGACACGAGCTTCTCATCAACACACTGATCACTAACGGAGCTGATACGGCCAAGTATGAATTCACATTGCTCTCTGCTTGATGATTACTGAACGTAGCAGCTTCTTTTCATTTAACATTCACTAACCATGAACAGGCAGGTGTAGCAGAAATTCACTATTTAACCCTTTTTGAAAATCTAAGAATGTTGTAATTGATGATGCATTAGGGCTGCATGATGTTGGAAAAAATTAACATTGCAGTATTTCGTTTTCCCAGGATATATATTGCGGTTAATATTGTAAATATAATTACACAAGATGACTTCATTTGGAAAGATTTCATAATTTTACAGGATTTTTTAGGGGACTGAATCTGCATTTAATTTAAAGAATAAATAAATAAATAAATAAATAAATATATATATATATATATATATATATATATATATATATATACTCAAAATAAATTAAATCACAGATGAAAATTATAGAACAAAAATAAAACATTAAATAAACAATGCTTTACGGATTTAGCTGTAGTCTAACTGTGCATTTACACCAAAGGCGGTGGAGAGCGTCAAAGTTTGCTACATTGATCTCGTATTTAAAGGAGCCGTGGCAGCTTATCAGCAAATCACTTATATTCCTGCATAAAAACATGCTTTCTAGCGTGAAAATGTTGCACGCTTTTTATCAAATTCATTTAACAATGGAAGATCAAGTTGTTGCTTGTGGTGTGGCTTTGTTTCACTTATCCACTATGTGTCCATATATCTGAAATACTCTGAAGCAGCAATACTGTTTTGTACTGTCAATATAGTTACCATGAGATTCCCGCTTTTTTAAAGAAAAAAAAAAAACAACATTAATGCACATCAACTCGCCAGTAATTTTTAAAATGTATGTCGCTGTAAGAAAACATTGTAAATAATTGGAAATCCAGCAACTGCAATAATCAAACCCTCTATGATCAAACCCTTGGGAACAAGTGTGGTCAGAACCAAAGTTCACAGGACTGTGTTCTCTGGACTCCTCTCAAGCGGTGGACTTCTACGTTCAGATTGGTTGCCGCCGAACCACGTCATAGCTCATTACCATAAAGTTGACTTGATTTCAACTCTCCTCGACACCACACCGGCGAAATATGCGCCACGCCGCTCCTCGCTGCTTATCGCCTCCGGCTCCCATCGAAAATGAATGACTTCCAGATACTTTAACACTCTTGCTGCTTTCGGTATGAAACGTAATAATCAAATGTAAAATAACACTAAAGTTTTCATTGTATAAATAATTAAACACAATTAATCTTTGTTAAAGTGGCAAACTTTGCAATTTCTTGTTACAAATGGTTTAAACTTCACACATTGCGATATTAATGCTGAAACGATACATTTTGCAGCCCTATGATGCATCAATCTTGATTTTTTTTTTATTTTTTTTTTTTATTATTATTATTTTCATTTCTGATTCTTATTACTGTGTTTTACAAACAAATTGGTGACATACTGATTTTTCATTTTTTTTATAAGCTAGAAACTAAAAAACGTTTAAATATGAGTATATGAGCAAGGTGTTTATTTGCTTTATCAAAGTCTGAACCAAGGTTATTATCGTTTTGCATATTTAGATATTTTTTTGTTTCAATACTGTTTTTAAATTTGCTGTACATTTTCAGTTTAGTTTCAATTTGTTTATAAGGATAAATAAGCATTTAGGCTTTAGTGATGTAAGAGAGCCATTTTTCGAAAAAAGAAGGCAAACTCAGTTTCACCCCAAAAGTATGATTTTTTTTTTAAATAAAAAAAAAAGAAATTGCATTTAAATGGCATTGAGCCACCCCTTTAAGACATAAGGTTCCATTCATAGATGCCCCCCCCCCCCAATATTTAAAGTATAAAATCAACAGATACCGATTCTATTAAATGAAGCCCATGTATATTGAGCATTTATTTGTACTCTTTCTTTAGATTAATTTTCACTGATAAAATTTACTTGTATCCTGTTCATTTTCCAACTTTTTAAAGCACAATAAACACCAATCGATCGCTTCAAGCTAAAAAAAAAACAGCTGCCTCCCAATAAAAAATGACAATTTCCAGTCCCTCGCTGAATTTTCGGTGCATCTCTAGTTGTAACTGATCACATGCAGACATGTAGACCTGTATATTTAAATGTAACATTTGCTCTTTTTCTTAGGAGAGGAGTTCATGGCATGTTTCCACTGCATTTGGCTGCTCTCAGTGGCTTCTCGGACTGCTGCCGTAAGCTGCTGTCTTCTGGTAAGCTGGATCACTGCTAATATAGTCATTATGTTTTTCGTTTACGGATTACATCAAATATTGCTGTATGGTTGTGTGCTTCATTTTTCTAAAACCGTGAACTGGGCATGTTTCTGTCCTCCAGGCTTTGATATAGACACCCCTGATGACTTTGGAAGGACCTGTTTACATGCTGCTGCTGCCGGCGGGTGAGGTTATTTTTTAATTTGATTGCTATGTATATTTATCGGTCAGGCTATTTATTTTTTATTCTGAATTTTTATTTTTGCAGGGCATACATTTTAAGCGTTTTCAGATATTCCGATATCATAATGAAGATTTTTATTTTTTATTTTTTTGTACAGCATAATGTTTTTTTAATTTGTCATTCACAGTAGTATTTGATCATGGTTACATATTTTAAAAGCTTTTGTCATTTGGTTTGACCAAAAATCAGATCTTATTTTTTTTTTTAAATCTTTTTTTCTTTGTAAATAATAAGAAATTATTTATTTTTGATGGACGTTTTTGGTTATTTTGTTAACCATTGGGGCAGCAGGGCATGTCAGAAAGATAGACAAAACTGAAAAGCACTGAAAGTGGCTTGCTTAACTTTAGGGACCAAGTTTAAAGACCCAGAGGTGAATTAGTTAGGATGTCATTACTCTATTGACCAACTTAGTGGAGCCCATTTAATGCTTTGCTCACTTAATTTTAGCATGAACTTCAGCAGCTCACCAAAAACCTGTTTCCCCATAGGAACCTTGAGTGTTTGAATCTTCTCCTCAACACGGGGGCAGATTTCAACAGGAAGGACAGCTTTGGAAGGTGTGTTTACAGTACATTACTATAGCCAAACATTATTCTAACGATCTAGTGATATTTTGGCAGGGCTTGAGTTAACAATCTGTTCTGCAGGACACCTTTGCACTACGCAGCTGCAAACTGCAACTACCAGTGCCTGTTTGCTTTGGTGGGCTCAGGAGCCAACGTCAATGAGCTTGACAAGAGGGGCTGCACCCCCCTCCATTATGCCGCTGCTTCTGACGCCGATGGAAAGTATGTTACCATGTTGCATACATGTGAAAATGGTGACATTCTAATAAACGTATTTACTAAAGCGTTTAAGAAGTCGATTCTGGATTTTCAAAATTCTTCACTATTTTCCTTTTAATCGATTGAATTAACAGCAGATGACACTGTATGCTTTACAAACAGTGGTACTCTGCTTACATTCAGTTACTTACTGTTAAACTAGCCTAGAGTACCACCTACTCTTAAAAACCAAGCTCAGAATCCATTCAAGAGAGAATAATGATTCTCTTATTTTGAAAATCTCAGATTTGATTTCACAGACATTTTTTCGCCAGAGCTCTAGTAGTTACCAGTCTTTCTCGTTCCCTAACTAGGTGCCTGGAATATTTGCTGAGGAATGATGCTAACCCAGGGATCCGAGACAATCAGGGCTACAATGCAGTGCATTATGCCTCTGCGTATGGACACCGTCTGTGTCTGGAGCTGGTGAGTTACTGGTGAACTTAAAATCATATGATTGGGTCTATGATTTTGTTAATATTTTCAGCTGATTATGTTTCTTTTCTCTTTATTAGATTGCGAGTGAAACTCCGTTAGATGTGGTAAGTACTGTAATGCTTAACATAAAACTTCCTGGTATATCATGGCCTTAAAGATGTCTACATTTCAGAAGTTCTACATTTAGGGCACAGGTGTCAAAGCCAGTTCCTGGAGGGCCGCAACCCTGTGCAGTTTAGTTCCAACCCAGCTTCAACACGCTTACCTGTAGGTTTCAAACAAGCCTGAAGGATTCAATTAGTTTGATCATGTGTGTTTAATTAGGATTGAAACTAAACTGTGTAGATCTCCGGCCCTCCAGAAACAGGCTGACACCTGTGATTTGAGGCAAACAAAAAAAAAAAAGTTAAGCACGTTATAAAGCAAGCAGCTGTGTGATATTAACCCTTTATCCCATACGATCACACTGGTGTGATCAGACTAGACTGTATGATCACACTGGTATGACTAGAATGTGCAATGCTAGAATGTTACCAGTGTTTTGTAACAACATTTATTTTAGTTTTCAGACATTTAAATACACATAAATATTAGAAAAAACCACAACATCTATGGTTTGTAATATATACACTGTTTAGGAAGATAATTATTTCAAACATAATCAGACAACATGCTTTGCTTCACATCAGATACATTCTGTATTACTCTCTTCTTCTACTAGTTGAACAGCCACTTGCATGTATTTCGGTAGAAGTTGATGAAGTAACATGTTGTAATTCCAGCAGCTCTAATTTCTACTGCAGCGTAGACCAACATGTTAGGGGCCCATCACCCAATACATGTTTTTGCACAAATTAGACAATCAGAATATCAGATTTTTCACAATAATAGTAACGCATTTGTCAATATTTGCAGAAAAGGTAAAAAGTAACAATATCAATAAAGCAAAAATCATTAGGGCAGCAGTGTGTTGTGATGAACTTGACACTTGATCATGGAAACTCTAAATAACGGTCACTTTAAAAAAACAAAGTATCAGCAGGAGTATTTAAAACTTGTAAACGAAAGGGTTAAACATAAATACACAGTCCATCTCGCTTTGTTACAATTCTAACTTCAGTTTTTTGCTATAAATCAGAAATCGCCATAGGCTAGTTGCGGTTAAGAGGTCTTTACCAGTTACCAAAAAAAAAAAAAAAAGCATGTTTGGAAAGTTTGCTTTTGGCAAACTGTTTCAAACTTACAAAACTAGCTATAGCTGTGTCCTATTTCAATGGCTGCATCACCCTATGAATGCATTTGTCATCACAGCTTGACAAAAACATCTCATTTCAAAAAAAATTGAAGGCTACTACAAATGTAGCTTCAAAATGCGTCCTTCAATTCCTAGGTAATGAGGGATACAACCGGTGGACCCTTCATGGCCTCGAACACCGAGCAAGATTCATTTCATGCGGATAACAGCAGGGCGTTTTTAAAAGAAAACTTCGGATTACAGTTTTAAATGTATAAATTAGGTTTTATTTTACTTTAATATCTTTTAAAAAGTATGACATGTCTTAAAGAGCCTGTATTATGCATTAAAAAAAGGTATATTTTAGTTTTGGGGGTCTCCAACTGTTAAGTTTCATTTTTGGTTATGACAATCGTAAATGTGTATGCAGCACATGGAAAGGAAGGAGGACTTTTATGTTGTGTCAAACAGGTCACCTCGTCTCCTTGCAATAAAGGAGACGAGTTCAAAACTGTTGTTTTCAATTTAGTAACACCAACAACAGGCATATAGGAATGCAAGGTCAAAAAACACTTTCATTGTCTTATAATATGCATTTATTTTTACCTAATTATCTCAACGACTCCCATATGATTTGGTCAGTGATTAATTTGTTCCCAAATCCCTCCTTTGTGTGATGCTAATCTGAGATGAGTGGTTCGATGACCCAGTCTGTTGTAATTGGTTGACTGCGTTCAGTGCGAGACTGAAAGAAACACCCTCCACGGTTATAAAGGTGCCTGAGTAAAGAGTATATGTGTGAGGCCAATGCAGGAGTGTATTAAAGCAATGCAGTTAAACACCAGCATATTACTCTACTCTTAACCCTAACCCCAAGTAATAACAACGACACACATTCAGTGTTAATTCACACAGTGGCAAAAGTTGAACTGTTTTTAAAAAATTGACTGCGCTACCCATTTGTAGGAACAGTTGATTGTTGCCATAGCAATGACTACCGGCAGAGGATCGCGAGCACAAAAAGCATTTCAATTGGTAAAGGAAGAAGCACGCGGCGCATTTCAGCGTGGTTTTGGACGTAATATGTGAATAGCCCCATACAGATTTAACCTGAGAGATACAGTACTGTAACAGATAAGTGATTACAAGTCGCGCGGAGTGATTACAAATTACAACACACAATTAAACACATATTTTGCAAACTACAGAAAATGAGGCAACCATTTTAATCACACTTACAGGTCATGTAGGAAGGAGAAACACTCACAGGATTTGGAGGAAGAAGAAACTGGTCCATGTAAACTGTAACAGTTACTGACGAATTCCCACACATTATTAGTCTTTGCTAATCCTTATTAAGAAAGGGCTGGCGAATCCTGTGTTGCAGAGTAGGTTATTGTATCAATCATCAGAAAAATGACAGAAACAAACACAGCACATGCTACGCTGTGGTATTGTTGTGAAAATGAACTTTAACCCTTTGAAATGAACTTCCCCACAGCCGCTCAGCTGGATGTTTTCATTGACTTAGATCTGTGTTACACACTAAATGGAAAGTCATTTTCAAAAACCTATAATAGGGGCTCTTTAATTTGATTTTATGCACGGTTTACATTTTTTTGTGTAAATGTATGGATCAAAGTAAATATATTTCCAGGTTTTGTAAACCTTGTTTTGCCTTCAGATCGCTTAATATGAGTTTTAAAATCACTTTGAGGAAAAGGTCATTACAAATTTTAATATAACGTTTTAATGGCAAGGTGCTAGGTGACAAGATCCGTCCTCTGTAGGCTAGATCGTCTCATTTCAAAACACTCAATTCGGCCTGTGTGGATTTCGAAGGACTGCCTCTGAGATGCGACACAGCTTATGGTTGAATATTTTGTTTTTGTATAAAATGATGTCACGCTAGATTGAGTGATCAGACCCATTTATTTCTGTTGTGTTTTGTCTTCAAGTTAATGGAAACCTCAGGGACAGACATCCTAAATGACTCTGATGTACGTGCTCCTGTGAGCCCTCTACATCTGGCTGTGAGTACAGTCTCCATCTGTTTGCTCAACACGTTATAGAAAAAAAAAAGAACTTTCACTCTCTGTGATTCTCCTGCATTTAATTGCTGGAGTTGATTTGAGCTTTTGTTTGCTGGTTGTCTGCAGGCATATCATGGACATCACCAGGCTCTCGAGGTACTGGTTCAGTCTCTGCTGGATCTGGATGTGAGAACTGCACAAGGACACACACCGCTGGATCTGGCCGCCTTCAAAGGCCATGTTGAATGTGTGGATGTGCTCATCAATCAAGGGGCCTCCATCCTAGTGAAGGACTACACGCTCAAACGCACCCCCATCCATGCTGCCGGTACACTCTATATCTGTTGTATATCTGAATCAGAATTATTTTTATGATGATGAAAAAGCATGTTTTTGAAGTCAGTAGAACTGAATAGTATATTGTTTCAGCATCTGTGAATCCACAGAAAGTGAAAAAACCTATCCACAATAGTCACGGATGGGTTGTCATGGGTGTTAGAAAAAAAATGTAGGGCAGGGTATGATTTTGTTCTTTGGGACTCAATTGGATTGTTGAAAGATGGGCGTTGCTAACAAAATGAAGGAAGATTGATGAATGGATAAAGGCAGAGCAGAATATGGGTATAGATATCTTGAAATGTATGATAACTTAAAACCTTATTTGAAACTATGCATTAAAGGGCCATTAAACCCCCCTGTCTCAGCAGGGTGTTGTCACACCTCTAGTTTGAAAAAAGTCAGGAAAGTTGGGCGTGTCCAGCTCTGGGAGTGTGGGAGTGTCGGGGGAGGGAAAGAGGGTAAGATTTGCATAGAAGGGAGTTTCCAGTTGGCCATGTGCTGATCACAGGCAAAAGAAACACAGAGAGCAGCATTAGCGGATCTTTCAGTCTATAATATTGTACTGTAATATTGCAGTGATATTAACATACTGTAAACTTAGTAACTAAATAATTTTGACTGAGGTACGTCTTTAAAAACTAACAAAGCACTGCTGACAATACGACAAACTTTGCAATCTGGGTTAAACAAAGAACACTGCACACACTTACCTAATCTGTAGCGACAGGACAATCAAACTGGAGCTGTGTCTTTTTATTAAAAGGAGACGAGCGGCAAATCCGGATTTCACCATTTCCAGATGCGAAAAACTCTCTGGTAAAAATGTTCCTTACAAACGCGTTTCTGTCCCGTGTCGCGTGCACTGTAATCCACACGTGAGTCCAGCAGCTCTCTCATAGAGGGAAAATGAAAACAAAACCTTGTTGCAGCACACCGACGACCCATGTCTCCAAATTCTTGTTCTTTCACTTGTTTTAGCAACACAACGTGACGTCTCTCTGCCGTCTGTACAGTGTATACAGTCTCCGGAGCTATCATGCATATTAATGAAGTTTCACGTCATACACAATAGAGCGCGCTGATTGGTTTAAAGCACGTCTTCTCATGAATTAATGCCGCACACTCAAATACGTCAGAATGTCCTCGAAAAGACAGACAGCCACTCTCCTGGCTGGATTTACCCCTATGTATCTCACGGCCGTGACGTAGCTTCAAAAATTCATTTCAAACCGGAAGAACGAATTTGCTCAAAATAACGCAAAAACAACCAATTTTCACTTTTTAGTGCAATATATGTGTCCTAATAGTGTTTATAGCAGCGTGGGACACATATATGACTGTCAACAGCTCAAAAAAAGTGTTTTGGTGTTTCATGACCCTTTAATGAGTAGAATGCATCTAATCGTCTCAAAGTCCTTTAATGATCCAAATTGATATGTATGTTTTAGAAGTATGTTTTATGATTACTCAGAAAAAAAATTATGATGGCAATATACACTATAAAAAGTGCTGGGTTCCACACAATTCTTACATGTTGTCTCGACACAAATCAATTAAGTTAACGTAATCATTTTTACAAATTTAAGTGTATTGAATGTGAAACGATTAAGTTGTCCCAAAAAAACTTAAGAATTGTGTTGATTCAACAATATTAATTATACACTAAACTTTTTTTTATTATTTTTTATTTTTTGTATATACTTTTTATGCCGTATATACTTTCTGCATCAGTTCAACGTTTTTGAAAATAAAATGTGCAAACACATTGGGGGAAAGCAGTTTAAGATTCTCCACAAAAGGCTGAGCTGAGACTTAATCAGCCAAGCAGTTAATTGTGTATGAATAATTAGTACTCTGTACCTTTATGAACATTGACACTAATGACTAGGGCTGTGCGATTAATCGAATCACAATCGCGATTTGAAATGTTGTGATTATCTAATTGCAAGAAGCTGCGATATGAAATATATATTATTTAACTTCTCCCACCCAGAGCAAATGCTTGACTGCCATCTTACTAACCAATTGAGTCAGCACACTTTCGTTCGGCCCAATCAGAATTGCGCAACCGAACTATGCGGAAAGCCCACAATAAAAAAAATCAAACAAACAGGAAAGCGTGAACGAGTGGAATGATGGCATCTGCTGCTTCCGAAGCATTAACAGAGTAAATATCAAAGAAAAACAGCATGTTGGTAATATGGGAATATCTTGGTTTCAAAGTCGCAGACACCAAAGAAAACCAGGTAATTTGTAAGAGCTGTCGCAGAATTGTTGCCACAGCACAAGGAAATACAACAACCAGCACCTAAAAAAGCACCACAGGCAGCTATATGAGGAGCGTCTTGCTAAAAATCAACTAAAAGTACTGCCAGTGACAATCTAGTAGCAAGCAACAGCAAAGTAAAATTTCAGAGTTGTTTGCTAATAAAGGTTAATATCTTTTAAGTTCCTGTTTTTAACTAACATTTACTGCATTTTAGCAGTAAGAAGCTACAATACAGATTATTGAGCTGAAGCCTGACTACAAAATTAAATCGCAAATCAAATCGAAATGGCAATATCTGTCAAAAAAATTGCAATTAGATTTTTTTACCAAATAGCACAGCCCTACTAATGACCCTCATGTAAACATTATAAAACCATTTTCTCCTTTTTCCCTGTCAGCTACAAATGGTCATTCTGAATGTCTCCGTTTACTCATTGGAAATGCTGATCTGCAGAGTGCAGTGGACATCCAGGATGGGATTGGCCAGTAAGTACATGACAAATAAAAAAAACAGTTCCAATTTTCCAAGTTTTTAGGAGTCTTATTGTTACATGTGATTGTCAGGACTCCTCTGATGCTGTCAGTGCTCGGCGGACACACAGACTGCGTTTATTCTCTCATTAATAAAGGAGCCAATGTTGATGCCAAAGACAAGTGGGGCCGCACTGCTCTACACAGAGGGGTAAACCATGACTCGGGCACTTTCACACTACCAAGGGCTCTTTCATAAACTAAAACTATTGGTCAAAAAAAACATTTTTCTTAACATATGAAAAACTAAATAAAACTAACAGTTACTGAGAATAATTAGAGATGCAACCATATGGAATTTTTTTGCCCGATATCGATAACCGATAACTCTTCAGATTTGGAGGCAGATAACCGATAAACTATAGCCGATAAATGTAAATATTTCGAAATGTTATATTTTTATACAGTGAACAACTGATTTTATTTTAAAAACTTCATAAAAGTTTAAACTGATCTTATGAACTGCAATTTCTTGACGTACAAGCAGGCACAGCCATTGGACACTTTTTGGCTCGAGACTTCCTGACTTATTCACTTCCATGGATTTTTAGATGTTAAAAACAGCTCATTATGCTGCTTGATGTTGTAAACTGACTTTTTCTTATTATATTATTCTACCTTTTATATATAGACATGAACACACTTTTTTTTTTATCATCATTTATGTATATATTTTTCTGCCTGTAAAAAAGGCAAGTTCTAAAACAATCACAAAAACGAGCACACCCGCGTTGTAGAATAAAATACTGAAGTACATTGCTGTTTATGTTTTAAACTGCTTTTTCATCAAAATTAAGCATGGGCATCAAAACTAGGCATGTTTGACAATATATTATCTTTAATATGAGGTTTTTTTTATACCCTTTCATGCGTGATATTTGGGTTCAGTGTTTGCTCAAACATTTTATTATTATTTTATATTTACAGTGCCTATAGAAAAATCATAATTCCCTGTGAAAATCTATACCTTTACTCACATTACACCCTGGATAAAGAAAGGTACAGGTTAGGATAAGGCTACAAAAACATTTCAACGGCTGGAAAAGTTATTTGAAATTTCATTTGATTTCAGGATATTTGACAAATTAAGTAATTATTTCAAAGAGGTGATTGATGATTTTCTGAGGCACTGCGTTTATTACTAAGAGGTTTGCACAATAGGGAATGTAAATAGCAAACATTAAATAGCATTAACAGAACAAACATGTTCTTTATTAGTTTTTTATATTAAAATAAGCCCACAATAAGCTTTATTCCAAACCTTTTCAGAATTACATTGAATTGAATCATGATTAAAATCTTGACTCCATCTCTACCCCAAAAAAGTGGGGTGGAACTTAAAGGGTTATAAATACAAACACTGTAATAACCTTCAACAAGCATCTCTCACCCATGGTAGTTGCTCCTAGCATGACTCACAAGTGTCTGTGTATTGTTTGATCCAGGCGGTGACGGGCCACGAGGAGTGTGTGGAGGCTCTGCTTCAGCACAGTGCCAGTTTCATGGTACGGGACTGTAGAGGCCGGTCTCCCGTTCATCTTGCGTCAGCCTGTGGGCACGTGGGGGTTCTGGGGGGCCTTCTGCATGCTGCCCAGTCAGTAGAGACCATTCCTGTCATCACTGACCACCAGGGCTACACGCCGCTGCACTGGGCCTGTTACAATGGTGAATAAACCCACACTTGACCATCACAGACCCCCATACACCCTGCCTGTGTAAAGACCTGCTCACATCAGACGTCATGATGAAATATTAATGCACGGTTCACACTCGTATGCCATTTTCTGAAGTAGTGCCTTGTGTAATAATAGTAGAATTTTTAGTGAAAATGTCTGAGTGTCTTGAAAGGTCACAGATTTGGGCAGTTTTTGAAAGGAAAATCGAAGTACACAATGAGATTATGATATGGTCACACTTGAAGAGGTGTTCATAAGACTGTAATGAAAGCTTTATAATCATGACATCACACTAGGGCTGGGCGATAATTCGAAAACGATAATTATCACGATGTATATTTTTTAGATAAAACGATAATGACAGTTCGATAAGTGCTCGATAATTTTTATACACTATGCGTAAAGCTGCGCAGGCATTTTGCAGTCTTCACTTCCAGATGCACGTAGTACAAGTTAAGAGTCATACAGTGTTAGTTGCACTTGGAGGAGACAAGAAACCTCACTAAACTTCAGTAGTCTGGAGCTTCATAGTTTTTTGCAATCTGACACAAAACCGAGCAAAACGTGTTAAATCAGCTGCACAAAGGGATTAGCATGCTGAAAATCCTTTAAAATGGATAGATATAAAGATTTAACATTTATCGTGATGATAATCAATATCGACTGATGTGAGAGAAATTATCGTGATCATTTTTTTTGCCATATCACCCAGCCCTACATCACACGTCATGAGTGTGAATGAGATGTTATGCATGCTTATGACAACTGTTTTTAAGTGTCATTTGATCAGTTTCGTCTTTTTAAATGCCACAATGACATTGTTTGTCATGACAAATTGACATTTCCACGACAACCTAAATCGGTCATAAACATGATTGTCATAAGTAGGGCTGCAGGATTCACGATTTATTTTGCTTAAAAGCAAGATCACGATTTTCTAACGATTCTGTGCATAAACGTTAATATGAGTAGCCTATTATTATTGTTATTTTACAAGCATATTGTAAAACAATAATAATATTAGGCCTGTGTGTAGCTCTACTCTTGGTTTAAATGCTACATTTTGTATAGACTTTGAATGGTGCATTTGAACAGACTTTAAATATGTCCTGGTTGTTAATTCACAGTAATTACATCAGAATATTCAGAATTCTAAAGTTGAATTATTATGTTTGAGACATATGCTTGTCATTTGTCATTGACAACATTATTATATATTTTTTTCACTGGTAAAATGAAACATTTGTCATTATCAGATTCCCTCTTGCGTTATATTCAACATTATAGGCTACAGTAGTTCTAGACCATTTCAATGTGGTCATGTCATTGGCCCATAAACATTTCCTGCTTGTTATCAAACTATTTCATAACTGTAACAAGAGGTAATTCAATTATAACTTAATGTTAAAACAGCTATCATAACATTATCAATATGTGGCTCTATTTGGATTCTCGGAAGCTATAGAAATTAAAAATGTAAAACAGGAAATAGGTTGGGACCATTGTTATTGTTAACATCCCTCAAAATGGTCAATACTGACCCAGTAAATATTTATTTTCATGGACAACACTTTGTGTTCGCTGTGAAGGAAAAAAAACATATCAAATGCTTATTGTAATAACTCTAAAATGTGATTTGATCATTTAAATGATGTGCGCACTTTCGGTTTCACTTTTTCTGCCGTGTGCGCTCATGTCATGGCTGTCGTCACTCTGAAAGGAAAAAAAAGGTAGTAGACAAACAGTGCGTCAGCTCACGTTTGATTTTTCGGGTCCATGTTGCTGAGCAACGTATATAAGACAATGTGAAGACTTATGCGACCACCTTTACGCTTCTCTCCTGACCTTGAAAATGTAATTGGCTGAATCATAGAAAAGCTTAATTAAGATTGTGTGTAGGGTCGAATTGAGATCGTGATCTTTTATCGATTAATCGTGCAGCTCTAGTCATAAGCAGTTAGTCATGAATATTTTTCTGATCACGTTTTCAGTGGAACAAACTGTACTGTATTTGTTATTAAAATGTCTCATTAAAAGTGTCGTTAACAAATAATTTTTAACAGCGTCATTTAATATTTAATGACATATTAATTACATATTTAGCTTGTACCACTGTAGTTATATAAGATATAATGACGTTATAAATTTCATGGCATTTATAATGGCTTTGACAATCATGTTTATGACAGATTTATGATAAGTTTTGTTGTCTTGGTAATGTCAAATTGTCATGACAAAGTCAAAAACAGGTTGTGATGTATTTGTCAAGTTGTCATAACAAATTATGTCGTCTTTGCATTTAAAATGTCATAACTGAGAGTGAATGACAGTTGTTAAAAGCATGCATAAAATCTCATTCACAGCCATGTTGTGATTTATTAAGATTTAATGGCATTTAATGATCTTATGCAGACCCCTTCAAGTAAAGTATTGTACTTGTACCCAATATTAGTTTGTTAATACTATATGTTAATATTAATCTGCAACAAAACAGTTTAGATATCCTTTAACCGATTTATTTAATGCTAAGTCTCAATTTGCTGACTTATACTACATCCTAAAAGTATGTATGTACTTTTTTGTGAAGAAAAGTTTACTTTTAAATTCAGTTCATGTTTATTTATATAGCACTTTTACAATGTATATTGTGTCAAAGCAGCTTAACATAGAAGTTGAATTGAAACTCTGTAAAAGAAGAGTATGGAAGCTTTGGGTACATACCACTTCATTAACAGACTGTTATGTTGCTTAGTTACGTGCCCAATCATTATCTTGTCCACATTTTTCATATTTAATTTCTCATCATAAGGAAAAAGCAGCAGCAGCAGCAGCAGGTTAATCCAGCAGAGAAATATCTGGTGTTTGCATAATTAGGCATTCAGAAGTTAATGAACAAGCACTTCTTTATATAAAATTTCACATTGATGTTGCAGATAAAATATAACATGGTAAACGTAAAATAAATATATTCCCGAAGGTTCAGATTTAAGAATTATTTAAACGTCTTTACCAAAGCTTCTCAACTTACTTTTGGTGTCATGTTTTGCCATGTTTGTAGTTTGCTTTTTACTTGTGTTTGTAGTTCCAATCAAATTCACGTTCAACACGCAATGTATTATGGGCAATATTAGCCGTCAATATTGAATATCAAATATTTGCCTGAAATGGTAAACTATCCAGGTAACTTTGAAATACTATCATATGAATAATTCTTTTTTCGAATACTATTTAAGGACGGATAGCATGCACAATATATCGATAAATTAATATTATCGCTATAATAGTATATGCAATCTATGTTATTGTAGCTAAAACTGTTATAATAGTTTTCATTGTTTTTTCGAATACTATTTAAGGACGGATAGCATGCACAATAAATGGCTAAATTATTGTTATCGCTATAATAGTATATGCAATCTATGTTATTGTAGCTAAAGCTGTTATAATAGTTTTCATAATTGTTTTTTCGATTACTATTTAAGGACGGATAGCATGCACAATATATCGCTAAATTAATGTTATCGCTATAATAGTATAGGCAATCTATGTTATTGTAGCTAAAACTGTTATAATAGTTTTCATTGTTTTTTCGAATACTATTTAAGGACGGATAGCATGCACAATAAATGGCTAAATTATTGTTATCGCTATAATAGTATATGCAATCTATGTTATTGTAGCTAAAGCTGTTATAATAGTTTTCATAATTGTTTTTTCGATTACTATTTAAGGACGGATAGCATGCACAATATATCGCTAAATTAATGTTATCGCTATAATAGTATAGGCAATCTATGTTATTGTAGCTAAAACTGTTATAATAGTTTTCATTGTTTTTTCGAATACTATTTAAGGACGGATAGCATGCACAATAAATGGCTAAATTATTGTTATCGCTATAATAGTATATGCAATCTATGTTATTGTAGCTAAAGCTGTTATAATAGTTTTCATAATTGTTTTTTCGATTACTATTTAAGGACGGATAGCATGCACAATATATCGCTAAATTAATGTTATCGCTATAATAGTATAGGCAATCTATGTTATTGTAGCTAAAACTGTTATAATAGTTTTCATTGTTTTTTCGAATACTATTTAAGGACGGATAGCATGCACAATAAATGGCTAAATTATTGTTATCGCTATAATAGTATATGCAATCTATGTTATTGTAGCTAAAGCTGTTATAATAGTTTTCATAATTGTTTTTTCGATTACTATTTAAGGACGGATAGCATGCACAATATATCGCTAAATTAATGTTATCGCTATAATAGTATAGGCAATCTATGTTATTGTAGCTAAAACTGTTATAATAGTTTTCATTGTTTTTTCGAATACTATTTAAGGACGGATAGCATGCACAATAAATGGCTAAATTATTGTTATCGCTGTAATAGTATATGCAATCTATGTTATTGTAGCTAAAGCTGTTATAATAGTTTTCATAATTTTTTTTTTAAATACTATTTAAGGACGGATAGCATGCACAATATATCGCTAAATTAATGTTATCGCTATAATAGTATATGCAATCGTTGTTATTGTAGCTAAAGCTGTTATAATAGTTTTCATAATTGTTTTTCCAAATACTATTTAAGGACTGATAGCATGCACAATATATCGGTAAATTGTTGTTATCGCTGTAATAGTATATGCAATCGTTGTTATTGTAGCTAAAGCTGTTATAATAGTTTCATAATTGTTTTTCCGAATACTATTTAAGGACGGATAGCATGCACAATTTATCGCAAAATTATTGTTATCGCTATAATAGTATATGCAATTTATGTTATTGTTGCTAAAGCTGTTATAATACATTTCATTCATTTGAATAAACATGAAACAAAGTATAAATATTGAAAAAGTTTAGGACGAACAGCATGCACATTAATAGTTTCGCAAAGTTATCCTTATCGCGATAATGATATATGCATTCTATGTACCACAGACATGTTTGATAAATGTGAGGTGAAGTGTGTTTTACATCAGATGGTCTCTCTGCAGGTCATGACACTTGTGTTGAGGTGTTGCTGGAGCAGGAGCTGTTTCATAAGACTGAAGGGAACCAGTTTAGCCCCCTTCACTGTGCTGTGTAAGTGGATTTGGGTTGGTTTGATGTGTGTATGTTTAAAAAAAAAATTAAAAGGCCAAGTGTTTTAAAACTGATTATTATTAATTTATTTTGTTTTTTAGAATAAATGACAATGAAGGAGCAGTCGAGCTGTTGATAGAAACACTTAGTCCTGCCATCGTCAATGCAAATGATTCCAAAAACAGGTACCATTCATATACCTTTCCTTTGTTCATCATATCAACAGTTATTGAAATGTATTGCCTTTGTTTCCTCATTTTGTTTTTTTAACAAGCTTCTCTAAAATAAAATGTTATTATTGCTAAAGCTCTTATAATAGTTTCTGTTAATTTGAATAAGCATGAAACAAAATATAAATATTGCAAAACTAAAGTTTAATCTAAAATTTAGAAGGTAAATGAAAATACTTATTTAATATATTTATGATATTTATATAAATTTTATATTAATATCAAAATTGCATATATTAATCTCATTTATAAACTTTAATAATTGTAATAGAAATATAAAGTAATGTTAATTAGAAGTAAATAATTAGTAGAAGTAAAAAATCAAACATTGCTTTTGAAAAAAAAAGTATTCAGGTTTACCTTATTAGTATATTTTTTTTCTAAAATCTGATCAGTTTGTTATGTTTTTTTTAAATTTTGAACTTTATAGATATTACACTATTCATATCAGGGCTTAACAATAAGGACGGTCCAATGGCTCGGGGCCAGTGTGTGAGACGCTCAGGACAATAGACAGGATTGTTACTGGCACGATCGTGCCAGTGCTGCCTTGTCACTAAAGTTGCAAATACAGTCTTATGGCCCATTTCCACTGAGTGGTTCGGTACGGTACGCTTTTATGGACGTTTCTGCTGTCAAATGGGCCGTTTCCACTGAGTGGTATGGTACGATACGGTTCGGTACGCTTTTATGGCCGTTTCCACTGTCAAAGGGTACCTAAAAGCGAATTGTACCATACCACTTTTTGGTCACCCTTTGCAAAGGGTACCAACAGGCCCAAATGGTGCCATAAGGCGGAACATACATTTATTAATATTTTTTAAATATTTAAATTCTAGATTCACAGACATCATTTTTGACATTATTTAAAATGTGGCTAAGAAAAAGCTATTAACTTTTTTTTTTTTTTGGTGAGGCAAGTGAAAATTTTGGCGAGGCAAATTTGAACCCCTGGCCTGATCAAGGGTGCGTTTCCCAAACAACGACGTAACTCGCGGCTAAACTATTATAATATGATGCATCGTTTGGGAAAAGAGCGATGTAGTGACGAGTGTTTCCCCAAAACCCGTAGTGTCTCTGTCGCAGATCCATTGTTTGAACCACGTTAGTTAAAATGTAAAACGCCCATAATGATGCTCTTCTAACTACTTCTTTAGAGAAGAACCCCATAATTTCTATGTGCAAATTACATTGTTTTACACGCACACTCATTAAAAAAAAATATTTTAGTATTATTAGTTTTAGTAAAAACATGCACTTGTTTTCCATATTAATTGAAATATATGTAAATGGCACATATAGGGCCTATGTTTCCTTTACAAATATTATTGAGAACATTCCATAGTCTATTTTAAATTAACATAAAATCACTTACAAAAGCTAACACCTATTCCAATATCATATATAAATCATATCAATAAATAAATAATGAGGCTATTTATTAAAAAATGTAATGTAATATTTATTATTTATTAGAAAATGAAAAATTCTACTTTAATAGTAATATTAATAATATTAATGATGATGACGATGATTATTATTATTAAGTAGGATATTGATTAAGTCTAATTTTATAAGTTTATTAAGTCTACTTTTACAATTTGACACATGTAAACCACTGCAGAAATGTTCTAACCAACATGCCCATGTCATATATAGTACAGATACTAAATAAATAACCCACTATAAATGAAAAGCATTAATGTATGCTATGTTTTTTGTTTTCACAAGCTTTGGAGACGTAACATAAATTCCGCTTTTAAATAATAGCTCACCTATAGCTTTCGTCATGAGCCACGGCTGTGTTCAAAATGCACCGCGAAGGGAGCGCAATTGTCAATATGAAGATCACTAAAACTGAACTGTAAAAATAACTTGAAAGCAAATTACACTTAAGAGAGATGACTTTAATGCTTTGCAAGTTTAAATGTTACCATATTCGGTAACACTTTATAATAACTACACACTATGAACCATTTATTAATGATTAGCATATAGTGAATTCATTATCTTTTAATCATTAACCCTACATTAACAGACGTTAGTAAGCAGTTTATAACTGCAGCTACAAATGCTGTATTCTTGACTTACAACCACATTTATAATGTGCTTAATACTTGTACTTTCATACTTTGTTAATGATTTATTTTTCATTACTAAATTAAGTATTGCATTATTAACAAACCAGTTATTTAAGCATAGTTGGTGTTTTTTTTTTTATAACATTCAGAATGAGTTAGTAAATGATTATTAAACTATTAAAATTAGCATTTATAAATCTTATTATTCAGGCATTTATTAATAGTTAATTTGTATGTTAATAAATGCTTTATTAACTCAACTTCATCCAGTTTTGTGACCTAATCTAAAGTGAGGACTATATATGCTTTATAAATCCCTTATAAATGACAATTAAAGGCTCAGTTATATTCTAAACAGGAAAAAAGAACACAAACGACATTATTCATTTCTATTCGTTTGAAGATACACAAATAAAACTGTATTTAAAAAAATATATATTCTTTGCAACCTTATCTAAAATAAAATTACTGTACAGTTTAAACATTGCATCCTATTATATTGTTATATTGTTGTTGTTTTATCCAATTTTATGTCATATTCTGACACTCCTGTTATTCAGCAATGTTTAAACTTTACAGTAATTTTACTTTTTAGATAAGATTGCAATGATTATTGTTCATACTGAGCCTTTAATTGTCATTTATAAGGGATTTATAAAGCATAACAGTCCTCACTTTAGATTAGGTCACAAAACTGGATGAAGTTGAGTTAATAAAGCATTTATTAACATACAAATTAACTATTAATATATGCCTGAATAATACGATATATAAACGTTGATTTAAATAGTTTATTAATCATTTACTAACTCATTATGAATTATCTTAAAAACCATCGACTACTCTTAAATACAACTGGTTTGTTAATAATGCAATACTTCATTTAGTAATGAAAAGTAAAGCATTAACAAAGTATGAAAGTACAATTATTAAGCACATTATAAATGTGGTTGTAAGTCAAGAATAGATTATTTGTAGCTGCAGTTATAAACTGCTTACTAACGCTTATTAATGTAGAGTTGATGATTAACAGATAAAGAATTCACTAGATGATAATGCTTAGTAAATGATTGATAGTGTGTAGTTATTATAAAGTGTTACCGAATGTTCTAAATGAACAAGGCATAGGGGGGATAACTGGGAATAAAACACAACCAGGAACTATGTCTTTAACTACAGCTCCAGAGGTGTAGTTGCAAGCATAGAAGTTTGCTGCGCAGTTTGCGAATGATCGTTGGAACGATGGATTTGGGAAATACCAAATCAATGAACTATGTTTATAAAGACACAACTTGCGATCTTAGTTGGCTAATGATGGTTTTTGGAAACGCACCCCAGGTCAGTAGAGAAAAATCCTTAGCGTTGAATCCTGCATATGTTAAGTAATAAATATCCTGTTAAATGACATTTAGATATTTAGTGGGGATTGAGGTCTATACTGTAACTGTTTTCTGTCTGCAACAGGACTCCTCTTCACGCTGCTGCATTCACAGATCATGTGGAGTGCCTGCAGCTACTGCTGGGTCACAATGCACAGGTGAACTGTGTGGATGCTGGAGGAAAAACCCCGCTCATGATGGCTGCTGAGAACGGCCAGACTAATGCAGTCGGTAAGAGTTTGACACTGCAAGCCTTAAATGTGTCTGGTTAACTGGGTGTGTGTTTGTTTTGATGTGTCATGATGTCTGTGTGTTTGGCAGAGGTGTTGGTGAGCAGTGCTAAAGCGGATCTCACGCTACAGGACGCCAACAAAAACACTGCTCTCCATCTGGCCTGCAGTAAGGTAACAAACACTCGGCTCTCTCGTGTCTTAATTCCTCAGGTGAAGCCATGGAGCATGATGGGAAATTACATCTTGTGTAGATTTAGCATGTTAATATTTGACCTGGGCGGTATGGCGGTATATGTTGTTACCACAGAATGAAACGTGTACCGTATTATTACATTACATTATTCTGTGTGTACCACAAATTGTAAATAAGTGGGTGTGGCCAACTCATTTGCAGCATGCATGAGGCTAAGGGTGCTTTCACACTTGGTTCAATTGCCTGGACCGTACCCAAGTTCGATTGTCCCCCCTTGCCACCTTCTCGGTTGGTTTGTGTTCACACTGTCTTTTTTCCTTCTGAACCCCGGTACGCTTGCGTCATAGAGCTGCTGTTTTGTTTACGGCTGTTGCTAGGTGACAGTCACGAAAGCAAAGCGTCAAAATGGAGACTTCCGCACATCGCGGTCGATTTTCTTTTACTGAATCATAAGTTTTGGACATACAGAAAGCGACTCGCGTCTGTCTGCTGCAAAAATATTATAAACATTCAGAACATCACACAGTGTCTGCAGAAGCTGTTTCTGGAGGAGACAAGCAGACATCATTGTGTATCACTGTGCTTGGCTCAGTCCCGCTAAAGGTACAATACGTGGCGCACATACACATACATACACACACACACACACACACACACACACACACACACACACACACACACACGAATGAACGTTATGAAAACGATAGTTTGTTGTACAGTTGCCGGTTCACTTCCGCTATTTGGTACGATTGCATTCATACCAGAAGTGAACCGTACCAGAGTTCGCATGAACCGTACCCCAGACCACCTCTTTCAGGCGGACTCGGGTACGGTTCACGGGTGCGCACCCGAGTTCAGAAGACACGTTCACACTAGCTAAACGTACCGTACTATGACGTCAAACGAACCCGGGTGCGGACCAAAAGTGCTAGTGTGAAAGCACCCTAAGAAGGGCACTCCAGTGTTGCCAATTACTTTATATTATCAACAAGAAGTGATCACTTAGTTTTAATACTTCTTAAACAATTGTAGTTGTTTTGTATTTTTAAAGAAAAAACGGTTTGATATTTCCTTCTTGTTTACATATTTAGATTTTCATATTTTTGTTTTATTTTCCTGTTACTTGGGATATATTTTATATCTGTAAGATGAAATTTCAGTGTGACGTAGAGGGAAATTTGTTTTTAATCTGAAGTCATATATTATTTACTATATAAGGTTAAAAATAAAATACGAAATGATCAAATAAGATCAAGTCCTTTTCTGTTGTTAAATGTACACGCTTTGTTATATAAAGCTGTTTTTTTTTTACATTTTGTGGAATAACTAACTTCATAAAAAGATATCTTTACCATGAAATAAACATTTTCAGTCTTTGAAATTTTTATCCCCTAGTTTATTTGTACGCCAATATGCTGATAACTCACAAAAATAACACCTTGTTTCTGTTTACATGCAAATTCAGTTTGAACTTTTTGCTAGGTGTAATGGTTCACACACTTCATGGTTCACATTTGTTAAGTCTATATAAATCTTTATATATACATGTTTGATACATAAAGGATTCTAAATTATCAAATAGTTTTTCCCACTACGATGTTAGTTAAAATGACAGAGCTTTCATTATAAAATGTAACATTTAAATGCCATACTTTTAAAAATGCAATAGTGAGAAGTTCAGATCAATAAATTCTTTTCTAATGTATTTTTATTAGTCTGATATATACTATTATGAAGATTTCACTCCTTTTACATTCATATAGGTTAAATAAAAAGTTCAGATTTCTGTAATTGGTCAATTGGAATCCCAAAGTAAAACTAAGCTGCTTTTTTCTGTCAATCAGAAAAGTTTCAAGTTTCAAGTAGCCTAAAATAATAAAGAATTAGAACGCCATTGTCTTCATTTAGTCCAGATTAGAATGAAAGCAAATGTTCGAGAGAAAAAAAATGGGTTTGAGTTTGGCTGGTTGAGTGTTGTGAGAGAGATAGAGAGTAGGCCTGCACTTAATGACAATAGATAAATACATTTATAGAAGTTGTGCATTAAAACTTGCCATAATGTCACATACAAAAAGAGAAGCTCAGCACCACAGGGTGTCTGACAAACTCGAGGCATCGCACACTGGGCGAACACATGTGAAATGCCGGTAGTATTATATCTTTTATATATACATCAAAGTGTGTATACTGTGTGTGTATATATATATATATATATATATATATATATATATATATATATATATATATATATATATATATATACAGTTGAAGTCAGAATTATTAGCCCCCCTTTTAATTTTTTTTTTCTTTTTAAATATTTCCCAAATGATGTTTAACAGAGCAAGGAAATTTTCACAGTATGTCTGAATGTTTTTTTTTCTTCTGGAGAAAGTCTTATTTTATTTTGGCTAGAATAAAAGCAGTTATTAATTTAAGAACCATTTTAAGGTCAAAATTATTAGCCCCTTTAAGCTATTTTTTTTCGATAGTCTACAGAACAAACCATCGTTATACAATAACTTGCCTAATTACCCTAACCTGCCAAGTTAACCTAATTAACTTAGTTAAACCTTTAAATGTCACTTTAAATAAATCAGTTATTAGAAATGAGTTATTAAAACTATTATGTTTAGAAATGTGTTGAAAAAAATCTTCTCTTTGTTAAACAGAAATTGGGGAAAAAAATAAACAAGGGGGCGAATAATTCAGGGGGGCTAATAATTCTGACATGGCATGTTGGGAATTTGTACTGAGTGGGAATTTTCAGTGTCCTGGAAAAAAAAAAGGTGCAACATTTGCATTGTCTAATTGTAATTCTGACAAGAGTAAGCATTATCAGGGTCTCTGAAAAGCACGCTGTGCAGAAAGTATATTTGTGGTCTGACACATAATGTCTGTGTGAGAACTCGAATTTGAACCATGTATGGTCCTGCATGTTAAACAAGGATTGTATTTGGTACACACATGCATCAAACCAAAGTCCTGTTCCAAAATGGTTCAGAATGATTTTGTGTATCATTACACCCCTAGCATTTACAAGGCTTTATCTGCCAAAAAAAAATCATGTTAAAATGTAATCCTTTGTTTATTGAACTCTGTGTATTTCATTTATTTCTATAGGGTCATGAAACCAGTGCCTTGTTGATCTTGGAGAAGATCACCGACAGAAACCTCATCAATTCCACCAACGCAGCTTTACAAACGTACAGTCAACATATAGATTATGCAAATGAGAATGTATTTTAAATGTAATGCAGGAAATCTAATATTAAGCTCTTGTTTTCCAGGCCCTTGCATGTGGCTGCCAGGAATGGCTTGACTGTGGTTGTCCAAGAACTGCTTGCTAAGGGTGCTAGTGTGCTTGCCGTGGATGAAAATGGTAAATGAGTACGATTTTTAACCTTAGAGAAATAGTTTGTTGTTTTTGTTTAATATTAATATGACTTTTTAAAGATTTGCAATGTTTTAGTGTTCCTTTTACATACATAGATGTTGGCTACATTTACATTACCTATGAAAAGTACATTTATTTTGTTAATGCAAGGATGCATTAAATACTGTCAGAAGTGACCATAAAGGGATTAATAGTTGGAAAATATTTATATTTAGGATATCTAAAATATTCTGTTAAAATAGCTTAGAAAATAGCTGCACATGTTAACATTTTAAATTAATCTTAAATTAAAGCTTAATCTCACAGTGGTCACTCATGTTTAGTCATGACGCAATCCTAACCCCCCAGTGTTTAAAGGGAAGTGCAGGTTCAAGTTTTATTGGGTGGGCGACTCCTATATGCCAACATTTCGTATCTACATCAACACGAAACAGCGAAACACATTTGAAACCAAGATGATTCATATAAACGACTATGAATCAATTTTACATTTCTGGGAATGTGTCGGTTAATTTTTTAGTCTGTCTACAAATTAAAGCCAGCATGAACATTTTTATGCATTTTATCAGCATTTTTATGTTACAGCTTTATTCCAAAATGGATTGAATTTGTTTATTTCCTCAAAATTCTACACACAATACCCCATAATGACAATGTGAAAAAACATTTTTTTTAAATTGTTGCAAATTTATTAAAAATGAAAAACACATGTACATAAGTATTCACAGCCTTTCCTCAATACTTTGTTGATGCACCTTTGGCAGCAATTACAGCCTCAAGTCTTTTTGAATATGATGCCACAAGCTTGCCACACCTGTCTTTGGGAATTTTTGCCCATTCCTCTTTGCAGTACCTCTCAAGCTCTATCAGGTTGGATGGTGTACAGCCATTTTTCAGATCTCTCCAGAGATGTTCAATAGGATTTAGGTCTGGGCTCTGGCTGGGCCACTCAATGACATTCACAGAGTTGTTGTGAAGCCCCTCCATTGATATTTTGGCGGTGTGCTTTGGGTCATTGTCCTGCTGGAAGATGAACCGTCGCCCCAGTCTGAGGTCAAGATCACTCTGAAGCAGGTTTTCATTCAGGATGTCTCTGTACATTGCTGCATTCAACTTTCCCTTTATCCTGAGTAGTCTTCCAGTTTCTGCTGCTGAAAAAACATCCCCACAGCATGATGCTGCCACCACCATGCTTCACTGTAAGGATTGGTGGATTGCTGCACAGATGGTTGTCCTTCTGTTAGGTTCTCCTCTCTCCACAGAAGAACACTGGAGCTCAGACAGAGTGACCATCAGGTTATTGATCACCTCCCTGACTAAGGCCCTTCTCCCCCGATCACTCAGCTTAGATGGCCGGCCAGCTCTAGGAAGAGTCCTAGTGATTCCAAACATCTTCCACTTATGGATGATGGAGGCCACTGTGGAACTTTCAGAGCAGCAGAAATTTTTCTGTAACCTTTCCCAGCCTTGTGCCTCGAGACAATCCTGTCTTGGAGGTCTACAGACAATCCCTTTTGTCTTCATGCTTGGTTTGTTCTTTGACATGCACTGTCAACCCTGGGACCTTATATAGACAGGTGTATGCCTTTTCAAATCATGTCTAATCAGCTGAATTTACCACAGGTCAACTCCAATTAAGTTGCTGAAACATCTCAAGAATGATCAGTTAAAACAGAATGTACCTGACCTTTTTTTTTTTTTTTTTTTTTATAAATTTGCAACAATTTAAAAAAATCTTTTTCACATTGTCATTATGGAGTATTGTGTGTAGAATTTTGAGGAAATAAATGAATTTAATCCATTTTGGATTAAGGCTGTAACATAAAAAAATGTGGAAAAAGTGAAGCGCTATGAATACTTTCCAGATGCACTGTATTTGAAATGATTATTTCAACTGTTCCTAATGAGCTTTATTTCTCTTTAAGGCTACACTCCGGCCCTGGCTTGCGCTCCTAACAAAGACGTGGCCGATTGCCTGGCGCTCATCCTGGCCACCATGATGCCAGTGTCTCCCGGTGGAGCCTCGGTGCCCACGCTCACATTCAGTGCCATCAACCACTACACCAGCCCCACTAAAAGCGTCACCTTCGACAGCCTGCCAATGCTCCGCTCCGAACACAGCTCCTACTGCAGCTTCAACAGCATCAGCCGCCACGACGGCTTCTACAAGGACGAGGAGCTCAATGACTCCGACTCAGAGACTTACTGAGGTAAACGAAAGCAGAGGCGCACATCTTGTCTTAATTACCCAGCGGCCGGCCACTCCGCCTTAAGAGCCTTAAGAGTCTCTACACACACACACACACACACACATACATGTGGCGCAGCAGGCTGGCCTTCCTCATCCATCAGCTCAACCTCTGCCAATGCATCTTGCCCTATGTAAATTTTAGGAATAGGTGGATGGACCTCCAGACATGGCAATAACAAGACAAGAAATCAGCAGCCTGGGGACCAATATTTTTGCACAGGATGGTTTGACACTGTCGTACTGCAAACACGGATTCATATAGAATTTTTCAGATCTTGAGGGATGATTTAAATCAGTCGCTTGCAAAAAACAAAACAAAACTGGGACATTTGTGTGCTTTCAAACAGTTTCGCGTCGGTGTGCACTTCTGATCAGCTATTGGGGGAAAAAGAAATGATTTATTTTTTAAACAAACATGATTTTAATACCTGTCTCTGACCCTCTCGAGGGGGGGAATGAATCGAGTAGTTTCTAAAGCGCAAAGGTGAAATTTGAGGATATGAACATCAGCGTTGTGTAATGCTTTCGGCCACAAGCATGAGTTTAAAACAAAAAAAAAACAGCTAACACCTCTCTCCATCTTCAGTTTTAGGATAAATTATTCTTTTTATCTATGGTATTTATTTTTACTTTCTGCATTTCATCATCATTTTGTGCCTTCATAAATTACTGTATGGAGGGAAGGGGCAGCTCGAGAGAACAAATCCTACGATGCACAAGAAGTTCAACACTACGTCTGTGAAAAAAGCACTGAAAAATGAAAGGCAAACGGCTCCCAGCATGCTTTGCTTCAGGATGAGGAACACTGTGTAAAAACCAATGGTAGAACAGCATTTGATCTCTTTGTATGTTGATATATGAATATAAATATATATTATATTTTTTCTGGCTCTTATTAACATAACGTTTTTTGGGCAGGTTTGCTCGCTTTGAATTAGCAAATGAAACCACTCGACCCTTCTGTGATGGCCTGTCAGAAAAAAAACCCTGTGTTTGTCTCTTTTCATGCTTTTGATTTTTGGAATGATTGAAACTGGAAATCTGTTCAGTACAGCTTCCCGTCTGAGAGGGGGGCAGCAGGAATCTGTTTGCATCGCTCTTCTTTTATTTCCTGTCTTTTTTTGTGGAAATAAAAGAGAGTGATTGGTGCAGTTGATGGCCACTGCTGTTCTTCTACTCGGAACAAGAGATTCCTGTATATTTTATGGTTGATTCAATAAATAAATGAGTTCAGTAATTTGAAATTGTTTGTTGTTGTTGTTGTCAAGTCATTAAACTGTACAGAACATGGAGACTTTGAAATAACTGGGAATGGAGTTATTATTTTTAATTAAGGGATGCACCAATCCCGACACTTGGATCGGATATCGGCTCAATACTGCATATTTTTGCTGGATTGGGTATGGGCCAGCTGCTTCCGATGCACTTCTGATCTTGCGCATGTGCTATATTCTGTGTAATTTATAAGCCAACACAAGCCATGATAGTAGTCTATAGGGGAATTACCAACCTACGTCACACGGGTTCAAACGCGCATATCGGTTGCAATAGCAAACATGTCGTGTTGTAAAGTAGGATGCCAAAAATTTTACCATACGCCACGCTGCTTTTAATGCCTACCGCAGACGTCTTTGGGTAACGGTTATCAGAAGAACTGAATGGAGTGAGGGCCTAATTTAAAATGTTGACTCTGCAGTTCTCATTTTATATCAGGTAAGTTCCCGCTATGCTGAATCATTCACATTACTCGTTTTTGATTGCAGCAATGATTTCAGCAAAAACAGGCCTTACCCAGGCCTTGTACAATTCCGTCTTCTTTCCTTGTCTTAGGCTCGGCAGAACCTCGGTTTTTAGCACTAAAATTTTGAATCTGGTATTTATGGAACATTATTTCTTGCACATGACCACACAGAACAAAATTGTAGGCATCCAAAGACTTGTAGGCCTTTAACTTCTCTCTTGTAAAATCACTTGGAGTTTCAATGAGATAGTTGTATATTTCGGGCTGGATGCTTGGCCATTTCGTCTTATCCAATATCCATTGGGAGGGTGCTACCGCAAATGGACCCATCATACAAACGCCACTCACTTTAACATTAATTTTGCTGAATAACTGCTCATCGCTGGGTGACATGCTGTTATAATACACTGAAAGGATTATGTAAATAATATATGTAATCAATATAACTTCTGTATAATATAACAACAAACTCTGTACCGCATCTGATGTCATTCCCTCCCGTTTTTTTTTTCTGCAACCTCGCTGTGCGCGCATCCTGAATGTTTACAAACCGTTAGGTCATCTATTATAAGGGCCTAAAAAGTTGTCATGTAGGCCTACTGTATCCCAAATGTTCCAAAGCCATTCTATAGTTTAATCAGAAGCACAGATGAACATTTAAGTGGTTAAGTTCATGTTCACTTCAGCGCTTCCCTCCCCTGCACCTGTCAATTATTCTCCATTCACAATTCAAGCTGTGTGTCGCGTTCATGTGTTCAGTGTTAATCCACACATTTTCAAAAGTTGAACTATTATAAAAATTGACTGCGCATGTGAGGAACAGCTGATGACGGCCATAACAATAAACAGCAGAGTATCACTAGCTCAGAAATGCATTTAAATCGGTAAAGGATGATGCACCTTTCATGTTTTTAACATGGTTTTGGACGCGATATGTGAGCAGCCCGACACAGATTTAACCTGAGAGATACAGTACAAGCACTGATCTATAATCGATGCATGATTATAAGCCGCACGGGGCCATTACAACTTATAACACACAATTAAAGACATATTTTGCAAACTACTCAAGATGAGGCAACAATTTTAATGACACTCACATGTTATGATCCGGAGGAAGAAGAAACTGGTCCATTTGAACTGTAAAAGTTACTGACAAAGTCCCATAGTCTCTGCTGCTCCTTCAAACGGCCGGCGAATCCCGAGTTGCGGCGTAGGTTAATGTATCAGTCATAAGAAAAATGACAGGAACAAACACAGCACTAGGTTGGCTATACTGTGGTACTGTTGTGGAAATTAGGTTTAACCCTATATTCCCCTCAGCCGAATCTCCATCTGTCAGTAATCATCATCCTCGCCTCATGATTAGTCCCTTGATTCCTTGCGCCTCCGCTAGTGTGTGGAGGGAAAGCGTGTTCACATTTTACCGGAACTGGAACTACATATTTGGTGATGTACTGTATCAACGTCGATGCGATCAATCAAAAGATCCGAACCCAACTCGATTCCTTTATTGGACTCTGAATCAACTATTTTGCTAAAGAATCTACAGCTTTAAACAAGGTGCACTTTTAGATTTAAACCTCAGATGGATTTTTCCATACACTTAGTGCTGTGTTACACACTGGTCATTTTCAAAAAGCCATAATAGGAGCTCTTTACGTAGTTTGAACAAGTAAAAAAAAAGTACTGGTTTCCAACATTCTTCCAAATATCTTCTTAAGTGTTCTACAAAATAAATAAATTCAAACCGGTAAATCTCCTTTTGGTTGAACTTGATTTATCCCTTATAGGTCTCAAGCTGGATTTCTGGAGGGCTGCAGCAACCCTAATCAAACACAGCTGATCCAACTAAGAGTCTAAGAGTGTTCACATTAGTGGCATCAGCTGTGTTTGATTAGGGTTGGAGCAAAACTGTGCAGAGCTGCGGCTCTTCAGGAATCCAGTTTGAGACCTATGGGTTAAACAAAATTACGATCACAGAATAATCACAAAAATCAAAAAGTGACCTTTAGATCAAACCGATGGAACTGAACTTTGTAAGAGTTTAGTACTTTCAAATCAAAATTTAATCTGGTAAAAAAATAAAGATCTATGTTTAAGAACACGTAGCTTTTATTCAGTATTTTTATTCAGCTCTTTTATTCAGATTTTAAGCGCTGCAGAATTTGAACAAATTGCCTAAAATGGCTCTGAATTATAAGATCTGAACTTTTTAATTCATGTCATTTTCTTATCATTATCAGTAGGATGTGCATTTAAAAAAATTCTCAGAAATCTCTCTCTACCTTCACACCACCGGTTGTTAAAGATAAAACCGTAATTGGCCGTCAACACTTGTCCTCACTCATATTCATTAAAATATTTCCTATATCTGCGTTTGACTAACGTGTCCGGTAGTTTCGACATTTGTTGTGGCCCTTTAAAGGTTAAAGCCAGAAATATCTGCATCATTATAAGAGGCTATTCTGAGTTGCACGTCTCTAAGGGAGCCATGATGACGCTGTAAGGTAAGTTAATTATATCAATTATGGCCCTCCAGATTTTCTTTTCAGTAAAAAGAAAATGCCAATTTGCCAGAAGGTGCAAATTGTTCATGTATGGCATTCCTCTTCTGCGGTGTATAAAAAAGCAGGGAAAGGAAGCTTTTCGGATAACAGAGGCAAATCGAAGGCAGACTGACCCGCGATCACAGGCGCTGCAGACATGTGAGTTACTTTCGTTCGAATGTTGTTGTTGTTTCATATGCTGGCTGTCTGGATTGTAATGTTGTTGTTTTTTGTGTGTGTGTTCAGGTTGACGGTACTGGCTCTCATGACACTACTGATGGTCTCTGTTGAGTCGGATCTCTCCAATGAAGAGTGGAAGTCTCTGAGTAACCCACAGAGCCGGACCCTGGTGAGTCTCATTATTATATTTAACGTGTGTATACAGTTGAAGTCAAAGTGATTAGCCATTTCTTTTTTGCAAGTGATGTTTATTAGATCTTTCACAGTATTTCCTATAATATTTGTATATTTTCCTATAATATTTCTTCTTGAGAAAGTCTTGAGATGGTCTGGCTGGAATAAAAGCAGTTTTAACATTTTTAAAAACTATTTTAAGGTTAATGTTATTAGCTCCCTTGAGAATTTGTTTTTCCATTGCCTACAGGACAAATCACTGTTGTCTAATGACTTGCCTAGTTATCCTAACTTGCCTATTTAATGTAATAAAAACCTGAAAAGCTCAATACTAATATCTTAAAGAAGATTAATAGAAAAATAGTATGCACTGTCACCAAAACTAAAGAAATGAGTTAAAAGTAAAGTGGTAGTTAAAAGTGAAATGTTTAATAACTGTCCATTAAGCAACACTCAACAGGGGGGGCTAATAATTTTGACTTCAACTGTGTGTGTGTTTATATTATGGGTAGGTAAAGATGGATTAAAGATTGATAATATACAATTGAAGTCAGAAATATTAGCCCCCCTTTGAATTTAATTTAATTTTTTTTTTTATATTTCCCAAATGATGTTTAACAGAGCAAGGAAATTTTCACAGTATGTCTGATAATATTTTTTCTTCTGGTGAAAGTCTTATTTGTTTTATTTCGGCTAGAATGAAAGCAGTTTTTAATTTATTAAAGTCAATTTCAAGGTTAAAATTATTAGCCCCTATAAGCAATTTTTTTTTATAGTCTACAGAACAAATCACTGTTTTCTAATGACTTGCCTAGTTATTCTAACCTGCCTATTTGACATAATATTAACTTGGTTAAGTCTTTAAATTGCACTTTTAACTGAATACTATCTTGAAAAAATTATAAAAAAATATTATGCACTGTCACCATGGCTAAGACTAAAAAAATTAGTTATTAGAAATTATTTTTTAAAAGTAAAATGTTTAAAAACTGTACATTAAGCAACTCTCAAATTTTACAGGAAAGCTAATAATTATGACTTCAACTGTGTGTGTGTGTTTATATTATGTATAGGTAAAGATGGATTAAAGATTGATAATATACAGTTGAAGTCAGAATAATTAGCTCCCTTTGATCAAATGATGTTGAACAGAGCAAGGACATTTTTTTACAGTGTGTCTGATAATATTTTTTCTTCTGGAGAAAGTCTTATTTGTTTTATTTTGGCTAGAATGAAAGCAGTTTTTAATTTAAGTCAATTTTAAAAAACATTTTAAGGTCAAAATTATTAGCCCCTTTAAGCTTTTTTTTTTTTAGATAGTCTACAGAACAAACCATTGTTATACAATGACTTACCTAATTACCGTAACTTATATATTCATACTATATATGTCATAATATATAGTATGAATGGTCATTTTCAATCTTCGATACTCCCATATTATTGTTGTTATTTCTTATATAGTTTTCTTTAATCCATACTTTTCCTACCCATAACAATCACATACCTGTCATACACCTCACATAATTACATGTACATTTAATCTCATTGTTTGTGCTTTTTCTTCTCTTGTTTATTGTTAGACCTGCTAAATGTTTGCAGAAATTGTTTCTTTTATTTTTTAGTGTCTTTTTTTTTTTTTTTTTATCCATATGCACAATAAAAAAGTAGTAAAACTTCTAAAACTTCTAAAGTTTTTGAATATTTAATATTATTTACATTAGGATTATTTTATATGTTTTTTTTTAATGTAGCCAAACTTTATATGGTTCAAACTGTCATCATTCAAAACTAAAAAGGAAGGAAATGAAAAAGAAACACTTTACATTCTGGAGCATTAATCATCACAACTACTGTACTTAATCTTAACAGCAGTTTTTTTAACGATACTGTTAACAAAGGTTATTAAATACTGTTACAAATTTAAATGCTTGTTAGTTAGTTAGTTAGTTAGTTAGTTAGTTAGTTAGTTAGTTAGTTAGTTAGTTAGTTAGTTAATTGAAGTTAAAGCATTGAGGGTTGTTGTAAAGAGGGTTGTTGTATTTAAATACAACTTAGAACACAATACTCAAATGTATATAAAAATGTACAGTTGAAGTCAGAATAATTACATTATAGTGATTAGATTAAAAACTTAAGAGTATGAAGTACACTTACAGTTAAAGTCAAAATTATTAGCCCCCATTTGCATTTTTTTTCTTTTTAAAATATTTCCCAAATGATGTTTAACAGAGCAAGGAAATTTTCACAGTATGTCTGATAACATTTTTTCTTCTGGAGAAAGTCTAATTAGTTTTACTTCGGCTAAAATAAAAGCAGTTTTACATTTTTTTTAAAAGCCATTTTAAAGTAAAAATTATTAGCCCCTTTAAGCTATATTTTTTTTGATAGTCTACAGAACAAACCATCATTATACAATAAGTTGCTTAATTACCCTAACCTGCCTAGTTAACCTAATTAAGTTAAGCCTTTAAATACCACTTTAAGCTGTATAGAAGTGTCTTCAAAAACATCTAGTAAAATATTATTTACTGTCATCATAAGAAAGATAAAAAAAAAATCAGTTATTAGAAATGAGTTATTAAAACTATTATGTTTAGAAATGTGTTGAAAAAATCTCTCCGTTAAACAGAAATTGGGGGAAAAATAAACAGGGGGGCTAATAATTCAGGGGGGCTAATATTTCTGACTTCAACTGTATAAAAAAAGTATTTCAATTGTATTCCAGTTTAGTTAGTAAGCAAATATTTATTATTTTCGTTTGGTATAATGTGATGTACTATAACATCTGCAACTAAAATTATTCAAAAATATAGACAGAGTAAAACAACTTATACAAATGACTTAAACATAAAAGTTACTGCATTAAAATGTACATGAAGTCAAAATGTAACAATAAAAAATAAACCAACTACAAAGTTTTGTTCATCCAAAATCTGTGTAAAAAGTTGACAAACCCCATACACTGTAGAACAAAAAGCTGGTTTCCACACAATCTATTTGTGTTGGGGCAACATAAAAGAATTAAGTTAACTTATTAGTTTTTACTATTTTAAGTGGATTAAACATAAAGCACCCCCCCCCCCCCACCAAAAAAAAAAAAAAAAACTCAAGAATTGTGTTTTTTTCAGCTCATTTCAAATAAGTAGAACAAGAAAAGTGCAAATGTCAATTTTGGAGTGTACCTTTGGGTAAATATAAGGCACAAGGTCAGTTATTATGCACAATTTTATACTGACATACAGTTGAAGTCAGAATTATTAGCCCTGTTGTTTATTTTTTCCCCAATTTCTGTTTAACTGAGTGCAGATTTATTCAACACATTTCTAATCATAATAGTTTTAATAACTCATTTCTAATAACTGATTTCTTTTATCTTTGCCATGATGACAGTAAATAATATTTTACTAGATATTTTTCAAGACACTTCTATACAGCTTAAAGTGACATTTAAAAGCTTAACTAAGTTAATTAGGTTAACTAGGCAGGTTAGGGTAATTAGGCAAGTTATTCTATAACGATGGTTTGTTCTGTAGACTATCAAAAAAAATAAAAATAGCTTAAAGGGGCTAATAATTTTGACCTTAAAATGGTTTTTAAAAAAATTAAAAACTGCTTTTATTCTAGCCAAAATAAAACAAATAAGACTTTCTCCAAAAGAAAAAACATTATCAGACATACTGTGAAAATTTCCTTGCTCTGTTAAACATCATTTGGGAAATATTTAAAAAAGAAAAAAAAATTCAAAGGGGGGCTAATAATTCTGACTTCAACTGTATACACTTACAGTACATACATATTGTACATCATACTATGTACTTATTCTCATAGTATCGTTGAGCTTCATTTATTCATTTACAAATATTGAAACAACATCCTCTGCTTTATAAATGAACGTTCTCATCCATCTCTCCAATGTTTGTGCAGTTTTTCCGGATCCTGCAGTCGTATCTTGAAGGCAGAGAGAGTGAAGCTCAAGCCATGGGCAGGAAAACAAACCTAAAGGAGAACAAAAACAGCAACATGGAAAACAATGGTTATGACAAGTACAACAACCTCTTTCTTCACAATGACATTAATGATGTTTAAGGCAAGATTTCATCTGAATTTCATTCTGTCGAGCTTGTAAATCGGGTTTTGTTGTAGATCTGATAGTTTAGGAAGTGCTGAAATCTGTAATGGTGCTTTGCCTATTAAAATTAAAATCTGAAATGTCTGCCTGTTTATTTTCTCTGTACATATTTTCTTTCTTCTTTTACTTGATAAAGAAATGCAACATGAGTAAAACAGTATTTTAAAAATGTTTCCCAAAAAATCTAGTAAGCAGATCATGTTAGAGAGCTTGTTTATAATACTGTGGCAAATTTATTTCTCAATCTTTTGAAAATGTCTCAATCAATTATTAATAATAGTGATTTTCTTTTATGTATACAATTATTTTTTAAATATGCAGTTTCTGTTTTATTACACAATTAAAAAAAATATTTTTTTTTATTTAGAACAATTTTCAATCATATTTAGTGTATTATTTTAATCTGTTGTTATAAAAATATATGCAATTATTATAGAATATTCGGTTTCATTGCATTATTTTATTGACTTTTTTTTAGGCATTTATTTTTTATTTAGAACAATTTTCAGTCATATTTAGTTATTTTAATTTTATTCTTCTTATTATTTATAGAATGTTTTTTTTAAACAATTTTTTTTCAGAAACTATTGAGCAAAAAATGCCAGATCTTGTTTATAATACTGTAAGAAATGTCTTGCTTTAAATTGGCCCGTAATCTCTTTATTGCTTTGTAAAGAAATATGCTGAAAACAAATAATTATTATTGTCTAATGATCAAGCATTACAATGTACTTGTGTAAAATAAATAAACACTATAATGATTAACATTAAATAAAAACATGTAGTCACAACTGAAATACATACTAAGACTGAATAGCTGATATCTGAATGGTAACAGATTACCATTGATGTTTTTCACTTCTTACAACTGAATAGTTACTGATAACTACTGAATCAAGTACTAGTGTCTAACAAGTTTGTATCAGTAATATTAAGTACTTACAGAATAATGACTAATATCTATGTAACAGGATAATAGTGATTAAGAACTAGTATATTTTACCTAAAGAATAATCACTAGTTGTGAAAGAATAACTAAATGTATAGACCATATGTGAGCCTGCACCACAAACCCAGTTTAAATTTGGACAGGGATATTTGTGGGAATAGCTAAAACTATATTGTTTTAGGTAATGTTGTAGTTTTTTTTTTTATTGTTGACAAAAAAATCATTAGAATAATACAGTTGAAACCAGAAGTTTACATACACTCTAAAAAAAGGAGCATAACCATTTTTTTTTTTAAATGTCTGGTGTTACATCATACTAAACGTTTACTATTTTAGGTCCGTTAGGATTACCTAAATGATTTACATTTGCTAAATGCCAGAATAATGAGAGAATTTATTTTTTTGAGAATTTTTTATTAATTTCTAGACAGTCAAAAGTTTACATACATTTCCTTGGTATTTTTTTAGCTTTGCTTTTAAACTGTATAACTTTGGTCAAATGTTTTGAGTATCTTTCCACAAGCTTCTCACAATAGTTTAAAGGAATTTTGGCCCATTCCTCCTGACAGAATTGGTGTAACTGAGTCAGATTTGTAGGCTGTCTTGCTCACACAAGCTTTTTCAACTCTGCCCACAAATTTTCTCTAGGATTGAGTCAGGGCTTTGTGATGGCCACTTCAAAACATTCACTCTGTTGTCCTTAAAGCACATTTTAACTAATTTGGCAGTATGCTTAGGGTCATGGTTTGTTTGGAAGACCCATTTGTGGCCAAGTTTTAAGTTCCATCCTGGCTGATGTCTTGAGATGTTGCTTCAGTATTTCTACATAATGTTCTTTATTCATGATGCCACCTTTGCTGTGAAGTGGACCAGTCCCTTCTGCAGCAAAACAGCCCCACAACATGATGCTGCCGCCCCCATACTTCACAGTTGGGATGGTGTTCCTAGGCTTTCCCCTTTGTCCTCCAAATGTAACACTGGTCATTATGGCCAAACAGTTCAATCTTAGTTCCATCAGACCACAGGACATGTCTCCAAAAAGTATTATTTTTCCCAGTGTCATTTAGCAAATTGTAATCTGGCTTTTTTGTTGATTCTGGCTTATTGATTGTCCCATGTTGTCACACAAGAAAACAGTGTGTTTTCCTTAAATACTATTCTACAGTTGTGCCTCCAGTTAACACAAATGTTGTCAATTAGCTAATCAGAAACTTCCAAAACCTTGACACCATCATCTGAGCTTTTTCAGAGGCATAATAATCTTATTGTATGTAAACTTGACTTTCAAGAAAAGTTATAACAATTTCTCAAAAAATATCTCTCTCATTATTCTGCTATTAAGCATAACAAAAACAAATTTGATAATCCTAACTTACCTAAAAGAGAAAAAGTTTAGTCACATTAACATCTGACTTTTTAAAAAATGGTTATGTGCCTTTTTGTACAGTGTATGTGAAGGTTAGTGAGGTTTGTTTAGTAAATATATAAAAACTCAATTTTTGATTAGTAATTAATATCCATTGCTAAGAACTCAGTCTGGACAACTTTGAAGGCAAATTTTTTCAAAATTCTGATTTATTATTATTATTTTAATATATTGTTGTTATTATTAATATTATTATTATATATTCGATTTTATATATTGAACCCTCGGATTCCAGATTTTCACCAAATTCAAAATCACTGGAAAGATTTGGCTTTTTTGATATATAAATCTCAATTTCCAAAAATGCACAATTATGACCTAATTCACATATATAATTAATAATAGTAAAAAGAAAGAAAAAAGTGAAAAAAATGCATCAAAACAACCAAAAAAAAAAAAAAAAAAAAAAAAATAGATACCCGAAAGAAGTTATTGAAATCCGTTATTAGTAACAACATAATAGTCACTAGCTGTTACTACGTAAATAAGTTCTAGTAAAATAAATACATGTATTCAATAGCTACTATCTAATGGTAGTAATAACTAGTGTCTAATGAATAAATACTACTATTTAATGGGTTAAGTAATTGAACAAACAAACGAAAAATACCAACATACTGGTATGAAAAATAGACCGTTATGTGTTGAAGAGGTTACAAAAAACTTGTGGTTCAATGGTTTAACAAATGTAATGGCATTTCTGATTCAGTGTTACCTAAAATTAAATGTAGAAAAAAGCTTGCATTTACTTCTCTAAAGGACTTGGTGTTGATACAAAACAGGATGTTGTTATCTCTGCAGAGAAAGTTCAAGTTGTTTCAGAATATAGGTGTTTATCTGGACTCCTGTCTTAGCTTTAGAACACATATTTAAAAAAAAAAAGGTATCTAATATAGTAAATTTTTTTTTTTTTTTTTTTTTTTTAAATTCTTTATCAAATAAGGCTGCAAAAATGTATTTAAAGTCTATGATCCTCTCTGTCAGGATCAAAAAGGATTCCAATTCTTTAATCTTTTCAGATTTCTTCCAGCAAGGGAGCAATACAGAATAAAAGGATTCCTTCTGGTTGCTCAAAAGCGCAGTTCTTTGACGTACATAGAACTACATATAGAAGCATTGTCTTTAATCATTTGTCTAAACAGTCTGGTTGCAGTCATATTGATTATTATATACTCAACTCATTGTCAGCACAACTGACACATTCCAATCATTCAGCTACAGAGTGATTATATCAAGAAATAAATACATATTTGACGTCAACTAAAGTTCCTAAAATAAAATGTTCCCATCACTCTCTCATATCAACTGCTGTCTTATAAGTTGGTCTAAGACAAAATCTACAAATTTAAAACCTCTGGAAATATTATATAAACAAACACTTTAAATTTTAGACGCAAGAACAGTTTAGTTTTCATCATTGTATCAAAAAACCCAAAGCCTGCTTAGTTGGGAAAACATCATTAAGTTTTGAAATGGTTGTGTAGTTTACAAGATTATGCAAGGGTATGTCCTTCTCTTCTATCTGACTTCATTCAGTTTAAAGGTGCAGTATGTAAGTTTGACACCCAATGGTTGAACTAGGTATTACATTCCTGGATCCAGAGATGGCAAAAGTACACACATCCTTTACTTAAGTAGAAGTACAGATACTCGTGTTTAAAACGACTTTGGTAAAAGTAGAAGTACTGACTAAACTTTTGTACTTAAGTAAAAGTAAAGAAGTACCGCCTGAAAAATGTACAAAAGTAAAAAGTACTAATTTCAACCACAGTCCCAAAGACATGCGGTATAGGCGAATAATAATTCAACTAAATTTGCAGTAGTTTATAAGTGTGTGTGTGTGAATGTGTATAGGTGTTCCCAGTACTGGGATGCAGCTGGAAAAGTATCCACTGCGTAAAAAAAATGCTGGAATAATTGGCGGTTCATTCTGCTGTGGCGACCCCTGATAAATCAGGGACGAAGCTGAAGGATAGCGAGTGAGATAAGTAGGTAATCATCCTGACACAAACTCACAGTGTTCAGCATGTAGTTTTGCCACTGTTAGATCAAAAACAACAGCTGCAATTCATGTTGATACACTCTGTCTATCTTAATAAATAATGTCTTACATTTTACACTGAATTCTGTCCAAAATATATTGATTTTTTTCTTTTGCTAAAATAAATACTTATCAGATATGACTGCAAACTATTTTTTTTTGCATTAGGCTAAAGCTGCTTATTCTCTTCAAAAAGCAGCTCTTTTATTTAACCTGCTATTTCAGTGTTTTTCAGGTATTGTGGTTATTTTATTTAATGTATAAACATTAATTCTGTTACAGTTTTTCTCAGTCACTTTGGTCCATTTCTCAGATCAGAATTGAAATTCTTTAAACTCCCTGTTCAATCTTCAGATTATCATTGTGTCACTTGTGCACATCAGAAAAGCAGTTCCTCTTTATGAACAAGTTGCAAATATTTTTGTTCATCCATGCAAATGGTTATGTGCAATTCTCTGATGTTTCCTATATTATCAGTTGCTCATGTCATGTTGATCAACATGTATTATTTTATCTCTGTTGAATAGACTCACCCCCACAACATTTAATCGTTCAAATGCCTGAACAAGTTGTCTTAATATTTAGTCATAATGCATTTTTTACATTTCTCCCAGATGAATCTTGACTTTTTCTAATAAAGGTCTAAAAAGAGGTTGTCCTGTTCACATTTTTACTTTAGTTTTTTCTTTGTGCTATGCAGTGCTCTCTTTTCCTTTCTGTATCAGAATGACATGATCTGGCAACAAATTACAGAACAAACAGCAAAAATATTGCCATAGTTTACACCAGAACAGCCCTCCAGAGTACACTGATACTGATAACATGACTAAGTAATTTGAGTCTTATTCATATACAATGACACATACTTATTCATATACAATGACACAAGGACATGTCATTCTGCACCACTGACATGTTCACTGACACTGAAATTTAGTTTTGAGAGATGAACTGAAGAATTTTGAGCAGGAGACTGGCTTTTGCAGGTAATCCATGGTGTTTTGCTATTTATACGTGTTGTTTTGAGAAATACACAGGCCTACAGTTTTACAAATTTCAGTTCTGATCTGAGAAATGTACTAAAGTGACTGAGAAAAACTGTAATAGCCTACATTTATTCTATGCTAAAAGCAACATACACAGGTAAGACAGGTAACATACACATAAATTGCCCAGTATAACTACCTTTGTTGTTGTAAAATATTTGTTAAAAATTATTAATAGAAGACAACAGTATAGGCCTATGTAAAATCATATAGTCAATAAAACCTGAAAAACAGCATAAATTCTGTATTAGGAAATATGAACTCATCAGAAATAAAGGAAATAAACCGCAATGCATACATTTTTTATAAAGTATTTGATTGTTTTACAAAAAAAGCACTATTTTTCGCGGTATTAGATTGAAAGACCAGAGAAAGCTTATGCAGTATGATCGGAAGTGGAAAAAAGGCGCATTTAAACAGCATGTTTTTGACTGGAATGTGTCTCGTTTACCTGTGATCCGATCGAGCAAAAGGTGTCTTATTACCGTATAAACAGGGCAGCATCAGTCATGTTAAATTCGCCGTTTCCCTCTGACACTGCGTAGTAATCCTAGCCTTTCTCATAGTAATCCTCATGAACTAGGCCATGTACGGTGTGCAATAGCCTTGAAGAAGCCGCGCGCTACAGCACGCAGGCGCGCAATGAGGAAAAAGAGACTGACTGCATCAGAAATGCGCTCATATTAATGCGCAATGATAAGAAATAATATAGATCGCGCCACCAAACACATAAAAACGAAAGTAACGACCGTGGTTTCAAAAATGTAAGAAGTAGAAAGTACAGATATTTGTGTAAAAATGTAAGAAGTAAAAGTAAAAAGTAGTCAAAAAAATTAGTAGTGGAGTAAAGTACTGATACCCGAAAAAACTACTTAAGTACAGTAACGAAGTATTTGTACTTCGTTACTTCCCATCTCTGCCTGGATCAAAACAAACGCAAGCGCAGGAGCAAATACTGATTTAAGTCGTGTTCAAATTACACCGCGTTCCAAATTATTATGCAAATTGAATGTATGTGATATAAACACTAATTTTTTTGGTTTTTCAATTAAACTCATTGATGGTATTGTGTCTTAGGGCTTTTTGGATCACTCAAATGAATCTCAGACACCTGTGATAACGAGTTTGCTAGATGAGCCCAATTAAAGGAAAAGTACTTAAAAAGGGCGTTCCACATTATTAAGCAGGCCACATGTTTCAAGCAATATGGGAAAGAAAAAGGATCTTTCTGCTGGCGAAAAGCATCAAATAGTGCAATGCCTTGGACAAGGTATGAAAACATTGGATATTTTACGAAAACTTAAGCGTGATCATCGTACTGTGAAGACATTTGTGGCTGATTGTGAGCACAGACGGGTTCGTGCAGACAAAGGCAGAATGAGGAAGGTTTCTGCCAGACAAATTTATCGGATTACGAGAGCAGCTGCTAAAATGCCATTACAAAGCAGCAAACAGGTATTTGAAGCTGCTGGTGCCTCTGGGGTCCCACGAACCTCAAGGTGTAGGATCCTCCAGAGGCTTGCGGTTGTGCGTGAACCTACTATTCGGCCACCTCTAACCAATGCTCACAAGCAGAAAAGGTTGCAGTGGGCCCAGAAATACATGAAGACTAATTTTCAAACAGTCTTGTTTACTGATGAGTGCCGTGCAACCCTGGATGGTCCAGATGAATGGAGTAGTGGATGGTTAGTGGATGGCCACCATGTCCCAACAAGGCTGCGACGTCAACAAGGAGGTGGCGGAGTCATGTTTTGAGCTGGAATCATGGGGAGTGAGCTGGTAGGCCCCTTTAGGGTCCCTGAAGGTGTGAAAATGACCTCTGCAAAGTATGTTGAGTTTCTGTCAGACCACTTTCTTCCATGGTACAAAAAGAAGAACCGTGCCTTCCATATAGCAAAATCATCTTCATGCATGACAATGCACCTTCTCATGCTGCAAAGAATACCTCTGTGTCATTGGCTGCTATGGGCATAAAAGATGAGAAACTCATGGTGTGGCCACCATCCTCCCCTGACCTCAACCCTATTGAGAACCTTTGGAGCATCCTCAAACAAAAGATCTATGAGGGTGGGAGGCAGTTTACATCAAAACAGCAGCTCTGGGAGGCTATTCTGCCATCCTGCAAACAGATTCAAGCGGAAACTCTCCAAAAACTCACAAGTTCAATGGATGCAAGAATTGTGAAGGTGATATCAAAGAAGGGGTCCTATGTTAAGATGTACTTTGCCTTGTTAGGATGTTTTCCATTGAAATAGCTTTTGACTTCAGTAAATATGACCACCTAATGCTGCAAATTCAGCAAATGCCTGTTTTCACTTCTTTACAACCTATAAAATGTTTTAACTCTGTTGTGCATAATAATTTTGAACAGTCAATTTTCAGTTTTTTATTTTTAAAATAAATGCTGTTATCATTAAGAGGTTTGTTCAATAAAATTTGAATTATACCCTAATGGTTGATTACTTGAAAATTATACTGACTGTCATTTGCATTGACTAATTATGAAAACCAGAGAAATATATCATTTGCATAATAATTTGGAACGCGGTGTAAAAGCAACGGCATGTGATAGAGGGAATATTTCCCATATTAAAATGAGTTTTTGTTCTAACCAACACCTCGAATTGATATATTAGAAGCGGCTTCTATTACTTGCAGCTGAACAAAAGGACAAACTCGCAGTGCTGTTTACCTCAGGTACATAGGGTTACCACATTTAATACAAACAAATAAGGGACGCATACTGCAGCGGGGGCCACATCCCCAATTACAGGCCCAATAGCATGCCAGTGGTGGTAAATCGCAACTTAAAATATGTTTTCAGGAAAGTATTAACACTTGGACATTAAAATAAACTGTCTTTCATTGAAATCTGTGAAACAGACCAGATGCAGTCAGTCTTTCTCTTTTACCACTCTGCAGCACTGTTATAGCTGATATTATATTTAATAGTGTGGTACACCTGTGTTAACCAAGAAGAGAGGAGAAAATACTAATGAACCTAATTTTAAAGGGTGGTATTGATAACAGATTTTGGCTAAAATATTTGTCCTTATTTGCAGTAACACCTATCCAAACATGGAAACAGCACATACATAAACTAGCTACAAACATTAGCTAGTAAAGTTTTCAAATAGCCTATTTCTAATTTTAAAAAGTTGCAATTGACTCATTTATTTTCTTTACATTGGCATTGTTGTTTATTAATGTAATAAATGTATTGTTTCGTGTATTAAATTAATGCTTATGTGCCTGACTTAAATTTAACAAGTAAATCATAATATAACATTGGACCGTGATCCACTTACATTGTATTTACAGAATTTTTACAAATGACAATTTGTGACCCAGTGTGTGAAAACCAGGCCAAATCTAATTCTGAGAGAAAGTTTGATTGTAGCCATTAATTTGACTGTGATTTCAGTTGTTGATATGGTTTTACTTAGTTAATATTAAATACATCAATTTTTATTATTTTTACAGACTGTTCTTTATTTTATGTAGAAAACAGTAAATTACACAAAAAAAAAATGACTCCAGCTAGATTTTCACAGACTTGGTCACTGTCATTACCATGTCTGCTTCGAGAGAGACTTGGGGTATGAAGAACTGTCTGTGCATTGATTTTTGTGAGCTCTGTCATTGAATGTTGCTCTCCGGAGGCATGTTGTCGCACGTCCCGCGTGAGCCACAGAGAACGCTCTCCGCCAAATCGTGCAGTTGGCTTGATAACAATTTCTACCACTCTGCCGCCAGGTATTTGTTTACTCCCACTCTCTGCAGTATTTTGCAGCCGCTTGCGTTTAAAAACTTTGAAACTTTAAGACGCGAGGGGTTACTCTGTCAAGACTTGACAGACTCTGCTTAAAAGACACGCCCTCCTCACTGGACAAAGACCAATCAAACTAACGATGACATCAAGTATTACCCAATCAAAAGTAGGAATGAAGAATGTCAGAAAGTAGGAAAAAGGAATGATTTGTATGAAAAGCTACTTTAAAAAGTGATAAAAAATACAGGACAAAACCCGTCCCGTATTGATTCAAAACGGGACGATTCCGTATTTTAAAGGACGGGTGGCAACCCTACACCTCATGATTCAGTGTTGAATGCTAATGATGTGAGTTTGAATGCAATTTTACATGACATATATTGTCATAGACTGAAAGCAGCAGCAGATAGTTCACCTCAGATCTTGAAAATAAAACAAACAGTTTAAAATTGAACTTTAGAACTGTGACTCAAAACCAACACAGCGTGTAGGCTACATTTAATAATGCTATGTATTAATTAGATGATAAACCTTACCATTTCACAAAGATGTGCATATTCTGTGATTCTGAATGGCTGTATTTAAATTTCTGTAGTGTTTTGTCAGGTGCAAACAGCCAAATTGCTTATCACTGCAAATCTCATCACGTAGCGTGTTGTTAGGAAGGTTACAATGTAACCTGCTCACCTAATGTTTACATTCATATTATTTGCTAATTAAAGGGTCACGAAACACCAAAACACATTTTTTGAGCTGTTGACAGTCATATATGTGTCCCACGCTGCTATAAACACTATTAGGACACATATATTGCACTAAAAAGTGAAAATTGGTTGTTTTTGCGTTATTTTGAGCAAATTCGTTCTTCCGGTTTGAAACGAATTTTTGAAGCTACGTCACGGCCATGAGATACTTAGGTGTAAATCCAGCAGTACAGTGGCTGTCTGTCTTTTCTAGGGCGTTCTGACGTATCTGAGTGCGCAGTATTAATTCATGAGAAGACGTGCTTCAAACCAATCAGCGCGCTCTATTGTGTATGACGCGAAACTTCATTAATATGCATGATAGCTCCGGAGACTGTTTACCAGTTTACAGCGTTCAGACGGCAGAGAGACGCCACGTTGTGTTGCCAAAACAAGTGAAAGTACAAGAATTTCAAGACAAGAGTCGTAGGTGTTATTAGTGTGTTGCAACGAAGGTTTTGTTTTCATTTTCCCTTTATGGGAGCGCAGCTGGACTCACGTGTGGATTACAGTGCACGCGACACGCGACAGAAACGCGTTTGTAAGGAACATTTTTACACGAGAGCTTTTTCTCATCTGGAAATGGTGAAATCCGGATTTGCCGCTCGTCTACTTTTAATAAAAAGACACAGCTCCAGTTTGATTGTCTGTCTACAGATTTGGTAAGTGTTTGCAGTGCAGTGCCCTTTGTTTAAATGCTGCTCTCCGAGTGTAAACATGTAAACACAAACTATTTCCGTCGTGCAGGATTTTCGCCGCATTTTGTGACAGGATAGTCTATACACACACGGCTTTCTGACGCTACCTACCGAGTACATAAGTTACAGAGAAATGCGGAGGATTTTTTTCTCTTATTCGCCGTATCAAATCAGCCTCTGTGTGTTTGTTTTTCCTGTCAAACTTAGCGCGTCCCTTCTATGCAAAATCTTATCCTCTTTCCCTCCCCCGACACTCCCACACTCCCAGAGCTGGACACGCCCAACTTTCCTGACTTTTTTCAAAATAGAGTTGTGAAAACACCCTGCTGAGACAGGGGGTTTCGTGACCCTTTAATAACCTCATGTGGACCTCTGAGTCTGCGTCTCATTTCGGAGTCAGCTACTGTCCACCAGAGGTCGCATTTCAGTCACAGACGCATGCTTTGGAAGCCTTTCTGAATGAATGAATGAATGAATGAATTACACGGTTTTCCACCAAGGTAACCCGGGGTGCTAAAATGTAATTGGGTAAACTGACCAAGCAAAGACAGACTTTCCGGCACGTAACGCACATTTTCAAAGCAGAATTTCTGACTTCAGCATTATTTTTCAGATAAACAAGAATGTTCACTTATCATGTTTCTTAAATATCTACAAACATATTATGGTATTATTATGCTTTAGAAGGCTCAAAAACTTACATACAGCACCTTTAAATCTGTAGAAAACAAAGTAACTAATTATTACACATTGAAAAATGATAATAATTCAACGTTGTGAACACAGTGTTGATGTGGTGGTTGTTTTTTGTCATTCATTTGGGTATTGTTTAAGACATTTTACCAGAAACGTACATTTTCACTTATAAAAAATGTGACAGGGCCTGACTTGAGCTTGTCAACCTTAAAAAAAAAAAATCATACAAAAACAAGCATAAAATCCAACAGTTCTATGATAGAACGCATCCTTGATCCTCCTCCATTAAACAATGTCAGATTTAATGCAAATGTGACAGGCCTGACAGAAAGATAGGGACAATTGTAAAATAATATTTATTTGTAGAATTAATTCATAATTTCATGTTTTTAATCAACTGATGTCAATGATAACAACTTAAACGTGCTATTTATGAAGTTCTTTTTAAAATAACAGTTTTTAGCGTCACAAAACAGTTAAAGCTGCAGGTTCAAATGGGCTGAGGACAATGACAGGGTTTGTACATTTGTAAAGTGTTTTTAATAAATAACAAAAATCTGTGAACCAAATGAATGACATATTCCTTTACAGAAAAACTCACAGAAATCAACCATTTTAGACGTTTTTAGGATAACTGTGTAAAGACATTTGTTATTTATGATATACTAAAACCCTGGCAAGAAATTAAAAGATTATGTAGCTTGCATTCAAAAATTTCTAACTTGTCACCTTTGTCTTATGATACAGATTTACCATCCTCTATAGGAAGAACATTATTCATTAAGTGGAAAGAGCAAGGCGTTGTCTCCTTTAAGCAAGTTTTTAAAGAGGTCACACTTAAATCTTTTTTTCTGAATTAAAAAGTGAATTTGATATTGACAATAAAGATTTTTACATGTACCTACAACTTTAGGCACCTGATAAATGATTTCCTTGCAAAGGGTTATATTTCATTGGAATTATCTAAATTAGAAAACATTCTAGAGAAAACTTCAATGTTGAAGGGAAAGCTATCTGAGATATATGCAATCTTAAGAGATCAAGCTGATTCTTCATTAATCTCATTAAAAAACGTATGGGATAAAGAACTTGGTTGTAATTTTGAACATGATCAGGGGGATGTTGTATACAAATGTGTATCTTTTTCATTTTCTAGTAACAAAATATTTGAACAAAATTACAAATTTATAGAAAGAATATATTTGACCCGAGTTTGCCTCAGTAGGACATATCCTGGTGCATCGCCTTTATGTAAAAGATGTAAGAAACATAAGGGCTCCATTATGCATATTTTTTTGGAACTGTAAAAACTAAATGAGTTTTGGGATACCATATATGAGTTTTCTGTGATGGTCCTGGGAAATAAATATCACAAGACTCCTTTAATATATCCTTTTTGTGATTGACTTGAATGAGGTATCAGACCCTTTTTTACAGAAAGGGTAGGTCTGATTTCTTATGTATCTGTATTCTGTTAAACTGGAAACAGGAACCCCCTCCACCATTATTTAAAAATATCATAAATGACACACTGCATTTGGAATATTTAACATATAGCTTAAAAAAACAATATTAAACATATTTTTAGAACCCTAAAATATTTTTATGGACCTTTTATGAACCCTTTGACCTGTGCCTACATACTGTAATACCCATTGTCATCACACTGACCATTCATATGCTGTTATTTGATTGCTTTTTTAATCTAGTTACATAAACTGGATTTGTTGATGTACATGTTTTTATATTTGTATACTCTGATTCTACTTGATGCTGAATATTATTTTTGTGAATTGTGCTGTTTGTTATATTGTAAAATTGAAAAATAAAAATGTCTTTTTTATTATTCACTGTATTTATGTTTTTATTTCAGGGACAGATAATGAACGTTTCTGGCAGAATGTCCCGTTTATAATTTACATTTGTGTTTTTATTTGTGTAGGCCAGGGCTATTCAATTGGCAGCCCGCGGGCCGAGCCTGGCCAGCGAGGCAATTTGTTAATCAGATTTGTTATCAGAGAGTGAGTCACCTGACATTAAGCGTGTGAGTGGCGCGAGCAGCTGAAAACATTTGGATACTTAAGCTTAAAGGCTTCTCAACGTCGTGTTTCTGTTGCACAGAACAAAACTGCTGCAACTAAACAAAGTCATGCCACCTGTGCGCTAGTTTAAAGTTCCAAGTTTACACACCAAGGCTAATACGACCGCACACTGGATTAACTATAGCAGAGGGCCGTCCACATATTGCGTCTTTTCCGCGCACAAGTTCGTTATTTCCAATATTAGAATGCCAATATGCGTGTGCAAGCGGAGCGATGCGCTTTCGCCTTCCAGACGCACCGAGTAGAAAACATCTCATGCCGTAGCGGTGAGAGTTCTGTGTGGCTTTCAGTGCAGTGTAAACAGAAGATATGTTAGACGAATTATTACAAATGAGTAAAATGATTATGTATGTATGAACGCAGATGATAACAACCGTTCATTCAAATACTTACCTAATATAAAGCTTAAATTTACATTAGAGGTGAGAACCGTGAAACCATGATTACTCTTCAGACGATAATCGTAAAACCAAAATATATAATTGTTGCATCCATAATTGTTATGCAGTTCAAAACAAAACATATGAATGTGTCTGAGGCTGCGTCCGAAACCGCCTACTACTCAGTAGGTACTGCATTTGAACTTAAACGTAATACTCGGCTGTTAGAAAAGGACGTTCTATACAGTATGAATGTGAGAAGTATGAATGGAATTCGGACGTACTACATCCGCCATTTTGTCATGGTCACGTGACCTACCTGCTTCAATTGCGTCGATTCACTCCCATTCATGAATTCTCTCGCGGGGCATCATGGGAAAGCGCAGTGTGCATGGGATGCGTGATGTTGCTAGATTGGATACATTTGCGGCCGGAAGTTAACGAGAATTATTTATGTTATTTATGAAATTCCCGATTTATTGTACACGTCTACACCCACCCCAACCCTAAACCCAACAGTCACAGAAGCGTAAAAACAGTAGTTGTACCGAGTATTATTTATCTTATCTATTAAATTACCCAATAAATTGTATTTTTTAACCCCTACCCCAACCCTAAACCCAATCGTCACAGTACTGTAAAAATATTAATTATTGTTATACAGTGTCATAAAAAATGCCGCTATATTAATGTGCGTATCGCACTTCCGGCCGGCCGCGTATCCGATCTAGACTTTACCTGGGATGTGCACTTCAGAAACTCGCCGGAAGTAGTAAGTCATCCAGACTCCAGGCTTGCATACTGATTTAAGCATACTGTATAGTATGAAAGTATGCGGTTTCGGACGCAGCCTGAATGTAGAAGAAGCCTACTTGAGCAATGCACTGCTTTTGTTATGCTTTGAAATACAACAAATGTGCTTGTAAAAAAAGGCACATTGTACAATGCAGTGATGTTATGTAGTTTTTAAATACAATATATTAACATTTTAATGTAGAAAAATACAATGTGGGTGTCTTAAGGAGCAAAACTACAACATATGGGCTCTTATATTGCTGTTGTGTCATCACTCATATTGCAAGTCATATCTCTCTGGCCCCTCATTTGGGATGCTTTTTATAAACTGGCCCCCCATGACAAACTAATTGAATAGGCCTTTAACATCTGGGAAAGATACCACCAATGAAAACTAGTTTGGGTTCATTTGGTTATTCACTTTCTTGGGGAATGTTGATTAATGTACACGGTCTCGTGAAAAATAAGTAAACAGTTTTTGTTTTATTGAATAAATGTTAAACCGGCTTGCCATACTTATGCAGTACATCCAGTAGGTGGAGACATGCACTTGTTTTTTAGTTTTAACTCCTCACCAAGCACAGAAGAAGAGCTGCAGGACGGCGAGCACTGGATGTTTTGTGTTTGTAAGTGAAATGAAACAGTTGTAAAGGTAATTATGGATGAAGTGACTGGAGCTCAACTCATCGCTACGGCGCTGAAAGATCAGGTCGGTCTGCTTACTTTTCATAAAAGTGCTTTCACAATGTTTCTCTTCTGTATTTTGAACTAGCCTTTGCAAAGTGAGTATCTTTATAAAAAAAAAACCTTTGTATTCTAGCGAGGTATTTAAAAAACTGTTTATATTGCAGTCTGCAACAAAATGTGTCTCTCCTGCTTGTACTGTTGAACTTCGGACAGTGTGTTAAAGGTGCTGCGCATGCGCAGCTGTCAAACAAGTGTCAAAACCAGGAATGGGGATAAAAAAATAACAAATTCTATGTGAAATATCACATATGATAGCACGGAAAGAAAGAAAAAGTATTTATTATATAATTTATTTACAGTAATGTTACTATAATGATGATTTAATGGTACTATATACTGTTTATATTGTATATAATATTTATAATATATAGCATTGTATATTTTAATAATTACTCACTTCTAGTGTTTATTGCCTCTTGTTGAATCACTGAATGCCTGTACATTGTAAGTCGCTTTGGACAAAAGCGTCTGCTAAATGTACTGTAAATGTACATATTTCATTCATGAACATTAGTTGAGTATATTGATCTGACAATGGAAAATACTTCAACATTGTTCATGTAGGTAATATTAGTTTTAGCATTTACTAATACATCTTTCAAGCTTAGAGTACACTAACCGGCCACTTTATTAAGGACACCTTACTTGTACCAGGTTGGATCCCCTTTTGCCTTCAGAACTGCTTTGATCCTTTGTGGCATAGATTCAACAAGGTACTGGAAATATTCCTCAGAGATTTTGATCCATATTGACATGAAAGTATCACGCAGTTGCTGCTGATTTGTTGGCTGCACATCCATGATGCCAAACCAGTCTGAGATGATTCGCGCTTTACGACGTGGCACGTTATCCTGCTGGAAGTAGCCATCAGAAGATGTGTACACTGTGGTCATAAAGGGATGGACATGGTCAGCAACAATACTCAGGTAAGGCTGTGACGTTGACACAATTCTCAATTGGTACTAATGGGCCCAAAGTGTGCCAAGAAAATATCCCCCACACCATTACACCACCACCACCAGCCTGAACCGTTGATTCAAGGCAGGATCGATCCATGCTTTCATGGTGTTGATGCCAAATTCTGACCCTACCATCCAAATGTAGCAGCAGAAATCAAGACTCATCAGACCAGGCAATGTTTTTCCAATCTTCTATTGTCCAATTTTGGTGAGCCTGTGTGCATTGTACCCTCCTTTTCCTGTTCTTAGCTGACCGGAGCGGCACCAGGTGTGGTCTTCTGCTGCTGTAGCCCATCCGCCAGAAGGTTCGACATGTTGTGTGTTCAGAGATGCTCTTCTGCATATCTCGGTTGCAACGAGTGGTTTTTTAAGTTACTGTTACCTTTTATCAGTTCCAATAACCATTCTCCTCTGGCATCACCTAGGCATTTGCGCCCACAGAACTGCAGCTCACTGGATATTTTCTCTTTTTCGGACCATTCTCTGTAAAGTTTCTGCAGTTTCTGAAATAATCAGAAGAGCCCGTCTGGCACCGACAACCATGCCACGTTCAAAGTCACTTAAATCACCTTTCATCCTCATTCTGATGCTCGGTTTGAACTGCAGCAGATCATCTTGACCATGTCTACGTGCCCAAATGCGTTGAGTTGCTACCATGTGATTGACTGATTAGAAATTTGCGAGCAGGTGGACAGGTGTACCTAATAAAGTGGCCAGTGAGTGTATATTGTTTTGTTGCTACAAGAAGGCATTGCATTTATGGAGCCTATATAATAGAATTTCGATCTTTTAGATACCACATATTATAGCTGTAAATGAAATCTATTATAAAAATGACAATATATTTGAAAATATTCAGTTTCTGTTATATTTTTTTATTACATATATACATATATTTTCTTGAAAATGTTTTTTGTAACCCTTTAATACGTTTCCTTGGTGTAATATATAATTTGTATATTAACGTGAATATTAAAATTAATATTCAACATATTATAGCATGCCTGTTCTTTATGTCATCACCAACACTGACTGAACTCTATCTGCAGAATGTGGAGTACATGTTTGGCATTGTTGGTGTGCCTATCATTGAGGTGGCCATGGCTGCTCAAGCAGCTGGCATCAAGTATGTTGGCATGCGCAATGAACAAGCAGTAAGACACTCTCACTTTAACATTTTTTTTTTTTTAAAGTTGTTTTGTTTTCATTACAGAAGACTCTGAATCTGTGTTTACTAGTGTTTGCTTCTTCCTTCTCCTAACAGGCCTGCTACGCTGCATCTGCTATTGGATATTTGACTGGACGGTATAAATATTTCAACTTGTTGCCTATTTGTTTTGTTTTTGTCTCCAAAAATGTATTTATTAATATATTTATTTGTTTTTAAGGCCAGCTGTTTGTCTAGTTGTGTCTGGGCCCGGCCTGATTCATGCGCTAGGAGGAATGGCTAATGCTAATGTGAACTGCTGGTAGCTAAATTCACTTAAAATTAAAGTGAACTGGTTTCAAATGGTCTATTTGTTTTGTTGAAGTAATTTTCTTCTTTCTTTTATTTAAACAACAGGCCTGTCATTGTGCTTGGTGGCTCATCTGATAGGAACCAAGAAACCACAGGAGCATTTCAGGAGTTCCCTCAGGTATCGTCCAGTCGCTAGCAAATGTTTTGCTTTGCTACAAAACAAACATAGCCTCTGGTATTTTCAAATACTTCTAAGTAATTTAAGAGTTATCTCATATATATTTGTATTCAGTTTAAGGAAAGAAACAGCATGTTATATTTATTTTTTTAGTGTCACGTGACTGCTATTTTCTTGTTTCCTTTTTCATCAGGTTGAAGCTTGTCGTTTGTATAGCAAGTTTTCTGCTCGACCCAGCAGCCTTGAGATGATCCCGGCTGTAGTTGAAAAAGTACATTGAATCTGTTTTATTTTGGGGCACATCAAAAAAATAGTTTTGTGTCTTGCAGGTCATGTCTGTCTGTCATTTGATAAAGTAACTGACAGGGGATTTGTGACGTTTTTAGGAGGTAAAAGTTTGAAATGTATATATCGTCACCTTGGAATTATAAGGTTCTATCTGTGTTCCAAATGATTTTGAGGTATTGAGCTTTGAAGTTTTTGCATTCCATATAGCAAACAGTATGCGTGTAACAGTTCTCTTTCATACATTACCATGACAGAGACCCTAAATGTACTCTAAATGTAAATTATCAAAGTTCTCTTACATTTGCAAATTGGAGAAAAAAAAAAACACGGTAATTGCAGAACCTTCTAATTGTAAAAAGTCATTTTCCACTTGGAATTATAAGGTTCTATCTGGCAGATCATTCATCAAAGCATTACTTTTCAAGAAATACAATCAAAAATATATATAATTTGGTGTTGTAACAATATGTTAATGCTTGAGAAAGTAAATTTTTTGCTTCTCATAACATTTATTTCATGTTTTACGATGACTTTTTTTTTTTTCTAGTTAAGCACACAAGGCTGTGCTAAATAATTTGTCCTGTGCAGATGTTAATTTTATCTAATTAATAAGTTAATATTTATTAAATTGTATGCTTTATATGAATTCTTGAATTATATTGATTAAATTATATGCCCCATGAATTAAATTAAGTATTTGCCCTTCAAGGCTTCATATTAAATTTAAAGACTTTAAAAGACAACAGACAATGAGCAGATGAGTTTAATAAACACTGAAAAATGTTTCACTTATCATATATACACAAATAAAAATATTTCACATTTAATATAGAAATTATTTATTATTCGTTTCTTTTTCAACAATGTAAAATTTAACATTTCATCTTAATGTCAAAAAATGCTTCTAAATCATCACATTTACACACATCTCAATTTTGTGTGGTGTGGCGACATTATTTAGCCGATTCTGATTTTGTGTAATTTAGTTTTCTGGTCTTTCCCGCTGTCAGTGGAGCAGTCCGGCGAAATGACAAGGAAAGCTGATCTTGATTGGTCCTCGTGCGTGCATTAAAAATGCTGATTGGCTCTCAGAAAGAACCTTACAGAGCCATGCTAGAGTTCAACTTTGTAGATAAATCATTTTTATCTTTTAAATAAAAGGTCTTAAAATGTAAACAACTTATAAAAAAAAAAACAATGTAAATGAGCTGTCATTTATTAAGAATATGTCAATAACTCAATTTTGACAAAAACGTGAGATAGAACCTTATAATTCTAAGGTGACGATATGTTATACATATTGAATATTTTAGATATAAAATACAGATGACTCCTCTTTTTTTGAAGACGTGTACAAATTTAGCTGTTTACCCATGCTCTAGTGAAAACCCCTGCAAACTCAAGAATTTCCCCATGTTACACAATCATTACAAATGTTTTAAAATGTGTGTAAAATAATGCATGTATTGAGCCTGATCTCACGAGGAAACGTAAGTATTTTATGTTTTGCCAGTTTAGTGGTTAATTCGTACGAATTTGTACAAGTTCAGTCGTACGATAATGTACGATTTTAAAAAGAAGGCGTGGCACCTAACCCCACCTGTAACCCCAACCGTCATTGGGTGATGAGCAAATCGTACTAATTTGTACGAATTAGATCGTACGAATTCATACGAATTAGCCACTAAATCAAAAAGTTACGAATTGCCGTGAGATTGCGTTGATGTATTCGATATATTAAGTTATTTGTTTTGTAAAGCAGCGTGGCTTTAGATTTAGTTTGTTACCTCAGATTTTGGCTAAATAATTTGGATGTGATTCAAACGGCGTGGGCACAGAACATAGATTCAAGCAACTTTGCCATGTTTGAAGCTTGGAGCTAGAATATAATTGAAGTTAGTCTTCGTGTCCGGTTAACGCAAACTTGTTCACTAAGATGTGATTTCAAATCACGGAAATGTCACACGTATGAATGGATAAATCACGTGTGAATTGCTTAAGCACAGTATTTATGTGTTTAATCACTAACTTTTCTGACACACATACTGTAAATGAGGCGCAGTAAACAGATCTAATTTCAAATATGTTATTCCAAATCATCTATTTAAAATACAGAGCAGTGTTTAGATGGCAAAGATACACGAATATGTCATATGTTCATGCAACTTAAATTTCAAAATTGATAAAAAAAAATGGTTTAGATATGAATATGACATTCTATATTCTATATTCATGAAGTCCAAGCAACATTTCCAGGTTTTGATGATCAGGCTATATGTTAATACATTTAAGTACGGCAGTTTTCTTTTTACTTTTTAAGGACAGTAGCCTACCATTTTTAATGAACTTTTAAAAGCACATTTTAATTAAAACCTTGACGTTTTATTTTGTTTGAGTTTTTTTTCTTATAAACACAGTAGTGGTAATGCTAAAACTATTTATGTTTAAAGTGGCTGACAATAATAAATATTATTAATAATAATAGGAATTAATCTGCCTCATTTTTGAACTGTGCTTAATAAGGCCTACTGTGCTACTGTATTTCAATACTGGTCATTATGGTGGTACTTGAAGAGACTATTTTTTTTCTGAGGTGGTACTTGATAAAAAAAAAGTTTGAGAACCACTGCCTTAGAGCATGCTCACCCAAAAAATTAATTAGTTAATTAGCGCTTAAGCTTATAAATAAATAACATTTATTAACCGAAAATAAATAAATAAATGCCATTATTAGTTCATTCATTCATTCATTCATTCATTCATTCATTCATTCATTTTCTTTTCAGCTTAGTCCCTTTATTAATCTGGGGTCGCCACAGCGGAATTAATCGCCAACTTATCCAGCGCATGTTTTACACAGGGGATGCCCTTCCAGCTGCAACCTATCTCTGGGAAACAACCATACACACTCATTCACACTCATACACTACGGACAATTTAGCCTACGCAATTCACCTGTACCGCATGTCTTTGGATTGTGGGGGAAACCGGAGCACCCGGAGGAAACCCATGTGAACGCAGGGAGAACATGCAAATTCCACACAGAAACGCCAACTGACCCCGCCGAGGCTTTCCAGCGACTTTCTTGCTGTGAGGCGACAGCACTACCTACTGCGCCACCGCATCGCCGCCATTATTAGTTAAACATTCTTATAATTCTTAATACAGAATTTAATCTAATAGATATAAATATATTTAATAAAAACATTTTATTTAGATAAAAAAGCTAGCATATTTATTAAAACAACCTGAAACTAAAACGACTGTTGAAGTTATGAAAATAAAAGCTTTATAAAAATTACATTAATACTATAGTACTAAATGAGACATGCTAAATTCAGACTAAAATATTTTTTTTTCTAGTTTTCCAACATTTTTTCAGACATTTCATGGAATCTTTAAATAGGACTGAGTGTATGCAAAATATACAGTGTACTATGTTCTGTAGTGAATGGGATGTTTGTGTGTTGTAGGCTGTAAGGAGCAGTATTTATGGCCGTCCAGGAGCGTGCTACATTGACATAGCTGGAGACATGGTTAATGCCAAAATAGACCGGGCCAGTGTCAGGTGGGCTTTATGTAGACTTAAATTCTAATAATAGCAATGGGGATATTTCTAATCACCCATGTCTTATGATGTGTTTCGGCGACCTGAAATGTGCAGTATTGCATTGTATTTATGGAAGTTTCTTGGTTTTTATTTTTGTTTCTCTAGGTTTGTTTCCTGTTGTCCCACTCCTCCTGTGAGTCAGGCTGACAGCAGGGAGATCAAACAGGCTGTCAGGCTGCTCAAAACAGCTCAAAGTCCTCTGATCATCATTGGCAAAGGTACGCAGGATACTGCTGAACTAGATGAAATAAGAAAAAAGTTTGACAAGATCAATTTTGACTTGAGAAACTCGACTTCAGTACTTCAAAAACTAGTTTTGAAATGCTTGATGCTTGTAGATTTTAAGTTTGAAGCAGTGTTAAAAGCCTAAATTCAACACAACTCAAATTTATTTATAAAGCACTTTTAAAACATAAAAAATAAAAAAATGTCTTCTTAAAAAATTTAAAAGTTTAAGTAATTTTTAATTAAAGTAGTTTTAAAATCTAAAATAAACTTGAACATCAAAGTTTAAAGTGGTTTTTAAAAGCTTAAAAAAACAAATCTTTTGTCGCCTATCCAAGTTTTAGGAACAGCAAATTATAACTTGACTTCTAGTTGATCATTTGGTATCAGAAGTGGCTTATATGAAAGGCAAAGGCCTCTAGATTACACTTATTTTACCAAAATAAAACATGATCATGCCTTGATTATTAATTATTTAATTAGGATAGTAAGGTCTGACTTTGCTTAGACAAAAGTCTTGTCACTTAACAGAATGTAAAGTCATGGTGCAGTAGAAAAAGAATTTATATTGTGTATGACTCCCATAAGCTTGGAGGACTGCATCCATACATCTCTGCAATGACTCAAAAAAACGTATTAATAAAGTCATCTGGACAGTTCACAAAATGTGATAATTTACTAACACTTTAATTAATTTGTAATCTGGCTGAAAGAAAATAGCTGCAGATATAACCGGTAAAACTAATAACAAAGGCTTATCCATTCAAATCAGGTGAACGCTGTAGGAATTACAACTGTTTGCATATCTGCCTCTCACTTGTTAATGGACCAAAAGTAATTGGACACAATAATAAACATAAATCAAACTTTCACTTTTTAATACTTGGTTGCAAATCCTTTGCAGTCAATTAGAGCCTGGAACACTTAGACATCACCAGACGCTGGGTTTTATTCCTGGTGGTGGTCTGCCAGGCCTTCACTGCAACTGTCTTCAGTTTCTGCTTGTTCTTGGGGCATTTTCCCTTCAGTTTTGTCTTCTGCAAGTGAAATGCATGCAAAATCAGATTCAGATCAGGTGATTGACTTGGCCATTGCATAACATTCCACTTCTTTTCCTTAAAAATCTCTTTACTTGCTTTTGCACTTTGCCTTGGGTCATTGTCCATCTGCACTGTGAAGAACCGTCCAATGAGTTCTGAAGCATTTGACTGTATATGAGCAGAAAATATTGCCTGAAACACTTCAGAGATCATCCTGCTGCTTTTGTCAGCAGTCACATCATCAATAAATACAAGAGAACCAGTTCCATTGACAGCCATACGTGCCCACGCCATGTCACTACTACCACCATGCTTCACTGCTTAGGATCATGAGCAGTTCCTTTCCTTCTCCATACTCTTCTGTTCCCATCACTTTGGTACAAGTTGATCTTGGTCTCATTTGTCCATAGCATTTTGTTGCAGCACTGTGAAGGCTTTTTTAGAACTCTAATCTGACCTTCTTGTTTTTGAGGCTCACCAATGGTTTACATCTTGTGGTGAACCCTCTCTATTCACTCTGGTGTAGTCTTCTCTTGATTGTTGACTCTGACACACATACACCTACCCCCTGGAGAGTGTTCTTGATCTGGCCAACTGTTGTGAAGGGTGTTTTCTTCACCATGGAAATAATTATTTGGTCGTCCACCACAGTAGTTTCTGTGGTCTTCTGGGTCTTTTGGTGTTGCTGAGCTCACTGGTGCGTTCTTTCTTTTTAAGAATGGTCCAAATGGTGGTTTTTGGCCATGGTTAGTATTTTTGCGATCTCTCTGATAGTGTTTTGTTTTCAGCCTAATGATGGCTTGCTTGACTGATAGTGACAACTCTTTGGATCTCATCTTGAGAGTTGACAGTAACAGATCCCAAATGCAAATAACGCACTTGAAATAAACTTTGGACCTTTTATCTGCTCATTGTAATGGGGATAATGAGAGAATAACACACACCTGGCCCCGGAACAGCTTAGAAAGCCAATTGTTCAATTTCTTTTGGACCCTTAACAAGTGGGAGGCACATATGCAAACTGTTGTAATTCCTACAGCGTTCACCTGATTTGGATGTAAATACCCTCAAATGTAATGTAAATACCCATTAAAGTTGACAGTCTTTAGTTACTGCACATCTTGATTGTTTTATTTCAAATCTAGTGTGTTGGTGTATAGAGCCAACAATGATAGAATTGTGTCGATGTCCAAATATTTATGGACCTAACTGTGTGTGGGTATATATACAGTTGAAGTCAGAATTATTAGCCCCCTTTTAAAAATTTTTCTCTTTTTTAAATATTTTCCAAATTATGTTTAACAGAGCAAATACGTTTTCACAGTATGTCTGATAATATTTTTTATTTCTGGAGAAAGTCTTATTTGATTTATTTCGACTAGAATAAAAGCAGTTTTTAATTTTTAAACACCATTTTAAGGACAAAATTATTAGTCCCTTTAGGCTAATTTTTTTTCCGATAGTCTACAGAACAAACCATCATTATACAATGACTTGCTTAATTACCCTAACCTACCTAGTTGACCTAATTAACCTAGTTAAGCCTTTAAATGTCACTTTAAGCTGTATAGAAGTGTCTTGAAAAATATCTAGTGAAATATTGTTTACTGTCATCATGGCAAAGATAAAATAAAACCATTATTAGAAATGAGTTATTAAAACTATTATGTTCAGAAATGTGTTGAAAAAAATCTTCTCTCCGTTAAACAGAAAACGGGTAAAAAACTGTGTGTGTGTATATATATATATATATATATATATATATATATATATATATATATATATATATATATATATATACTGTATAAATACAAGAGGCATCGTGGAAAACTTGTATATACTGTTGGTTGCTATCTGAGAATAACATATCTCGAATGCTGTGATTGACCAATCAGAATCAAGAATTTCAGAGAGACGTGTAATAAACATCACGTTTGTCAGTCAGAACAATATGAAGGTCTAACCCAAGTTTAGTGGTTTTAACTTTAAAGCTGTAGAAGACGTAGAAATGTTAGCCTTAAAATAATATTTCTAAGCAATATTTAAACAACATTATGTGTGAGCATCTTGAAGCTTTTGTGAGAATCAATTGAAGCTGAAGGCTAAATGAAAAAAGTCTAAAACATCTGATGCAGGGGCTGCATATGCCAGGGCAGAGAAGGAGGTCAGGGAACTGGTGGAGTTTACTGGGATCCCATTCCTTCCCACACCAATGGGGAAAGGAGTCCTGCCTGATGACCATCCCAACTGTGTTGCTGCAGCCAGATCCAGGTGCATGTGCGCTCGTGTAATCGGTGCCAAATCTCTTTTTGATTGAAGTGACAGTATAATGCACATCTCTCTCTCCATATGTCTCAGAGCTCTGTTGCAGGCTGATGTTATAGTGCTGCTGGGTGCCAGACTCAACTGGATCCTACACTTTGGCTTTCCACCCAGATTCAGTGCCAATGTAAAGATCATTCAGGTTAGTTACAAACTTGACACTCAGAATGTTGCTGCAGCATCACTGTGATGTTGTGTTTACCTGCTCCATCACACTTATGGCTTTGCTTTTTGATTTTCTTTAGGTGGATCTGTGCGCTGAAGAGTTGAGTAATAACGTGAGAGCTGCATCTGCTTTGCTTGGAGACATAAAGATGGTGACCAGCCAGGTAAACTGCAGTATCACCTTGGTCATTTTACGTAAAATATGGAGACCATGTGCATACTTATACTTTCGTCCACCATGGCATCGCATTTACAGCTGAACGTAAACAGCAAAAGCCATTTCCATTTCAAAAATGTCACTTTTGAACTAGTATTTTAATTATACTAAATATCACACTTAATACCAGGAGAAAACAGGACCTGAGAAAGATTCCCATTTCCAATTTTAGTTCCAATATACAACAATGTTACTTTTAACCAAATTTCTGTAAACTTTTGTTTTGTGTTCCATTATGGCTTATATACAGTGGGTGCGGAAAGTATTCAGATCCCTTTATATTGCTCACTCTTTGTTACATTGCAGCATTTTGCTAAAATCATTTGTTCATTTATACTCAATATTGTACACACAGCACCCCATATTGACAGAAAAACACAGAATTGTTGACATTTTTTGCTGATTTATTACAAAAGAAAAACTGAAATATCTCATGGTCCTAAGTATTCAGACCCTTTGCTCAGTATTCAGTAGAAGCACCCTTTTGATCTATTACAGCCATGAGGCTTTTTGAGAAAGATGCCACATGTTTTTCACACCTGGATTTGGGGATCCTCTGCTATTCCTTCTCGCAAATCCTCTCCAGTTCTGTCAGGTTGGATGGTAAACGTTATTGGACAGTCATTTTTAGGTCTTTCCAGAGATGCTCAATTGGGTTTAAGTCAGGGCTCTGGCTAGGCCATTCAAGAACAGTCACAGTATCCCTGTACTTGGTAGCATTCATCTTTTTCTTGATTGCAACTAGTTGCTTTGTCCCTGCAGCTGAAAAACATCCCCACAGCATGATGCAGCCACCACCATGCTTCACTGTTGGGACTGTGTTGGACAGCTGATGAGCAGTGCCTGGTTTTCTCCACACATAACACTTAGAATTAAGGCCAAAAAGTTATATCTTGGTCTCATCAGACCAGATAATCTTATTTCTCATTATCTTTCAAGCAAACTATGCAGGCTTTCATGTGTCGGACCACTCTGCCATTAAGCAGGTGGAGGGCTGTAGTGATGGTTGACTTTCTACGACTTTCTCCCATCTCCCGACTGCATCTCTGGAGCTCAGCCATATTAATCTTTGGGTTCTTCTTTACCTCTCACCAAGGCTCTTTTCCCCTGATAGCTCAGTTTGGCCTGACGGCCAGCTCTATGGTTCTGGTTAGTGATGTGACATTGTGCACAGAGGCTTCGAAGCATGTATCAAAAACAATGATACATCTCGCAGTGAAGCAGTGTACCGAAGCTTGATTAGTTTTGCCATAATCACGTGATTAGTGAGTTTCCGAAGCTTCATTTTTGTCTATACCCACGTGACTGCTTCGAATTTTGATTCAAAGGTTTAAAACGCCCGTAGATTACATACAATTCTGCTGTTTCAATGCACTGCACCGGTCCCACGCACCAGTAATTCAGCTAAAATACAATAGTAACTTATAGTAAAAAGCTTCTGAACCATACTAAAGTGTATTAGTGTATTACAGGGCTATTCAATTAGTTTGTCATGTGGGCCAGTTCATGAAAAGCATCCCAAACGAGGGGCCAGAAAGATATGACTTGCGATATAAGTGATGACACAACAGCAATATAAGAGCTCATATGCTGTAATTTTGCTCCTTAAGACCCACGTTGGCTTTTTCTACATTAAAACGTTAATATGTTGTATTTTCAAACTACATAACATCACTGCATTGTACAATGTGACTTTTTTTACAAACATATCCAAATGTATTTCGAGGCACAAATTCAGTGTATTGCTCAAGTAGGCTTCTTCTACATTCTAACACATTCATATGTTATGTTTTAAACTGTGTAACAATTAGGGATGCAACAATTATAGATTTTGGTTGTACGATTATAGTCTGAAGAATAATCATGGTTTCACAGTTATCACCATTATTATGCATTTATTAAATTCAAAACGCAACTAGTTTAGAAAATCACATGAAAACTGCTTATATATTAAAGTGTTGTTTATTGCTGCTCAGTAACCAAATACAGCACAAAATATTAATAAAAAACAAACAATAGTCCATTTCTCACTTTGGACTTAAAAATAAATGAAAAAGTTTTTGATTTAAACATGAGTGATAAATTTACAACGAAAATAAATGACAGAACAATGAATAAATACAGAAAAAATAAGAATAAATAAAAATAGTATTTGTCTAATGTTAATTTAAGCTATATATTAGCTAAGAATTTAAATGAACTGTTGTTATTGTCTGCGTTCATACATTTTAATAATTTTTAATAATTCATCTAACATATCTTTTGTTTACATTGCACTGAAAGCCACGCACAACTCTCACCACTTCAGCCTGAGATAATTTCTACTGTGTGCCGCGCCTGCAGTGCGTCGGTCCGCTTGCGAGCCGTGCGCGCACCGCTTCCAATATGTGCACGTCTCCATTGGAAATAATGTACTTGCGTGCGGAAAAGACGCAATGTGTCAACGGCTTGCTGCTATACAGTAATTGATCAAATGTGTGTGCGTATTGGCATAACTTTGTTTAGTTGCAGCAGCTTTTTTCCGTGCAACAGAAATGCGGCATTGAGAAGACTTTAATGAATAAAAGCGGGGTTAATAGTGAAATCGGCTAATCATTGCATCCCTGTTAACGATATCAGTGCATTGTACAAAAGGCCTTTTCTACAAACATATCCAAATGTTTTCGGCTGCTCACGCCACTCACTTAATGTCAGGTGACTCGCGCTCTGCGCAGCCTTTAACTGCAGCTCGTGCCGTATTGAACAGATGTACAGTTACTTCATAACTATAGCGGCTGTATTTCGACTGAATAAAATTTTTTTTGATGTCTTAGTCACACTATTTGGAGGGCCGGAACAAATTGCCTCGGTTCGGCCCGCAGGCCGCCAATTGAATTGTATTATTTACAACTATATATTTAAAAAGGCCACTGCATATTGTAGTATAAGCTGCATCCCAATTGGCACACTTTACACTCATGCACTATGTACTTATGCACTTACACACTCAACAGCATAGTGTATGTATGTAGTGTCATCCCAAATGGAACACTACTGTTTTTTTACTAAGCGGAAATTCAACCTGTTTTCCTGATGACGTTTGTCAGTTGTCAAATTAGGGAAATAAATGAACAAAGTACCAAATAATACCTGCCATGAGTATAACCGCATTCACCATCGGGAGGCGCTATAATCACTCTCATAGAAGAATTTCGCTTTCACAATCCAAAATAAATAAAGTAATCCAACATGTGCGCCCGATATCTCCGCCCCTTCCACTACGTGAGCAAAGCTGCGGTCGTTGAGTGCGCGAAGTGTCCATTAATCCACACTTCATTTTACCGGTCGAATGAGTGCATTATCCGGGTTATTAAAGTGCACTTATTATTTTTAGAGTTTTCAGTGTAAACGCACTACTTACACTATTTATACTACAAAATGGCGTAGAATAGTGCATAAGTATGCGATTTGGGACGCACCTATAGTCTGAAACAGAGGCCAGCTGGCCAATGCAGTGCAAGAAGCCTCACTCCCATAGCCTCCTCCTCTAGAGCTTTTGCATCCCATGCAGGAATCGCCGGTTTGATCCCCGCTCTGAACGAGTGCATGGGTGTAGAACCGTTTGAAATACGATAAACGTTAATACTTTTGAATACCTTGGATTTTACTACAGTTATCGGTGCTGTAATGTAACATACCTTATATGTAAAAGACTACAGTAATTGAGTCATGTGTTTGTATTAATATTGTTGTATTACTACATGAATGAGTTGGTTAGTTGTGAACGTTTGACATTTTTGCAACACATGCTTTGCCCAGCAGAAGTCCTCATCTGATTTGGAAAGCTTCGAGTGATGAACTTTTTACCGATACAATTGAGTCGAACGGTCCACTGTTTCAGAAAGCTTCATTTCACCATCTCTAGTTCTGGTTGTATAAAGTATCTTCCATTTAAGGATTATGGAGGCTACTGTGCTCTTAGGAACTGTAAGTGCAGCAGAATTTTTTTGTAACCTTGGCCAGATCTGTGCCTTGCCACAATTCTTCCTCTGAGCCAGGGGCGGACTGGCCTTAGGGAGCACCATGACATTTCTTGGTGGCCTGATGGTCAAGCTGGCCTGCCACCGTGATTCTGGCCTGCCGCGCTTCTCTGCGCCCTCTCCCTGCTCTTCACTTTCTAGATCGCATCAGATGTGGCCTGACTGACAGTTACTTTTGCCCGGTTGAAAATGCTTTCCCAGTCCGCCCCTGCTCTGAGCTCTTCAGGCAGATCCTTTGAACTCATGATTCTCATTTGCTCTGACATGTGTGGCTTTCCTAATCAGGTCCAATTAGTATACTCAAATACAGCTGGACTCAAATGAAGGTGTAGAACCATCTCAAGGATGATCAGAAGAAATGGACAGCACCTGAGTTAAATAAATATATATATATATATATATATATATATATATATATATATATATATATATATATATATATATATATATATATATATATATATATATATAGTGTCACAGCAAATGGTCTGAATACTTAGGACCATGTGATATTTTAGTTTTTCCTTTTTGTTAAATCTGCAAATATGTCAACAATTCTGTGTTTTTCTGTCAATATGGGCTGCTGTGTGTACGTTAACGAGGAGAAAAATGAACCTAAATGATTTTAATAAATGGCTGCAATATAACAAAGAGGGAAAATTAAAGGCGGTCTGAATACTTTCTGTACCCACTGTATATACTGATGATCTCTGTATTGGTTTGCTAAATTATCTTCTTTGCCAATAAAGATAAATATTTCCTTTACTATTTTACAGAACACCAAATCATTTGGATACGTATATAAGGGCAATCATATGTTAAAATAAATGAATAGCTGAAAGTCATTTTTTTCATGAAATAAGCTATTAAAGCTCCTTTTCTACATTGTTTAAAGCTGTTGGAGACTGTAAGATCAGAGTCTTGGAGATTTCCATCTGATTCACAGTGGTGGGCGACACTAAGGGAGAAAATTACTGCCAATGCTCAGATAACAAAGGTGCGCTTTATGTATTTTAATGTAATAAACAAATGCAGTATTTTTGAATATACAGGTACACTCACATTTATGTTGTTAAGTAAACTGTTTTTATTGTTTCCCAGACTCTTTCTCTGCAGATGACTCTGCCTATGAACTACTACACTGCATTTCACCACATTTCGGAGCTCCTTCCTAAAGACTGCATCATAGTGAGTGAGGGAGCAAACACTATGGACATCGGCCGCACCATGTTGCTCAATCACCTCCCTCGGCACAGGTGAGAGACACTATTGGCAGCTTACAAATGCATTAAACTCTTTTCATTCGAAGGACTAAAGACTAGTTAACTGGTACTATGAATCATTCTTCATGAATTAAATATTTCAAAACCTACACAATCAAAGGAGCAGAAAAGATGCTGATTGTGATAAAAAGTGATATTTATATTTAGCTTTGATGTGACATTTCAAATGTGGAAACGGTTTGTGGCTAGTGAAGGAAATGGGGCTATTTTTTTTATGTTGTGGGTACAAGAAAGCAAGTGTTGCTATATTTACAGTGCACCTGGAAAGTATTCATAGCGCTTCACTTTTTACACATTTTTTTATGTTACAGCCTTATTCCAAAATGGATTAAATTAATTTATTTCCTCAAAATTCTACACACATTACCCCATAATGACAATGTGAAAAAATATTTTTTGAAATTGTTGCAAATTAATTACAAATAAAAAACCTGAAAAATCACATGTACATAAGTATTCACAGCCTTTGCCGTGAAGCTCTAAACTGAGCTCAGGTACATTCTGTTTCCACTGATCATTCTTGAGATGTTTCAGCAGCTTAATTGGAGTTCACCTGTGGTAAATTCAGTTGATTAGACATGATTTGAAAAGGCATACACCTGTCTATATAAGGTCCCAGGGTGGACAGTGCATGTCAAAGCACAAACCAAGCATGAAGACAAAAGAATTGTCTGTAGATCTCCAAGACAGGATTATCTTGAGGCACAAGGCTGGGAAAGGTTACAGAAAAATTTCTGCTGCTCTGAAAGTTCCACAGTGGCCTTCATCATCCATAAGTGGAAGATATTTGGAACCACCAGGACTCTTTCTAGAGCTGGCTTGCCATCTAAGCTGAGTGATCGGGGGAGAAGGGCCTTAGTCAGGGAGGTGATTAATAACCTGATTGTCACTCTGTCTGAACTCCAGTGTTCTTTTCTGAAGAGAGGAGAACCTTACAGAAGGACAACCATCTGTGCAGCAATCCACCAGTCAGGCCTGTATGGTAGAGTGGCCAGACGGAAGCCACTCTCCGCCTGGAATTTGCTAAAAGTCATCTGAAGGACTCTCAGACCATAAGAAACAAAATTCTCTGGTCTGATGAGACTAAAATTGAACTCTTTGGAGTGAATGCCAGGCGTTACATTTGGAGAAAACCAGGCACCGCTCATCACCAGGCTAATACTATCCCTACAGTGAAGCATGGTGGTGGCAGCATCAAGCTGTGGGGATGTTTTTCAGCAGGAGGAACTGAAAGACTAGTCAGGACTGAGGGAAAGACGAATGCAGCAATGTACAGAGACATCCTGAATGAAAACCTGCTTCAGAGTGCTCTTGACCTCAGACTGGGGCAACAGTTGATCTTCCAGCAGGACAATGACCCAAAGCACACAGCCAAAATATCAATGGAGTGGCTTCACAACAGCTCTGTGAATGTCCTTGAGTGGCCCAGCCAGAGCCCAGACCTAAATCCTATTGAACATCTCTGGAGAGATTTGAAAATGGCTGTACACTGTCGCTTCCCCTCCAACCTGATAGAGCTTGAGAGGTACTGCAAAGAGGAATGGGCAAAAAATCCCAAAGACAGATGTGCCAAGCTTGTGGCATCATATTCAAAAAGACTTGAGGCTGTAATTTCTACCAAAGGTGCATCAAGTATTGAGCAAAGGCTGTGAATACTTATGTACATGTGATTTTTCAGGTTTTTTGTTTTAATAAAATTGCAACAATTTAAAAAAAAATCTTTTTTCACATTGTCATTATGGGGTATTGTGTGTAGAATTTTGAGGAAATAAATGAATTTAATCCATTTTGGAATAAGGCTGTAACATAAAAAAATTTGGAAAAATTAAAGCGCTATGAATATCTTCCAGATGCACTGTAGATCACAAAAAACATTTTGTTGTTTAAATCATGAGAAGGCAACTGTTTTGTTTAGATCAACAGAAAAATACCATTGAAAATGTTATGTTTAGATCATATCTTTGGTTATTTAGATCACAATAATAAAATATTTGATAAGTTCATGAACTTTTGTTATGTTTACTTTAGATCATAAAGACAACTGTTTTTTAGATCACATAAAACAGTGTTGTTGTTAAAATCACAAAACGCATGTCATGTTTGTTTAGATCACAAGAAAACAAATGGTAGTGTGTTTAGATAATAAGTTTTCATCTTTTGGTTTGTTTAGATCACATGGAAAATTGTTTAGGTTGCAAAAAACATGCAACATGGAAATGTTTTTGTTTAGAAAAATATTTATTTCATGTTTAGATCAAAAAACGATCACAAAACATTTTTGTTAAGATCACAAAACCTGTTCTGTTTGGATAAATATACAATATAATCATGATAGACAATTTCTAGATCAAAAGAGAGACTTCACGGAAAACCTTTGTTTAAATCACAAAAAACTATTTTATGTTTAGATCACAAGAAAAAAACACTTTGTTATATTTAGTTTAGAATATTTTTTTATGTTTAATTAGACTTAATTTTTGACTTTTATGTATTTATGTATATATATATATATATATATATATATATATATATATATATATATATACAGTGTTTCCTCTAAGATTTTTTCCAGCTGTGGCGGCAGGCTTTTTTTTTACACAGATCTGCCAACTATTTCAAAGTCAAATATTACACACAGTATCAAGTCGAGAACGCATTCATGTAATATGAGCATGCAAATCTCTTTGCTTGCGCGCCGATTTCCTCTTTGTGCACAAAACTTCTTGCACGCACTCAAATTTACATGCTTAAGTGCAGATCTTCTCGTGCGCTCTTCAGTAAGCGCTGCTGAAGTGCGATTTAGTGCGTTTTTGTGCGTTTTCCGACATTAATGCGTCCTGAAGTGAAGTGAAACGGCTATAAACTCCAGAAAGATAAGTATACTTATGGAAACTGTGTTCATCTTAACTGAAAGCTACGCCGTGTTTGCTGGCGCCCCACGCATCACGCACCTGTCAGTCAGTCAGTCAGTCAGCATGTCACCTTAAAGGGTTGAACAAATAGCACACAGCACTACTACAGTTACAGAAATATTTGCGCTGTTATAATTCACTTACCTTTTAATATGTATTGGTGCGATTATAACCCGCTATAAAAAAAAAAACACGACTAAATGTTTTAAATGAGAAGTTTTAATGTAGCCGTGGCGGGATGAATTTTGGCGTGGCGGCCCGCCACGGATGAATGAATGTAGCGGAAACCTTGTGTGTGTGTATATATATATATATATATATATATATATATATATATATATATATATATATATATATATATATATATATATATATATATATATATATATATATATATATATATATATATATATATATATATATATATATATATATATATATATATATATATATATATATATATATATATATATATATATATATATTATTATTATTATTATTATTATTATTATTATTATTATTATTATTATTATGTAAATATTAGACTTTTGTGTTTGATTACATTTATTCCTTATAATATGACTGTCATATGATATGATATGATATGATATGATATGATATAGATTGTTCTTTTGTAGATTAATTCAAAAATAAATATTTTGGATATAATTTGAAGAATGCAGATACTAAAACTAGGTAGTGCTATTAAATTGAGTGTTTTCTAGTCTTAAAGGGATAATTCACCCAAAAATTCTGTCACCACTTACTCACCCTTTACTTGTTTCAAATCTTTATGATCTTCTTTCTTCTGATGAACACAAAATAAAAAATTTTTGAAGAAAGCTGGAAACTATTAACTTCCATAGTATCTTTTTTCCCTATAGAAATTATTGGTTACAGGTTTTCAGCTTTATTCAAAATTCCGAATTGTTCTTTTGTATTCAACTGAAAAAAGAAACTCATTAGGTTTGAAACCACCTAAGGAAGAGTAAATAATGAGAAAATGTTCATTTTGGGTAAACTATTGCTTTAATGTCTTGTACAGGTTAGATGCTGGTACTTTCGGCACTATGGGTGTAGGTCCAGGCTTTGCCATCGCAGCAGCAGTTCTGGAGCAAGCGCAAAGAAGTGGCCAAAGAGTGGTGTGTGTAGAAGGAGACAGTGCTTTCGGCTTCTCCGGCATGGAGGTGGAGACCATGTGCAGGTGAATGGTAGATTTTTAAGTGCTCTTATCTTATTGTAAGGTAAAGCTTCACCTACAGGTTAATTGTGTTGTGTAGTAATTCCTTACTTCCTAATTCTGAATAGGTATAAACTGCCCATCATCATCATTGTAATCAACAACAATGGCATCTACAGTGGAGTGGATCCAGAGACATGGAAAGCAATGGAAAAGATGGGAGACATGACCACCATGTGAGTTCAGGGCCTAAAAGGAAAGTTTTTGGGTCATTCTAAAATAGAATGCTCAAAAACACCTTTCTATAAAAAGCTAAAAAGCAAACTTCATTGGGGCCAGGTGGCAGAAATAAACGTGCATCCCACTATAGGGATGTGACAAGATCTCGGGCTAGGAGATCTCGCGAGACTATCACGACGAGATTTCGGGTCGAGATGAAAAGTTGTCTCGTGAGCTGTGATGATATGATGGAGCGTGAGGGTGAATTTAGCACTGAAGATTGAATTAGAACCGCACATCAAGTGCTTTGCACACACCTGACAGGCTGGCCTCGGAGTTGCACGTCACTCGTTTGTGCCGGGTGAGTGTGACGAAACCGATTTTTTATTTATTTATATTTTTCATTGGAGTTCAAGGGTTGCCGCGTCCAAAAGCAGAGGCTGCTACAACTGCAGCCACACGCATTAACCACGGCTCAAAACATACGCTGGAATAGCAATTTAGATATGCTTCAAGCCATAATCGTCGTAAACACTAATCCAATTAAAATGTGTGGTATTCCTATTTCAGTCGCATTATTGAAGTGCAGTACAGGCATGTACACAACGTAATCAAACTATTACCATTGTGTAGGACTTTCAGCTGCATTTTGAGACAAGATAAGCCATACACACACTCAGCTTTTTGACACTTCTCTGCACACATCGAGTCAGTAAAGGACCACAGACACACAACACCTCCGAGTGCTCGCACACATGCACAGTGAACTCCTGGAGACACATACATCCGTCGTCGTCATTATCATCATCTCCATCACCGAACACACGTTTATGCTGTCTGGAGAAAAACAGAAGCTGTTGCTGAATGAAAGTGAAACTTGAAAAATTAAAAGCCAAAAATGACATGATTACATAATTTAAAAAAAAATTCAATTTGTGGATTTGAAAGGAGTTCGATTCTCATGTGAAATTGTACAGGGAAGAAGCCAGTTAGTATAGTTTATAGCTAAATATTTAGCAGTGTTTTACATTTTGTGAATTTTCTTTAGTTGACAAAAAAAATCTATTTTCCATTTATATATTAGCAAATATTTAGCTAATATTTAAAATATATATAAACACTATTTTCCATTCATATATTAGCAAAATATTTTGCAGTGTTTGCATGTTGTTTACTGCATAGAATTCATCAAAATAGAAGTAAAATAACATTCATTACAAGTTTATTTCAAAAAAGCACCTAAATAGTTTTGCAATTGGTAATTTTTTTCAGTTGAATAAAATATTTTCCATTCATGTATTTCATCATTAAAGATTTCTAAATAATATTGTAAAAATCTCGTCTCGTTCTCGTGAACCCAATCCTGTGTCTCGTCTCGTAGAATAAGCATCTCGTCACACCCTTACCGCACTATGATACATACATTTACCGTAATTAATTCATATTATCATTGTACAAATAAAATGTAATACAATATATGGAAAAAAATAAAAAAACAAAATATACATTTATGTATTGTGTATAATATATACAGTAGTAAGTATATTTCATATTTAAGTATTGTTTACAACTAGTTCATGTCAGTAAATACTTTAACATTTACTTATTAAAACCTTATAGTAAAGTGTGACTAATAATGAATAATTATATATATAATATTATATAACATATATATATGTATATGTATGTAAATATATAATGAATAATGTATGTATGTGTGTGTGTGTGTGTGTGTGTGTGTGTGTGTGTGTGTGTGTGTGTATATATATATATATATTGTATATATATATATACACTGTACAGTTAAAGTCAAAATTATTAAAAGCAGTTTCAATTTTTTTAAAAACACTCTAAGGACAAAATTATTAGCTATATTTTTTTGAATTATTAGCTATATTTCAGAACAAACCATCATTATACAATAACTCCTCTAATTAACCTAACCTGCCTAGTTAACCTAGTTAAGCCTTTAAATGTCACTTTAATCTGTATAGAAGTGTCTTGAAAAATATCTTGTAAAATGTTATTTACTGTCATCATGGCAAAGATAAAATAAATCAGTTATTAGAAATGAGTTATTAAAACTATTATGTTTAGAAATGTGTTGAAAAAATCTCTCTGTTAAACAAAAATTGGGGGAAAAATAAACAGGGGGGCTAATAATTCTGACTTCAACTGTATATATATATATATATATATATATATATATATATATATATATATATATATATATATATATATATATATATATATATATATATATATATATATATATATATATATATATATATATGGGGAAATAAGTATTCAACACATCACCATTTTTCAACACGTCACCATTTTTCTCAGAAAACATATGAGGCATATGGGCAGTGAAAGCCCAGACAGCAGCTGAAATCTCTCAGTAGTTCTTCAACAACCCTCTGCCGGGTTTTGTCTATCCAAACTGATCTTTATTTTGTATTTTCTATTGAATTAAAGTCAGGTGAATAGCTGGGCCATTCTACAGCTTGATTTTCTTTCTCTGAAACCATTTGAGAGTTCCTTTGTTTTGGATCATTGTCTTGCTGAAATGTCCACCCTGGTTTGAGCTTCATCATCCTGATAATGTAGATGTTGAACTGAAGCAGCTGATATTAATTTACACTGACGAAGGGCAGAGGGTTGCTGAAGAACTACTGAGAGATTTCAGCTGCTGTCTGGGCTTTCACTGTCTTTCTACACCTCCCTTTCTTCATGTGTTCAATACTTTTTTCTTGTGTCGTTTCATTTTATTACACATAACTTCATTTGTAACCTAATTAGATTTGTTTGTCATACAAAGTACATTTTACAAGCAAAAAAAAAAAAAAAAAATAAGCATATAAATACTGTGAATTATAATGTTTTTACTTGAAGTCTTATTTATGTTTAACACAACTGAACTGTTTTACAGAAACGTTTTTGATGTAGCTTTTTTTGGCTTGTGAAATGTGCTAACAAATTTACAATATATATTTTTTGTCAATGTATTATACACATGTACATAAAGACTGATGTGTGTATATGTTTTAGAGCTCCTCCGGTGACCCTGTTGCCTGAGGCTCGGTACGAGCAAGTAATGAGTGCGTTTAGTGGACATGGGTATCTGGTTCGTACAGTGGAGGAACTGCGCACCGCACTACAGGACAGTCTGAAGAACACACAGATGCCCAGCCTTCTCAATGTACTTATAGACCCAACTTCAGACCGCAAACAACAGGTAATGCAAATACACAGACTTACATTAAAGTTATGTCTGTTGGAATATAATATAATATAATATAATATAATATAATATAATATAATATAATATAATATAATATAATATAATATAATATAATATAATATAATATAATATATGTGTGTATGCATGTATGTATGTATGTATGTATGTATGTATGTATGTATGTATGTATGTATGTATGTATGTATGTATGTATATATATATATATATATATACACACACACACACACACGCACACACGCACGCACGCACGCACTGTAAATATACACTGTATAATTACAACAGTTTGTCTGGTTCTCGAATCTGATTGGCTATTAGCTGTGCGATATTCTGCAATATCAGCACTCATACAGCCTCTTCACCCTTGTGTATTACTCCGTCCACATAGAGTGACAGCAGATCAATAAGCTCACTACAGTTTGACAAATATTGCAGCTGTTAGACAACATACAAGAATGTAGTTGTTTAGATTGCAACTATGCAGTTTATTTCTAAGGATAGTGCTTATTTTAAATATTTACAATTTCGGAGTGTCGACAGCCATTAGCCTGTCATTGAGCAGAGTATAGAGGGTTGACGTTCGGCCCCAAGATGGCGACAGAGACTGCATAATATGTCCTTAGTGGAGGAAAAACTCAAATTTCTCAAACGTAAATTTCAAATTATAGCTGATCAAATCATTATAAAACTGGTAAGTGACACTCTAAGTCGATCTCTCTCTTTTGTATGTTGTAGTGCTGTAGTTATACCATAGTAATCTGGTAGTATTTGCTTTGCTTTGGCTTTTTCGGGGTTAATCATTGTGATCTGATCGCAACAGAGAAATACTGGGAAATCTCTGTAGACTGATAGCATTTCATGCCGTTCAGCCTTGTAATCCTAAAATGTGAGCAAATCACCTATTTTGTCATCACTTTGGATAATACGCTAGAGAATCATTCAAATACTAGATCTAAAGTGACTTTTGTGAATTAGCAACAGTTTCTTCTGTTCTGACCAGCTGCAGATGTGAATAAATGGTGGAAGTAGTTCCTCATGCAAAAGGATTTTTGAGACACTGTATTTGATTTACTTTTTTATATGCATAATTATGCCGTCGAACTGTTGTATAAATCAGTTAAACTACTAAAACCAATTAATGAACAATCAAAGAACATTTCACTAAGCTCACATATACATGTATATATAAAAGAATTGGGAAACATGGCTCATACCTAGGCCCACATGGAATCTGCGCGTGCAGAAATCTGCAGATTTCCGCAGATTTTTAGCCCATCATTGAGTCTATTTATTTACTTGTGTAAATGTGTGTAAATTTATATTTATTCAGTTTTTAAATTAGTATTAGTAATAATGTTGACTATTATGAAAGTGTTCATTTGATTTATTTACAATACAGTTTGTAAAGTAATATATTCTGTCTTTTAGCTGACATATGAGAGACTTGCTTTTTTTACCAAATAAGTGGATCTAATTGGATTTGCCTTGTAGACATTAAATAAAAATTCATATATCACGTTTTTAGTTACGATACTCTCAAAATAATTCTGCATAAATTCACAGATTTTTTACAAAATTATCTGCAGAAATAGCAAATAACATCCGCAGATTCTGTCTGGCCTTACTCATACCTTGATGACTATGGGATATTGTGGGTCCACGGCCAAACCAGTTGAGAACTACTTAGTTAGTCTATAATTCAACTAATAACATATTTAAGATGGGAACAAATCCAATCATTAAAACACACATAAGCCCATGATCAGGTTTGACTGTATTAAAAAAAGATACATTTTGCAAAGAATATTCTTGTATAATTATAATATTGATTTTTATAACATCAAAATTAAACACTTGTTTATCAATATTCAATGGCGAAGCAGCTTTATTATAAATGTCATGCTATTTTAATAATAATAATAATAAAACAAATTCCAGTACATGGCAGCAATTTCTGTAATGTGATTAAGTTCTGATTCAGGTAAACTGTGAGTTGGTGTTATTTTGTTCTGTCAGTGGAGCTGTGCGTTATACTGCTTTAAAAACAAGTCCTTTTATTCTTATTCGATGTTGTTGTAGTCCTCATTAAAACCCTAACTTGTAACTAGTAACATCTTCTCTGAACCTTATCTGTATCCAACACAGAGAACAAACAAGACCACACTTTAATAATTGTTAAGCAACTTTCTGCAGAGCTTTTTGAATTGACTTAACTTTAATGGAGACAAGTGCAGTAATTGGGTTAACCGTTAACTTAACACAAAAACTTCCACAAAAAGCAGCACGATTGGCTAAAATGTAAAACCGCAGGAAGGTCGCTGGTTCGAGCCTCGGCTGGGTCAGTTGACATTTCTGTGTGGAGTTGGCATGTTCTCCCGTGTTCACATGGGTTTCCTCCGGGTGCTCTGGTTTCCCACACAAGTCCAAAGACATGAATTGGGTAAGCTAAATTGTCCGTGGTGTATGTGTGTGATTGAGAGTGTCTGGGTGTTTCCCAGTGAGCGGTTGCAGCTGGAAGGGCTGTGTAAAGCATGTGCTGGATAAGTTGGCGGTTCATTCCGCTGTGGTGACCACTGATTAATAAAGGGACTATACCGAAAAGAAAATGAATGAATGTCCTCCATGGAATGTGTGTTATTTGATATAGTAATTCTAATGATAATTATTAAAAATAGGGTGCTGTGGAGTTTCTGACATGCTTGATTGGAATCTGCGTCTCACTATAAGTTTCATTAGCCCCCCCCCCCCCCCCCCCCCCCCCCCCCCTCATTTACACACACCTTAAACATAACTGACCTTTCTATTCCTGACAGTTATGAGACCCCATTAATGAAGGTTGTGCCCTCTTTTTGTTGTGCTGGGTGTTTCTTGGCAACCTCACGCAGATGTATTGAAGGATTGGTTGTCAAGGCAAGCCGGAGCACAGAAACTCTCTCTGTCAGTCAAAGGGCTTCCCCAGCAATGAATGGAAACTTTCTAGTGTTACACAAGCATTCACAACTAAACAGGGTCCACTTCAGTTGAGTTTATTCAAGGGTGAAAAGAGACTTATAATCTCTTTAACCTCCTAAAGTCAAGTGCTATTTTGGGGTTACCGCCTGGATTTTGCATTCCCAAATTCAAAAGCTTCCCAAATCCACATTCAGAGGTGAAAATGCAAATGTTTGGTAACATTTTAATGAAAACCCTTTCAATTTTCATAAAACACTGTTGAAAGTTATTAAAATGTTTGTATATGTTGTCTGTGTTATAATAAACCCCTCCAAAAAAGAAGTTTTTTTGGTAAACTCAAATTTGAAAGTGTACCTTTTAGGTTCTGTGTGGTCTAGGTTGCTGTAATTTATTGTGTTGGTTCCTGCACATGTCAGTAATCATAGGAAAAAAGAGAAATGTCTCCATCATAATCTATGCAAAAGTTATTCTATTCATATGAGTGGCCCAGAGACAAAGGAAATCTCCCGCCCAAACTTTGCCCATAGTTAAAACCCATCTACTTCCCAAAATCTGCTCAGAAGGTCTCCGCAGAACTGTCCCTAACACAAAAGGGGCAGACCGCGTTTCTGTACCCACGTGACTCGCCTGAGTCCACGTTTCTTATTTTCTGGCAAATTAAACTCAGTTTAAAGTTTGCGTCTCGCGTATCCTCTGATCTGCGTTTCGAAACTCCACGCAACGACAAAGGACTTCTTAAACGACTTCGTCTTCCAAGCATCAGAGAAAGATCACAGGAAGAGAGAGACAGACCCACTAAATACAGGCATTTAGTCCTGCGTTTATGCTGTGCCCTTTAGGGTGTTTACATACTTGGTGGTTCTCAGTAGTTGCGTGGAACTGAGTTAGGGCGTACTCACACTATGTACAGTTGCCTTGAACCGGGCCAAAGCACGCTTGTCCCCCCTCCCGTCTCCCCCGACGGCTCGCACTCACATTACATTCGGGCCTGGGTACGCTTACGTCATCAATGATGCGCTGTTCAGTTTAGGAAGAGAAGCGCTGTCACTCAGCACAGTGGAGATTTCTTTAGTTATATCGTTTAAGTTGTTTGATATGCGGTGACACGCAGTCTCATATTTGGCCGAACATATCAGCCACTTTTGACGCTCATAAACAATCATAAAGTCCTCGTGCTGCAGGAATTAGGAGGTTTGCTGAAGGTGCAGCTGTCGTGCAGTGAGGGGTTTGCGACTTTAATAAACTACGACAGTTTGCGTTTATAGGCGCGTTTTGCACTCACACACAAGCGTACCACGCCAAAGCCCAAGTGAACCGCGCTCTTGCACACCTCTTCCAACTGGGCCAGGGCCAGCCAAGTGAACCGTGCCTGAGCCCGATTTAGAGCACTCACACTTCTCAAACGATCCGGGAAACGGGCCTGGACACAGTTCGGATAGCATAGTGTGAGTACGCACTTAGATTGGCCATTCTTTTATCTAAATTCTTTATAATTCTTTTTCTATGTCTTGTTGTTATGTTGTGTACGTTTGTTCATTATATGTTAGACTAGTCAATAAATCACTTTATAACCACGTTGAATGGTCTTTGTTTTGCTTCACAGAAAAGGTCATTTTAACTGTAAAGATCCTTGCTACCCGCTTATTAAAGTTTGATAAAACTTCTAAACTATTCATCTACTTCACAAGAAGTAGTGATAATTCCCTTTCTAAATAAATAAATAATTACAGAGTCTGCTCAGATGAGCGAGCCAAGTCATTGTTATATTTCTTTTGTTAAAATAACTACAGTTCAAGTCAGAATTATTAGCCACCCTTTTAATTTTTTTTTCTTTTTTTTTTTTAATATTTCTCAAATTATGTTATATTTTTTTCTTCTGGAGAAAGTCTTACTTGGTTTATTTCAGCTAGAATAAAAGCAGTTTTTAATTTAAAAAAAAACATTTTAAGGTCAAAATTATTAGCCCCTTTAAGCTATTTATTTTTGATAGTCTACAGAACAAACCATCGATATACAATAACTTGCCTAATTACCCTAACCTGCCTAGTTAACCTAATTAACCTAGTTAAGCCTTTAAATGTCACTTTAAGCTGTATAGAAGTGTCTTGAAAAATATCTAGTAAAATATGATTTACTGTCATCATGGCAAAGATAAAATAAATCAGTTATTAGAAATAATTTATTAAAACTATTATGATTAGAAATGTGTTGAAAAAGTCATCTCTCTGTTAAGCAGAAATTGGAGGAAAAAATAAACAGGGGGGCTAATAATTCTGACTTCAACTGTATGTTAATTCTGAATATTCATAATTAATAATAACTTGTCATTAATAATCGTTAATGTTCATAAATTGAGCTAATTTTGCTACAACAATGTGTTTTTGTGTATCATGTGTGACATGCTTGTATGCTGCAACCAAATTGCCTTTAGGAAATGAATAAAGACTGACTGATGCTTCCAATATCACTCTGTTTATAATGCCTTTAAATTCACAGAAAGACTCAATTTGAATTTGTTTTTTAAGTCTTTTTGATAATTAAATTGGGCAATTCCATGTAAAAATTTAATAAGTTGATGGACCCTATTCAAGATCAGTAACTGAAGCCCATGACGTGCACATGTTAATTTCGAATCTCTCAGTGTCTTTCGGTGTGACAGCCATAAAGTGAATATGTCAAACAAGTCCAACAAGTCATGGAAGAAAAAACTAATAATAATTCTACGTAAAATAAATAGCATTGTATAAAGATAAATTTCATCAATACAAAAATTATTTGTATATTTTAAAAGGTTTTTTCTCCATAGGACATATGTAACAATTAAAAGTAAAATGATAAATTTAGTGACCCTTATATTTTCTCAACACTACAGTAAATATATTTACAGTTGAAGTCAGAATTAATAGCCCCCCTGAATTATTAGGCCCCCTGTTTATTTTTTTCCCCAATTTCTGCTTAACAGAAAGAAGATTTGTTTCATCACATTTCTAAACATAATAGTTTTAATAACTCATTTCTAATAACTGATTTATTTTATCTTTGCCATGAGTAAATAATATTTGACTAGATATTTTTCAAGACACTTCTATACAGCTTAAAGTGACATTTAAAGGCTTAACTTAATTAAGTTTACTAGGCAGGTTAGGGTAATTAGGCAAGTTATTGTATAACGATGGTTTGTTCTGTAGACTATCAGAAAAAATATAGCTTAAAGGGGCTAATAATTTTGTCCTTAAAATGGTGTTTAAAAAATAAAAAACTGCTTTTATTCTAGTCGAAATAAAACAAATAAAACTTTCTCCAGAAGAAAAAATATTATCAGACATACTGTGAAGATTTCCTTGCTCTGTTCAACATCATTTGGTAAATATTTAAAAAGGAAAAAAAATTCAAAGGGGGGCTAATAATTTTGACTTCAATTACATAAATGTGTAGTCATTAAGTCAGTTGTTAAAATTTGTTACAAGAAAATGCCATTATTTAAACTCGAATAGATGAAAAAAGGTCAGAACTGCAGGATGTAAGCGAGTCAATTCTGAGTTTATATCTATTCTGCTTTGTTTTTATCTTCTAGGAGTTTCCCTGGCTGACGCGTTCAAATCTTTAAAAGCTGAAAGGAAGAGGATGAAATCACATCATGTCTCAATGGAGGACTTTATGCTGTACTTACACTAGATTTGGTCGATTTACTCCAGGTGGCACCATTTCCTATAAAAAGAAACCGTTATTAAAAACCGAATCATTTAAGGATCTGAAATGAACTTGCATATTCTAGATCTTTATGTAAATATGTAAACAGGATTAATTCTCACCCTTCATGTCATTCCAAACCTGCATGACTTTGCATTTTCGGTGGCATAAAAGTAACTTGTTTTTGAAGAATTGCTTTCATACAACATCAATTCATGGAGTTTTATAAGAATTATTAATAAAGCTTGGAAACAAGTTCAGTCACCTAGAAGTCAGTGGGCTTTTTGAAAGGGTTAAATGCTTGATCAAGCTCAAAATATTTAGATATTTTTAAAAATATTTTTTCACTCTTGATTATTGCACAATAATTTAATTTGTTTTAATCAATGTTGTTTTAAACCCCTGTACTCGCTATTCCACTTTTACAGTCTTGTTATTGTTGTATTTCTGCAAACTATTTCCACTTTCTAAAAAAGATTCTAATTAAAATTGAACGAGTTGATGGAAGCTTAATGATTGTTACTGCTGTTGTATTTAGGCTTTACATCTTCTCAATGAAAAACGCATAACAAAATGTAACATGTAACAAAACATGTAAACAATTTTTCAGTCACAAAGTTCATTTTCTGCAATAATCCAAAGGCACTGAGTGAAATTTTACAAGATGTGACTGTACAAAAGCCCCAGCATGCCTGTTTTACTAAGATATTTGGTAACACTTTATTTTGATGGTCCATTTGAGTATTAGTAGACTCACTGTCTGCTTATTTTCTGTTGATACTGCTCCTTCAACAGACATTTAACTGACTATAAGAAACTTTGCAAGTACATGTCAACTTAAACTAACCCTAACCCCAACCTACAGTCTACTTATAATCTAATGAGAATTAGTTGGCATGTATAGATGCAATGTAACTAAATTCAACAAACGGAACATCAAAATAAAGTGTGACCAGATATTTTGCACAGTATTTACTGTTATATTTTTTCTTCTGGAGAAAGATTTGTTTATTGTAGTTTACCTGGAGTATTTTTTAAAACTGCTTAAATATTATTATTATTATTATTATTATTATTATTATTATTATTATTATTATTATTATTATTATTATTATACCCCTCTTTATTTAAATTTAAGTTGAATACTAGTTTATTACAAAATATTTAATAATAAAGTATGTATAATATCATCATGGCAAAGACAAATTAAATTTGTAATTAATTAATTCGTTCATTTTACTTCAGCTTAGTACATTTGATTATTTTATAAATCTTACCTTCTAATATGAGGTCAGTATGTTTTTCCAGTGGCCTTCTGTTTAAGCTCATCTGGATCTCTGGTTAATTGAGCTCTTCCTGGCCTCATCTTCTGCTCTTTCATAAAGCATCATTACTGCGCTGCCTTATTGCAGAGCAAAAGAGCTTCTCCTCTTTAGTCTTGGCAAATCACACCATCTTCACCCATTTCCAAGTGTGAACAACTTTAAAAGACTTATTAAACAACCATTTCACAGACAAACAAGAAGAAAATGGCTGCTGGAAATCCTTGAACATGCTGGCATTGAAATCTAGTGATTTCAAGGATTGAAATGTGATTTGGTTTTGTAAAAAGTGCTTGAAAATGCAATTGTGCTGCTTTCATAATTGTACTAAATAGGTGATAATTAACCATTTAAATGGATACATTAAGAATTATATGCATGAATTAAAAATAAACATAAGTTTAAGATGAAAGAGGACACATTTAAGATGTGTGAAATGACATTTAAGGCAAGTCAAAACAAATTTACATAGCACATTTCATACACAATGGTAATTCAAAGTGCTTTACATAAACAAGAATAAAAGAGACAAGTATAAGACAATAAGAACAATAAATAATAAAAATGATTAAAAACAGATTGAAATGTTTTAAAAGAATGAACAAAAAAAGAAAGACATAATAGTGCGATCTGTTGGACATAGCACAGTGCTCATTCAGTAAAGGCACAGCTAAACAGATGTGTTTTCAGCCTTGATTTGAATGTGCCAAGTGTTGGAGCACATCTGATCATTTCTGGAAGCTGATTCCAGCAGTAGGGGGCGTAGTAGCTGAAGGCAGATTCACCCTGCTTTGAATGAACTCTTGTAATTTCTAGTTTATATGATCCTAAAGATCTGAGTGATCTGTTAGGTTTGTATTCAGTCAGCTTATCTGAGGTCCTAGGCCATTTAGTGATTTATAGGCAAGTAATAATACTTTAAAATATATTCTGATTGTAACTGGGAGCCAGTGTAGAGACCTGAGGACAGGTGTGATGTGCTCTGATTTTCTGGTTCTGGTCAGAATCCTGGCAGCGGCATTCTGGATGAGCTGCAACTGTCTTTTTGGGAAGGCCGGTGAGGAGTCCAGTAATCCATTCTCCTGGTGATAAAAGCATGAACAAGTTCTCAATGGACACAAAGCATCTAATTCTTGCAATGTTTTTGAGATGTGATGATAGTGTGCTGATTAAGTTACTGCTGTTGACAGAACTGAAACTGATTGACAATAAATATGACATTTAATCAATGTTGGGCTTAGAGCCTAACATTGTCATCAAAAAAAAAAAAGTAGAATACTATAACAACTAGCATTTAAAAAGCGTCATGTAAAGTGCTGGAAAAGTTGGAAAATGTCCTTGGAAAGTATTTGAAAGGTGCTAAAATGGATAATTCACCTAAAACTATCATTTACTCGTTCTTTACTTGTTCAAAACTTGTGTTATTTTCTTTCTTCTGTTGAACATAAAAGAAGATATTTTGAAATAAGATGAAAACCTGTAACCATTGTCTTCAATAGTATGTTTCCCCTATGGTAATCAGTGATTACAGGTTTTCATCTTTTATCAAAATATCTTCTTTGGTGTTCAACAGATGAACGAAACTCAGAAAGGTTTAAAACCACTTGAGAGAGAGTAAATATTGAGTAAATTTTTATTTTTTGGTGAACTATCCCTTCAATTTTGACTTTGGAACAAATGTAAGATCCCTGTGTGAGGAAATCTAAGTAATCTGTATAGGAAAATTGCTATTATAATAGAAATTATACTCATTTTTAAAAAATATATACAGTTAGGTCCATAAATATTTGGACATCGACACAATTCTAACATTTGTGTTTCTATACACCAACACAGTGGATTTGAAATGAAACAAACAAGATCTGCTTTAACTGGAGACTATTAGCTTTAATGTGAGGGTATTCAAAATCATCCAAATCAGGTGAATGGTGTAGGATTTACAACAGTTTGCATATGTGCCTCCAAATTGTTAAGGATCCAAATGTAATTGTTCGGAATAATAATCATAAATCAAACTTTCACTTTTTAATACTTGGTTGCAAATCCTTTGCAGTCAATTAGAGCCTGAAGTCTGGAACACATAGACATCACCAGATGCTGGGTTTTATTCCTGGTGGTGCTCTGCCAGGCCTCTACTGCAACTGTCTTCAGTTCCTTCTTGTTCTTAGGGCATTTTGCCTTCAGTTTTGTTTTCAGCAAGTGAAATGCAAGGTCAATCGGATTAAGATTAGGGGATTGACTTGGCCATTACATAACAATCCACTTCTTTCCTTTCAAAAACTCTGTGGTTGCTTTTGCAACATGCTTTGGGTCATTCTCCATCTGCACTGTAAAGTGCCATCCAATGAGTTCTGAAGTATTTGGCTTAATATGAGCAAAGAATATTGCTTGAAACACTTCAAAATTCATCCTGCTGCTTTTGTGCTTCACTGCTTAGGCTCATGAGCAGTTCCTTTCCTTCTCCATACTCTTCTCTTCCCATCACTCTGGTACAAGTTGATCTTGGTTATCTGTCCATAGGATGTTGTTCCAGAACTGTGAAGGCTTTTTTAGAACTCTAATCTGACCTTCTTGTTTTTGAGGCTCACCAATGGTTTACATCTTGTGGTGAACCCTCTGTATTCACTCTGGTGTAGTCTTCTCTTGATTGTTGACTCTGACACACATACACCTACCTCCTGGAGAGTGTTCTTGATCTGGCCAACTGTTGTGAAGGGTGTTTCTTCACCAGGGAAAGAATTCTTTGGTCGTCCACCTCAGTTGTTTCAGTGGTTTTCCGGGTCTTTTGGTGTTGCTGAGCTCACCGGTGCGTTCTTTCTATTTAAGAATGGTCCAAACAGTTGTTTTGGCAACACCTTATGTTGTTGCGATCTCTCTGAGGGGTTTGTTTTGTTTTCACCCTAATGATGGCTTGCTTGACTGATAGTGAGAGCTTTTTGGATCTCATCTTGAGAGTTGACAGTAACAGATTCCAAATGCAAATAGCACACTTGAAATGAACTCTGGACCTTTTATCTGCTCATTGCAATTGGGATAATGAGGGAACACACACCTGGCCATGGAACAGCTTAGAAGCCACTTGTCCAATTACAATTGGACCCTTAACAAGTGGGAGGCACATATGCAAACTGTTGTAATTCCTACACAGTTCACCTGATTTGGATGTAAATACCCTCAAATTAGAGCTGACAGTCTGCAGTTAAAGCACATCTTATTTGTTTCATTTCAAATCTATTATGTTGGTGTATAGAGCCAAAAATGTTAGAATTGTGTCGATGTCCAAATATTTATAGACCTAACTGTATATATTTCTAACAGCAGCTCGATAAAAAGTTTAAAAAGGTTAAATCTAGCAAAAGTGTTTTGAAATGAAAATGTGATTCCTCAGTAAAACTCCTCTCTGTCCCTCTTTCTCTTCGTTCTGTCTCCTTCGTTCTGCACTCTATCTAATTGGAGGCATTCACAGACTGCATCTCCCATCAGGCCTTTAAACGACCCTCTTCATAATTGCCCAATCATTAATTCTCCAGGAAAGTAAAGGCACCAATAAATTGTTTTCAGCGGTGGTCGATACGTCCTGCAGAAAACACTAAGAGGGAGGGCGAGATAAACGAGGGGTGTTCTGGAAAACATCTGTGATATTCCACTACAGCACACTAAGCTAATTCTGTCACTGAATGCATGCGCACCAATATTTATTGCTCTGATGAATAAACATCAACGTGTAGCTTCTCTGAAGCTAATTGGATGCCTTAAATGGATAGCAGTAGTCACAAAAAAACACTGTCACTTCAATGTCATTTCTATTCACACTGTTTTGTTTTCTCTGTCCATTTTGGGAAGGGGAAACAAAGGCAGCACTGACAGTAGTAACAGGCTAATATTGGCTACAGAGGGCAGCTGACCGACTGCCTCCTGTATATTTAGCTCAGGGCCAATACGTGAGGAGAGGTGTAACAGACATTGGCTGGCATTCGCTTCTAAAGGCGTGGGTCTAGTGTGTATGTGTGTGTGAGAGAAAGAGAGAGAGAGAGGAGGGCTGGACTGCTTCATATCAGTCTTGGGTGCTATTGGAGGTAGAGCGCAAGCCGGCAGCATGATTCTCTTTACATATGGACTATGTTTTCAACTCCTCTGCTATGTGTCGTCTTTCTCATACGTAGATGACTTATTCCCTTTTTCAACAGGTAAGACGTCACTATATTTTGCACTTGTTTATTTATTGATTTTTTTAATTGTTTGTGTTTTATTTCTGAGAGTGTGCAGAGTTTGTTTGCTTCTGTTATAATGCAGAGTTCCACACAATTGATTTGTGTAGGGACAACTTGAAGGATTTAAGTTAAATGTAAGTGGATTGAACATAAAACAATTACATTGTCCCAAAAAAACCCTCAATAATTCTGTTGTTTCATCTCAATTTAAATAAGTAGTGTGAACAAACAGCAAACATTTTTTGAGTGTAGTATAATGCCATTAGAAATGACATATATATATATATATATATATATATATATATATATATATATATATATATATATATATATATATATATATACATATATACATATATACAAATATACATATATATATATATATATAAATAATCTTTGTGTATTATGCAGGTGCAGAATATTTGTACATTTAAGTTGAGGAACGCTGTTGTCTTTAAAAATAAAGTATTTTGCGCAAACTTTTTTTTTTAAATTGCAGAGCTTGCTTAAGTATTAAATTTATTTTGTATTTAAATGCAATGCTCAGCAATTTGGAGTCTGCATGGGAGTGAATTAAAAAAATTTCACAAATTTTTCAATAAATTTCCCCACAAGCATCAATGAATTATCTCTGGTTGTTATCTCTAATGGCGAAATGGCTGTGTTTCAGTTTTGTCGGCCAGTACTGCAGTGGAAGGTTTAATTAGGGAAGTGCTTGCTTTTTTGCAAAGTTAGCATATTTCTCAACTATTTATTATTGATCTGTTTTAATAAACTGATTAGTTTTGTTGTGTGTATATGGTCACTTTATTACAGCAACACGGAAAAACGTTTTTATTTTATAAACTTCTGATAACATGATTAAAAAAATCAAATAAGAATGTCATTTAGAGCATTTATTTTGCATTATGTCAGAATAAATCTTTTTTCAGACCTTAAATATTAGAAGAAAGTGTATACATGTTTTAGACACATATATACAGTATATATTTATTTTTTGACAATGTTCTGCAAATAAATGCTTCATCAATATTATTTTTGAAGGAGAAAATAAATTTTGATTTGAAGACAAAAATGTACAATATACTCAAAGAACATTCCTGCTATACAGTGCATCTGGAAAGTATTCATAGCGGTTCATTTCTTCCACATTTTTTTTATTTTATAGCCTTATTCCAAAATGGATTAAATTCATTTATTTTCTCAACATTCTACACACAACACCCCATAATGACAATGTGAAAAAAAAAATATTTTTTGAAATTGTTGCAAATTTATTAAAAATAAAAAACCTGAAAAATCACATGTACATAAGTATTCACAGCCTTTGCCGTGAAGCTCTAAATTGAGCTCAGGTACATTCTGCTTCCACTTATCATTCTTGAGATGTTTCAGCAGCTTAATTTAAGTTCACTTGTGGTAAATTCAGTTGATTGGACATGATTTGAAAAGGCATACACCTGTCTATACTGTATAAGGTCCCAGGGTTGATAGTGCATGTCAAAGCACAAACCAAGCATGAAGACAAAGGAATTGTCTGTAGACCCCCGAGCAGGATTGTCTCATTTTTGGCTCTATACACCAACACAATTGATTTGAAACGAACAAGATGTGCTTTAACTGCAGACTGTCAGCTTTAATTTGAGGGTATTTACATTCAAATCAGGTAAACGGTGTAGGAATTACAACAATTTACATATGTGCCTCCCACTTGTTAAGGGTCCAAAAGTAATTGGACAATTGACTTTTAAGCTGTTCCATGGCCAGGTGTGTGTTATTCCCTCGTTATCCCAATTACAATGAGCAGATAAAAGGTCCAGAGATCATTTCAAGTGCGCTATTTGCATTTGGAATCTGTTACTATTAACTCTCAAGATGAGATCTAAAGAGCGGTCACTATCAGTCAAGCAAGCCATCATTAGGCTGAAAAAACAAAACAAACCCATCAGAGAGATAACAAAAACATCAGATGTGGCCAAAACTACAGTTTGGACCATTCTTAAAAAGAAAGAACGTACCAGTGAGATCAGCAACACCAAAAGACCCGGAAGACCACAGAAACAACTGAGGTGGACAACCAAAGAATTCTTTACCCTGGTGAAGAAAACACCTTTCACAAAAGTTGGCCAGATCAAAAACACTCTCCAGGAGGTAGATGTATGTGTGTCAGAGTCAACAATCAAAAGAAGACTGTACCAGAGTGAATACAGAGGGTTCACCACAAGATGTAAACCATTGGTGAGCCTCAAAAACAAGAAGGTCAGATTAGAGTTCTAAAAAAGCCTTCACAGTTCTGGAACAACATCCTATGAACAAATGAGACCAAGATCAATTTGTACCAGAGTGATGGGAAGAGAGGTGTATGGAGAAGGAAAGGAACTGCTCATGATCCTAAGCAGTGAACCATGGTGGTAGTAGTGACATGGCATGGGCATGTATGGCTGTCAATGGAACTGGTTGTCTTGTATTTATTGATGATGTGACTGCTAATAAAAGCAGCAGGATGAATTCTGAAGCATTTCAGGCAATATTTTCTGCTCATGTTAAGCCAAATGCTTCAGAACTTGGACGGCGCTTCACAGTGCAGATGAAAAATAACTCAAAGCATAGTGGAAAAGCAACCACAGAGATTTTGAAGGAAAATAAGTGGAATGCTATGCAATGGCCAAGTCAATCACCTGACCTGAATTCGATTGAGCATGTATTTCACTTCCTGAAGACAAAACTGAAGGGAAAATGCCCCAAGAACAAGCAGGAACTCAAGGCAGTTGCAGTAGAGGCCTGGCAGAGCACCACCAGGAATGAAACCCAGCATCTGGTGATGTCTAAGTGTTCCAGACTTCAGGCTCTAATTGACTGCAAAGGATTTGCAATCAAGTATTAAAAAGTGAAAGTTTGATTTATGATTATTATTCTGTCCAATTACTTTTGGTCCCTTAACAAGTGGGAGGCACATATGCAAACTGTTGTAATTTCTACACTGTTCACCTGAATGTAAATACCCTCAAATTAAAGCTGACAGTTTACAGTTAAAGCACATCTTGTTCGTTTGATTGTGTTGGTGTATAGAGCCAAAAATGTTAGAATTGTGTCGATGTCCAAATATTTATGGACCTAACTGTATACTTTAGACGATCCAATGGAGGACTTTTCATTACACTCTTATTCACTTGATTAGTATCCTTTAGTTGTCACGTGTTTCACTCTGTTATTTATTTCCTAAAACAGTGGAGTGCAACCATATGTTTGTTGACATGTTTTTCATGAACCTCATTTCTCCTCATCTAGATCACCAGTTGCTGGAAACCAGGAAGAAATTCAACCCCTGCTGTTTACTGAGTCCACCTCCACCCCCTCTCTTCCCCCCACCCCCTTCACTGTGGAGGCAGGGGTCTCTGGTGAGTTCTGATGCACCACCACTGATCGAGATCCTGCTTATGATGTGTAGATTACAGGTTGTTTACTTCACTCATTTCAGTTAAGGAGGATAAAGCATCCTGAATTTCTGTTTACATTGTTATTAATGATTGTCAGTCAATCAATGAATGTAAATGAAGGTCAAAAGAAGTACTTGTTTGCAACTAAAACTGCAAATACAGTGTTTTTGGATTAACATTTCTCATTGTAGTAAGCGATTAGTTGATTTAAAAGTGTGTAAATGTTGTTATTTTTTTGGCAAGTAGTAAACTTAACTTTAAAAAAAGGTGTAAAACCATTGGATTAAAATTAAGTAAATGAACTACACTCACCGGCCACTTTATTAGGTACATCTGTCCAACTGCTCGTTAACACTAATTTCTAATCAGCCAAACACATGGCAGAAACTCAATGCATTTAGACATGTAGACATGGTCAAGGTGATCTGCGGCAGTTCAAACCAAGCATTAGAATGGGGAAGAAAGGTTATTTAAGTGACTTTGAAAGTGGCATGGTTGTTGGTGCCAGACGGGCTGGTCTGAGTATTTCAGAAACTGCTGACCATCTCTAGGGTTTACAGAGAATGGTCCAAAAAAGAGAAAATATCCAGTGAGCGGCAGTTCTGTGGGTGCAAATGCCTTGTTGATGCCAGAGGTCAGAGGAGAATGTCCAGACAGGTTCAAGCTGTAACAACACTAACTTAAATAAGCACTCGTTACAACCGAGGTATTCAGAAGAGCATCTCTGAACAAACAACATGTTGAACCTTGATGCGGATGGGCTACAGCAGCAGAAGACCACACCGGGTGCCACTCCTGTACGCTAAAAACAGGAAACTGATGTTACAATTCACACAGGCTCACTAAAATTGGACAATAGAAGATTGGAAAAACATTGCCTGGTCTGATGAGTCTCGATTTCTGCTGTGACATTCAGGTGGTAGGGTCAGAATTTGGCATCAACAACATGAAAGCATGGATCCATCCTGCCTTGTATCAACGGTTCAGGCTGGTGGTGGTGGTGTCATGGTGTGTACCAACCCGGTACTAGTAAGGTGTAGCTAATAAAGTGGCCAGTGAGTGCATAATAGTAAAAGATTAAGTTAAGTCAACTTTTCAAGTTTTAAAACAAGTAATTTATTGCTTTTTACAGCTTTTGCTGAATTAAAAGGCGCTCATAAATAATTTAGCAAGTTTAGACAGGTGGTTCTGATGGTGGTGGAGGGTTGGTATACTTCCAACAAATCAAATATCAATCTGAAAAATCGTCATTTTCAACAAAATTGGGTCAAAATTATGTTCATTTTGAGTTTGTTTCAGCAATTCGAAACAACTTTTGAGAGAGTTTGTTTTCGCATCTAAACACCTTTGAGCAGCCTTGGGTTTATGGCGATTACACAATAGCTGTGCATGTTCTGAAACTCTACCTTCTTTGACGTGCGATTGATTCATATCTCATATCCACACAGGTCAGACAGGGGAACAACATACAACTCAATAACTCCAAGTTCGCAACATGAATACACTTAATACACTGAATACACTTACACTTACGTTTCGGAAGTGCTATATACGCTTCTTTCGCGCTTATTTAAAACACGAAAGCGAGGCTGCGGTGAGAAGAAACCCGGAAGTATAGGATCAGCACTGTAAACATTGCAACAACATGCTGTGGACTACAAACCTCTAGCTGTTGCTGCGACTTCAAAATGTAAACTAGGCTTCAGTTCATGGCAGCAGGTAAACACTGTGGGGACGCTTCCCTGCTTCAGCCTATGTAACCTGGTGAGCGATAAAACAATGCAGTCTTCTGTAGCACACCCTCGTGTTGTCTGTTATAGTGTTGTCCTAGTACTGAAGTTTTAAAAACATCCATTTCCCCCTAACATTTAAGCCCAGCTGAGCGCGCTCATAAACAGCGCTGATTTGCCTTAGTATTCACCAGTGTTCAACAGAATGACTGTGAAGGTCATCAGTTCACCGCTCTTCACAGATTGAAAATACACATAGGTGGACATTGGATCGTTTTAAAGTCGTGAAGATCAGTCGATTCATCAGCGGATCGCTCGTTTGTGTTTGCACTCCGTAAACAGCGGTGAGTTTGGTGAACTGATGACCTTCCAATCATAGTAATTTCTGTTGAGCACGTAACCACAATGGCAAATCAGCACTGCTGTTTAAGAACGCCATAAACAGCGCTAAAATGTTAACGAAAAATGGCTGAGAAACGGGAAATTTTGTATCCTGACAAGTCTAATATAGTGAAAGAATCAGTTCATTAACTTGAGTTTGATGAATGGCATCTAAAATGTGTGTTTGGGAAAGAAAACCTTAGCTAAGTAGTGTCATTTCCCTTAACTTAGCTGAAAATGAGGTCAAATATCCTTTTTTATTTTCACAATTCATTCAGAACGAACCTTCGGGTCACTCGGAAGGCAGTGAAATGATAAATTTGTGTCACTTTCTCTTCGCTGATAAGATATACAGCCATGTACACAATATTCCTGTGTGACTCAGGCGATACTTCCGGGTTTCTTCCCACCGCAGCCTCGATTTCGCTGTTAATAATGGCGGCCGCGTGAAATCAGTCCATTGCAGAGCAACACAAATAGCGCACAGAAGTATAAATGCACGGCAACGTGCAAGGCATGCGTCGTGGGTTACGCCGATCAATCGACGCAGAAGTATAAACCAGGCTTAGGGATCAAGTAGCAGAGAGAGATTTTAAAGACTCACACTGGACAAGATTACACTTCCAACAGAGCGCTTTTTCGTTCTTCGTTTGAGGGCAAAAAAAAGCTTAAAAAGGCTATACTGTTTTCTAAGGTTCTAACACCCCCTGCTGCCTGTGCCCCTAAACACAACAGTGATGGCAGCTTTGAGACAAGAACAGATTCACAGCAACCACTGCAGCATGCCACATCTTTACATTGTTTTCTATTTGCTGCGGACAGACACTAAATGGTGCTGGCCATGTATGTGCACTCATTGAAAATGATGTTTAGAACTTTAAAATATGCGGTGCAACGTTGGGACACTTCTACAACCCACTCAGAGTATTTAAAATATCCCCACGAGTGTTCATACAGGATGCAGATACATCTGTACCTGCTCTGCAACTCGATACTCCAGTCTATTCATGTTGCTAAATTGGTATTATTGGTTTGGATGTTGTTCCCCTGTCTGACCTTAGAGCATTGGTCTCAAACTGGATTCCTGGAGGGCCAGAGCTCTGCACAGTTTTGCTCCAACTTTAATTAAACACACCTGATCCAACTAATCAAGGTGTTCAAGACTACCAGAAACTATTACCGTACATTCACACCGAAAGCGGCGAGAGCGTCAAAGTAGCTGGAAGTCATTCACTTTCAATGAGGCCGGCGACGAGGAGCAGCGCGGCTCGTCTTCGCTGGTGTGGGCGTTGAGGAGAGTTTAAATCAAGTCAACTTTATGGTAATGAGCTATGACATGGTTCGGCGGCAAGCAATCAGAGTGTAGAAGTACACCGCTTGAGAGGAGTCCACAGAACACAGACCTGTAAACTTTGTTTCCGACCACATTTGTTCCCAAGGGTTTGATTATTGCAGTCGCTGGATTTCCAATTATTTGCAAAGTTTTCTTCAGGAACATCCATTAAAAAAGTTACTGGCGAGTTACTGATGTGCATTAATGTTATTTTTTTTTTTTTCTTTAAAAAAGCGGGAATCTCATGCGACAATACAGAACAGTATTGCTGCTTCAGGATATTTCAGACATATGGACACATTGGACAATTAAGAGAAGCAAAGCCACACCACATGCAACTTGATTTTCCATTGTTTATTGAATTTGATATAAAGTGTGCAACATTTTCACGCTAGAAAGCATGTTTTATGCGGGAATGTAACTGATATGATATGATATTCTGCAACGGCCCCTTTTACGAGGTCAGTGTAGCGAATTTTGACGCTCTCGCCGCCGGAGTTCCCACCACATTTGGTGTGAACGCACAGTTAAGCAGGTGTGAGTTGGAGGTTGTTGGAGCTAAACTGTGCTGAGCTGTGGTCCTCCAGCAATTGGGTTTGAGACCATTGGCTTAGAGCACATGAGATACAAATCAATCACATGTTAAAAAATGCAACATTTCAGTTTATTATTCAATTTCAAATTCAAATATTCAAAGTTTGAAGGATGTTGGGATCTTTTAATGATTAAAGGCATAGTTCACCCCAAAAAAATGTATTTCCTTACCCTCAGATGGTTTCTTTCTTCATTTGAACACAGAACAAGAGCACTGGGGATAAAAAGCAACCATTGACATCCATAGGAGTAAAAAAAAAAAAACTATGGAAGATAATAGCTGCTTTTTTCCCCAACATTCTTCAATGCATCTTCTCTTGTGAAACTCAAACATATTTGGAACAAGAATGGTGGTAGATTTTAAATCTTTGATTGAACTATCCCTTTAATCTTTAATAGTTTACTATTCAAATGATGACCAAGCAGTCTTATTTTCTGCAGAGTCAGGTCAGCTTACAGTGCAGTAATGATGTGATTCCTTGCAGATTGCATTGAAAGCACCTCAACCTGCTCCATCTATGGTATTTATTTCACCTTTTTCCTGTTTCATTATCATTCAATCAATCAGATGTAATTTTCTATGTCTTGTCTTAGACAAAGACTGAGACTAGTGTTTCAGCAAATGAAGGATTCACAGAAGAGAATCACAACAATCCCACAACCCACACATGTTCATCGGGGCCACCAGGGCCCCCAGGACCAGCAGGACCTCCTGGCCCACAGGTATGTGCTTCAAATGTAATGTAAATGTTATAGAAGGATTATAAAAACTACAGGCCTAAACTATATCAAACCAGATGCAAGATGTATTAGAATGCATTTTTGCCACAATTATACATAAACTTTTTTATTTTATTTAATATGCTGTTGTGATTTGTGGTTCTGTTTGGAAGCTAATTTGTTTTTTACAACAAGCTAATGTGGAGAGATGCAAATGGTTTTAAAAAGTGTAAATAACAGAGAGGATTCTCTTTAAAAACGCTTTATATTCACCAGGGTATATGCAGGAATCCTAAAGGTAATTTCAATACCTTTTTAAAGACTTTTTAAAGACCTTCTCAGAATAATTTAAGACCTCATCACCACTTCAAGTTCTAACCAGTATCACCCCTTTAACTTAATAAACAGTTGTTAATAAACAATTGTAGTTGAATAAATCAATGGAGCACAACCACGCAACAGAACTCAGATAAGCTCGGAAGAAACAAAGCTTGAAAGAATAAATTACGCGGTTGTTTTTAGCGACAGGCTTTAGCCTTCAGCCACTGTTTAAAATTCGTCTTTCTCCAACCAGGAGTACGCAAACTGCGTATGGTTTCTGAGTATGGTTTCGCTACATGTGGAGAGCATCACATCACCTTCCCGCTTTTGTCGCAAATTACGTGACATTATCCGGACGGAGGAGCTTGGCTGGACGCGCCCCGGCCCGAACCAAACGCATGGATCGAGCACGCCGTTGATAATATTAGGAGGAAAATAAGTGTATTTATGCATTTTTGGAGTAAAACACTATGGACAACTCTTGAACAAAATTTAAGACCTCATAAAAACGAAATTAAGACTTTTTAAATATCTTTTATGGGCGTTAATTTTCTCATAAGTGATTTATCAACTTTTAATACTTTTTAAGACCCCGCGGACACCCTGTTCGCTGATGCTTTTATATTATATTTTCAAGAAGAGTTTCAATTCAATGATCTACAACCAGTCTGCCCAAACCTTGTCCTGGAGGGCCGGTGTCCTGCTGATTTTAGCTTTAGCTTGCATCAACATACCTGCCCGAATGTTTCTAGAAAGTCTAGTAAGAGCTTGGTTAACTAGCCCAGATGTGTCTGATTGGGGTTGGAACTAAACTTTGCAGGACGCTGGCCCTCTAGAGTCCAGTTTGGGCACCCCTGCTCTAAAATGACAAAAGGTTTAACAATGAAATAAAAGAAATAGCATATCACCAGTGTTTGTTGTAATTAGTTACTAAATAACTAGTTACTGTGGCATCACGGTGGTGCAGTGGGTAGCACAATCACCTCACAGCAAGAAGGTTGCTGGTTCAAGCCCCGGCTAGGTCAGTTGGCATTTCTGTGTGGAGTTTGCATGTTCTCCCCATGTTCGTGTGGGGTTTCCTTCGGGTGCTCAGGTTTCCCCCACAGTCCAAAGACATGCGGTACAGGTGAATTGAATAAGCTAAATTGGCCGTAGTGTATGTGTGGGAATGCAAGAGTGTATGGGTATTTCCCAATGCTGGGTTATATGCTGAATCAGTTGGCGGTTTATTCTGCTGTGGCGACCCCTGAGTAATAAATCTAAGCTGAAAAGAAAATGAATAAATAGCTAGTTACTGTAATTAGATTACTTTTTGGCAAAAAAATAAAGTAAGGGATTGCTTTTTACTTTCAGGTAATTTAATTATAGTTACTTATAATTAGGGCTGGGCGATTAATAGAAAAGTAATCGAAATCGTCATTCAAAACATACAATCGATCAAATTTTTCCATGTCGATTTTTTTCAATTACTTTCCCTACCACGAGTGGAGTCACATGACCCCGCTCTGCTGATTTATACTTCTGTGTCGAGCACACGTGTATGGTCTGGCGCAGCCTTCACATGGTTAAATACCCATGCACCTCTCAAAATGTAACTACACGTCATGACGACGCATACCGCAAGCTCTGCGATTCATCAGTTGCAGTGAAAAGCGTGGGCAGCACGGAGAGCAGCAAGCATGTTGAAGCTAGTTTTTACAAGTATCGAGTCCCATGGAGGAGCTCCATATGGAAACGTTTGTTTTGTGTTCACCTTATGGTCAAGTAGGACGATGGACCCATTCTTGAGCCTTACTTTGCACTACATTGATGATGATTGGAAGCTGCGCCAAAGTAGCTTTCAGATGAAATATTTTCCATTACAATAAAATTATTAATTACATTAAAATGATCTTTTACAGAAGATGTTTAAAATGTTATTTAAAGGATTTACAAGAGTTATTTTATTTGGAAGAAATACTGCTTATTTTCTACTTTTAAGATTGAAAAACACTGAAAATAATTCATTTTGTTTTCGAAAGTGCAAGCTATTTATTTTTTTAAAAAGTGACTCTTGGTTTTAGGCAATGTGTGTTTTAATTTCAGTTGTTCAACGTTGATGTTCAATAAATAATGATAGATAGTAGATAGTGTGTGTTTCCTTCAGTTATTTTAAAATCAAGTAATGCACCCTTCATTCAAAAATCTCTCACTTGTAATATGCAAGCATATTTACTAAATTTATCAGTGATCTATGAGGTCAATAAAATAAAATAATCGTTCATTAATCGTAATCGAGCTAAAATGTTCAATTAATCGAGATTTTGATTCTAGGCCAAATCGCTCAGCCCTACTTATATATGTACTTGTTTAAATCCTCTAGATAAAATCAACAGTCCTGGATAAATCAATTAAGAGAAGCAGAGTAATGAATTGATCAAGTAGAATGAACTTGCTTGAGAAACAAAGAGCCAAAAATTTATGTCAATATTTGGTTTGTATGAAATTGAAATGATTCGTGTTTTGATACATATAATGTTTATTATTCTTAAAGTGTTACATTTTTTTAATAAAGCTAAAATGTCTAGCTTGGCTTTGATTTAAGTCATCGTCAAGATTGATTTCTGTGTATGCGGCATTCAGATTTAAATGTAGTGCATTTATGTGTTGAATTTGTGAAGTTGAAGTTGTGTTGAGTCAAGTAATTTAATAACTTATTGAGTTAATTTTCAGACACAGTAAATAAAAATGTAATTTAAATACAATTTTAATAATGTAATTACTAATTATATACTTTTTTGAAGTTTCTTACCCAATGCTGCACATCACACATATTATAGATTACTTTTGTAACAAATTACTTAAAACTGGGGGACAAATGATCTGATAATTTAGACTTAAAGAACTTAATTTAAAATCGTCTTCAATATTACAAGTGTTATTTAACAGAGAGATTTTTTTCAACACATTTTAAACCTAATAGTTTTAATAACTAATTTATTTTTATTTTTTCCATGATGCCAGTACATATTATAATAGTTATTTCACAAGATACTAATATTCAGCTTAAAGTGCAATTTAAAAGCTTAACCAGGTTAATTATGTTAAGTAGATAAGTCATTGGACAACAGTACTTGGTCTGTAGCCTATCATTTTTAAGGGGTAATAATATTAACCTTAGCAGTTTTAACATGTTCAATACATATTTTGATTCCAGTCAAACTAAAAGCAGTAAGACCTTCTCCAGAATAAAAATATAATAGGAAATATTGTAAATAATTTCTTTGCTTTGTTAAACATCACTTTGGAAAATTTCACAAGAGGTCTAAAATTATTTTTCAGGTGTATATAGAGTCGGTTCACTTTAAAATTCAAGATTTTGCCATTATTTTAGCCTTCACCATTACCAGACCTCTATGAGTTTTTAATCTGCTTCTGGATGCTAACAAAGGTACAGTTGAAGTCAGAATTATTAGCCCCCCTCTGAATTAGTCTTTCTTTTTTAAATAATTCCCAAATTATTTTTAAGAGCAAGGACATTTTCACAGTATGTCTGATAATATTTTTTCTTCTGGAGACAGTCTTATTTGTTTTATTTTAGCTAGAATAAAAGCAGTTTTTAAATGTTTAAGGTCAAAATTATTAGCCCCTTTAAGCTATATTTTTTCGATCTACAGAACAAACATCATTATACAATAACTTGCCTAATTACCCTAACCTGCCTAGCTAACCTAATTAACCTAGTTAAGCCTTTAAATGTCACTTTAAGCTGTATAGAGGTGTCTTGAAAAACATCTAGTCAAATGTTATTTACTGTCGTCATGGCAAAGAGAAAATAAATCAGTTATTAGAAATGAGTTATTAAAACTATTATGATTAGAAATGTGTTGAAAAAAAATCTTCTCTCTGTTAAACAGAAATTGGGAGAAAAAATTAACAGGGGGGCTAATAATTCTGACTTCAACTGTACAGTATATTATGAATGATGGTAACCAGGCAGTTCGATAGCCTTTGCCTTCCATAGTTGGTCAAAAAAAAAACACTATCAAAATCAACACATACCGTCAACTTTCCAGTAACTAACATTGTTCCAAATATGAACCTTTGTGGTTAACAAAAAAATACATTGTCATTTATAGTGGAACTTCAAGGGATAGTTTACACACACACAAAAAAAAAAATTTATATATATAGATAGTAATTTCGTTCCTCTGTTGAAGACCATATTTTGAAGAATCCAGAACACTATGGAAGTCAATGGCTATCGGTTTTCAACATTTTTCAAAATATTATCTTTTGTGTTCAACGGAAGAAACAAACTCAAATAGGTCTGTGATGAATAGAGGGTAAGTAAAAGATAACAGAATTTTCATAGTTTAGTAAACAATCCCTGCCAGACTAAAATCCTGAGTAAAAACAAGTCACATGAAAATTTATTGAAGTTTGCATAGTTGCTGAAGGAAGCAGGGCTCTGGGTTGTCGCAACGATCAGTTCCAGCTCTGTAATTAGCCTCCATAACCTTCTCAGCATGTGAGACGCGTGTGAGTTCCCCAGGCGTCTTTCTGTAGTGACACGGATGTGACCAGTTTGGTCTTCCACGACACAGCAGGCCATTAACACTCCACATTTAGACCAGATGGAAATAGACTTTTTTCCATTGCCAGGCTCTGCTCCATCGTACCATTCTTAGAAACAACCCCGAGAGAGAGAGACACAGACAGACACTCGAAACCCCAAAGAGAGGGTTCACCCCATCCCCACAAGTTCAGTCAACTGTGAATCCAGTTTGATCTCTGTCTTATGTTATTAATTATGGAGTGAATATTACCGAGATGTCAGCCAAGAGTATTAAAAACCTCATCCTGTTGTCATTGTGCAGCTGCTAACAGCTTTGACTTTTGTATAGTTGTACTTTTGAACACTGTTTTGTTCACTTGGGCAGCAAACACATGTTTAGAAATTAGCTGTTTTGTTTCAACCAATGGATGGTAATGGGGAAACCTGTTTGGTGACAGGCATTTTAATAGTGTTGGAATGCATTTTTTTATAGTTACTTTGGCTTTTGATAGTGATATTATCTGACATTGGAAGAGGTCTTGGTGAAACATTATACGGTTGTTTTCATGTTATTACAGGGTCCTGCTGGACTGCCAGGACCAAAGGGACCAAAGGGAGATAAGGTATTGTATGACACATCCTCATGTTAATATGTATACAAAAACACATGACACAGTGATAAAAAGTAGGCTGACATAACATGATGATTATTATTACACGGCTTTCTGGAATACTTGATTCTGATTGGTCAATCACTCCATTCCAAGCTAAGCTATTTCCAAATAACAACTTCTGATACTGGCGATGCAGTGACGCAGTAGGTAGTGCTGTCGCCTCACAGCAAGAAGGTCGCTGGTTCGAGCCTCGGCTGGGTCAGTTGGCGTTTCTGTGTGGAGTTTGCATGTTCTTCCTGCGTTCGTGTGGGTTTCCTCCGGGTGCTCCGGTTTCCCCCACAGTCCAAAGACATGCTGTACAGGTGAATTGAGTAGGCTAAATAGTCCGTAGTGTATGAGTGTGAATGAGTGTGTGTGGATGTTTCCCAGAGATGGGTTGCGGCTGGAAGGGCATCCGGTGCATAAAAACATGCTGGATAAGTTGGCGGTTCATTCCGCTGTGGCGACGCCGGATTAATAAAGGGACTAAGTCGAAAAGAAAATGAATGAATGAAATTCTGATACTAATTGCACAGTCTCACCCAGGTACTACAAATCATTTTGACCTTTGGTTTATTCATTCATATCCATATTTATATGCTTATCTTTCACGTCGCATCACAGTGCCATCTTGCGCTAATTAGTGAAGGCTGCATTCAGCCATTTTGTTTCATTCAACTTTATTTTTTAAATATATTGTGATACTGTATATTTAAAGTTCACCCAAAAAATAAAACTATTTACTCGCACTCATGTCATTCCAAATCTGTATGACCATCTTTCTACTGTGGAACATAAAGGAAAATATTTTGTATCTCAAGTTTTACAGTTGAAGTCAGAATTATTAGCCCCCCTGTTTATTTTTTTCCTCAATTTCTGTTTAACGCAGAGAAGATTTTTTCAACACATTTCTAAACAAAATAGTTTTATTAACTCAATTCTAATAACTGATTTCTTTTATCTTTGCCATGATGACAGTAAATAATATTTTACTAGATATTTTTCAAGACACTTTTATACAGCTTAAAGTGACATTTAAAGCTTTAACTGGGTAAATTAAGTCAACTAGGCAGGTTAGGGTAATTAGGCAAGTTATTGTATAATGATGGTTTGTTCTGTAGACTATCAAAAAAATAGCTTAAATGGGCTAATACTTTTGACCTTAAAATGGTTGTTAAAAAATGAAAAACTGCTTTTATTCTTGCCGAAATAAAACAAATAAGACTTTCTCCAGAAGAAAAAACATTATCAGACATACTGTGAAAATTTCCTTGCTCTGTTAAACATCATTTGAGAAATATTTAAAAAAGAAAAAAATTCAAAGGGGGGCTAATAATTCAGATTTCAACTGTATGTCCTTACAATGAAATCTCAAAACGTCTGACTGTCATATTAAGAGGAATTTAAAAAAAAAAATTCAACTGAAGAAAGGCAGACAGTTGTTTATATCTATTCCAATATATGCTTTACGCTTGAGCCTTTTTTTTTCTAATTGCTTAACTGTGACTTCAAATTTCCATCAGTGACAATTAATTTTGAGGATTCCTTTACTTCATGTGTCTGTGATAAATTGAAAGGCATATTTCACCCAAAATGAAAATCCATTTACTCATCCGTATGGCATTCTAAATCTATGATTGGATGACTGTCTTTCTTTAGTGAAACATAAAAGCCTCAATACCTCAATGTTTTGTGTCCATACTATGGTATTTAGTGACATACATTGTGTTTTGAGCCCCTCTGTTTTTCATTTTACAGAGGAAAAAACTATTAAATCTATTGTTTACATTACACAGAGGAAAGACAGGCATACAGATGCTGAATAAATAACTTTTTTTTTTTTTTTAATTGAAAAAACTGTTTTGGACAGACTATGGGACCTATCATACACCTTTTTTCAGTTTATTTATGACAATCTGCTTTTGTATAATGTTATTATTATTAGTAGTAGTATTTATTATATGCATATTTAAATTTCTTTTATTAAAAACAAGCTTAGATTTGTCCACCTCAGGTTTTGGACCATATGGGGCATAAGAATAGGACGTGTGTTTGGATATAACTTTTTGTTTTTTGTTTTCTGTTTTTTGACCACACTTCATTATTATTGTTCATTTATTCGTTTGCTGGAAATTAGAACTGAATTTAGAAATAGTTTTGAAACAAATCTTTGCGCTTAACAAACGAAATTATATAGGCTAATGAATGTCTTCAGTGGAGTGCGTACAACACCATCATCCACGAAAAAGAAAAAGACAAAGAGAAAGTAAAGGCCGATTGTAGGAGGCTCATTCTTCATCCTTGTGCTGCAGATGCTCTGTTTAACTGTTTTTTTCGCTAGTGAAGCATTCATTTTTCCACTTACAAAGTCCGCCATGTAAATAGCAAATGTGCCATGGCGTGACACAACTGACTCTTAATGGGAGATGAGACTCTGAACGATTTATGGTCAAAACACACCCATAACTCATTAAGAGAATAAGCACAACTCTGTTAGACCATGTGCCACGATACACAGCATTTTTTTCCCATTCTTAAAATAGCAAAATGGGATTCGGACAAGCCCTTAATGATTTTGCGCCATGTGCTTTAGACTTTGCACCTAGATTGTTAAAATAAAGCCTATGCCTTTATTTTTCTGATAACAACTATGTTTTCAGGAAAGAGTTTTTATATATTGAGTAATTTGATGAAAGGACTCTGCTCTCATTCCCTTCTTGTTTTGTGTTTGCAGGGTGAAATTGGAAGACCTGGACAAAAGGTGAGACTCAATGTCCTCTGCTTTCCAATAAGTGGATTTACTTTAAAAAATAAAATGAATAAAAACAGAGAGAGATGCACAAACCTACATGGAACATACAGTACGTGCAACTTTACACTGATACACAGGTAACATGATTCTGCATGAAGTTCTATCAGTGCTAAACATCAGGGGACTCTTGTGATCACAATCATTAAGGTCAATCCACAATGGAACATCCTCATAGCCCATGTCCTTCAATCACATTGTGGGTTTTGTGTGGTTTCCTGGAAGGCATCTGGGTCTGGTAAACCGAGAAGCCACTAAACCTTCACAGAATTCTGTGTGTGCTGGTGTATTGTTTGACTCCAGACAGGCTTCGAGAATGCTGGCGTAGGAAGCTTTGCAGCATTGCATAGTAATTTAGCTTAGTGCTGGGGCAGCCCAATAAATCATCCGCTCTCCCACAATCCCTGGCTCCTGCCCCTTAGCACATAATTTAATTAAAGCCAGGAGACTGATGGAGTTTGGTTTGTTCTTTCTCTCTCACTCTCCTGATGGCAGTTTTGTCCCTCGGAGCACTCAGAAGACATGCTGTCCTCACCTTGTCCTTTTGTCCTGCGTTTGAGCAGCCAATCATCTTTAAGTGTTGCGCAGATTACTTTCTGGAAGTGTTGGAAAAAGAACAAAGGTCATGCAGCCTTAAAGGGAGTGTAATTATTCCATTTCCAAAGAACATTTGGGTTCTTTAACTTTGGCTACACGCCTGCATTTCTGTTACGAGTTTATGATGTTTAAAAGGGATACTGTAACATTTAGGTGAGACATGTAATGTGCGCGACAGATCAAAGATAAGGCAGAAATCGGTTCTAAGTTTAAGCAAAAGATATGACAATAATAAAAAAAAAAAACGATAAATTTAATTCATGTTTATTTATATAGCGCTTTTACATTGTAGATTGTGTCAAAGCCACTTAACATAGCTTAGAAGTTTATAGTAAAGTCCAGATTTCAGAGTTGAAGTTCAGTTTAGTTCAGTTCAGTTCAGTGTGGTTTAAATTTCACTGCTGAAAGTTCAAACACTGAAGAGCAAATCCATCTATGCGCAGCTCCACAAGTCCCGAGCAAGCCAGTGGCTAGAAAAAAACTACAACCATTGACGAAGTGAAGAAAAAAAAAACCTAGAGAGAAACCAGGCTCAGTTGGGCACGACCATTATTCTTCTGGCCAAACTTCCTGTGTGGAGCTGCAGTCTAGGTGCCGGAGGCTGGAGATGCTGGAGGTGCATCGTGGAGAACTGCAGGCATGAGTAGGTCACCGGCGGGTGGTCAGGCTGGCCCACAGGATCAATGTGGGGACTCATTTGTCACTGTGGTTTTTCAGGAATCATGCATTCCTCCATGATCCCACAGCATCAGCTCAGGATACGACCTGGTCCAGCATTATGGATACCTTGGCATCATTTCTCCACAGGTCTTGGATTGCATCAATGGCACTGCATAGTCTCTAGGGGCCTCGGGATGAGTATCCCCAGGTGGAAATAGAGAATAAATAAAATAATTAGCGTAGCTGCTGTTCATAGTGTATTTAAACAAGATGCAAAAATGAAGTGTTATAAATGAAAATAGCAGTTATACAAACAAACACAGAAACAAATATGTAGTTTCTAACAAAATGTCTGGTGCATTAAGACTGGAGGAGTGTGTCCTACAGGTGGTTGTCAAGCCAGCTCATCTGCGTGTAGCACATTCATGCATCATACCATTACGAGATGCATTGTGTGGATGCTTTACCTAAAAGATAGGTCTTTAATCTACAGTAGTTTGGAACTGAAAGAGTGTGTCTGAGCCTCGGACATCATCAGGAAGGCTATTCCAGAGTTTAGGAGCCATAAATGAGAAGGCTCGACCTCCTTTAGTAGACTTTGCTATACTTGGTACTACCAATTAGCATCATACAACAACCATCAAAGCAGTTACCAACGAATTCATCAAGTAAACTCAAAGTAATAAATCACCGACTAAGCATGACAAAACACAGACGCGTGGAGCACAAAGATACAGAGCGCACACCACACATTGATCTGGTAGATCTTTAAATCCTTACGGCTCGTCCGGGGATTTGTGGAACTGTCATAACGATGATGGACAGTTAACTGAACCACTAAGCAACCTAAGAGTGGAGTGAGAAGGGAAAGAGGAGGGTGAGAAAAATCAATACACATAAAGCTAACATGGAACATAACAATTTCTGATCAACTGTATCTATGTGTTTGTTGTTAACTTAAATCAAAACTATTAATTATTCATGGTAATTGTATTAAAGATTAAATAAACATTAGTCCAAAACTACCAAAAAAATGAAAATAGCAAACTATAAATTAAATTTCAGTTAAAGTTATAAACAACATGAGTCAAAGTTAAGTATTTGTATAAGAATTAAAGCTAATAAAAAAGAGAATATCGTAACTCAGTTAACTGATATTGTTGTGCATTTTCAAGTACTACCATTCATGCCATGTGTAATGTACTAAAAAATAAAGTTGTTATCACCTAAAAGAGTCGATTCTCGACCACAGAAACAGGTTGTCAACCATTCTAGTTTCAGTTTGTAATTTATGTAGATTTCTTTCTAATTTTCATCATGTCTGCCAGGAGTCTCAGTGGCTGTCAGCAAACAATATGATCCTTTGAACCTCAAAAAGCAAGTATTGTCAAGACAAAACATACAATATATAGCAGCATGGACTTTTATTATGGCCACAGCCATATCACCCTGCAGCCCAAGACCGGTTACTCACTGAAGCTAAGCAGGGCTGAGCCTGGTCAGTACCTGGATGAGAGACCACATGGGAAAACCTAGGTTGCTGTTGGAAGTGGTGTTAGAGAGGCCAGCAGGGGGCGCTCAACTTGTGGTCTGTGTGAGTCCTAATGCCCCAGTAAAAGTGAAGGGGACACTACACTGTCAGTGGGCGTCATCTTTCGGATGAGATGTTAAACCGAGGTCCTGACTCTCTGTGGTCATTAAAAAAATCACATGGAACTTCTCGTAAAGAGTAGGGGTGTAACCCCGGTGTCCTGGCCAAAGTCCCTCAATCGGCCCTAACCCATCATGGCCTCCTAATCATCCCTATCCACCGAATTGGCTCTATCACTGTCTCTTCACTCCACTAATAGCTGGTGTGTGGTGAGCGCACTGGCGCCGTTGTCCTGTGGCTGCCGTCGCATCATCCAAGTGGATGCTACACACTGGTGGTGGTGTGGAGAGACTCCCCTCATGATTGTGAAGCGCTTTGGGTGTATGGCCATACACAATAAATGCGCTATATAAATACACATTACATTACATTACATTACATTATACTGCTAGGTTTACACAAAACACGAATCAACCTGTCACTTAATCTAGTTTACCAGTGGAATGTTTTTCACACAGTTTTTTCACTGGAGTTAAATAACTCAAACTTGAAAGATGCGACTGAAGCTATATCTGTGTGTTCGCTGCAAACACATTGCATATTCTACATCGTTTGTGTCACCCAGTTCGCATTGATTTCATATTTTTTATTTTATTTCTGTGAATCACATGCTCTTGCGGGCCACATAAATGATACCATGAGCTTTGAGTTTGACATATGTTCTCTAGATTAATCTTTTACGTTGCATCTGCGCTTAGTTGTTTATGATGAGAATTTGCTGGAAAAGAGCAGAACTGAACTTGAACACTCACCATAATTGTGATTGGTTATTGTAATCTGTATTTACCATTGAAGTCAGGCTTGAGTTGTGCTCTTGATGGTTGGGTGGTTCAATTTGTTTGCCATTTGTTTGCCACTCACTGCCGTTGTTATTATCCTACAGTATACAACTGCTGACGTTTAAGGAAGCCTGCAAAGCTGATATTCAGATACACTATGAAAAAGTTCAAGCCGCTACCAGCAAATTATCAAAATTTAAAATATACCTCCAATCTTTTTTATTTATGTTTACTCAGTTTCTTTATTTAAAATATCGATTGAATTGTTACTTTGTTTTGTCGTTCCGAACTTCCAGCCTTTAAAATGATTCAGAATTTGTTTATTAGTTCAGTCAACATCAGCTATTCTGAATGTTTACCAGATTTGAGAATAGCACATTCATTTAACATATTATAGTATATTGTTGCTGACTTATTATACATCATAATGTTGTGTCTTTGCAAATAAGCCTAATCAAGAATATTAGGCGAACTTTCACATTTTCTGGTGTTACAATACTTGATGTGTTACAGGGACGCACTGGTCCTCCTGGTCTTCCAGGACGTCTGGGACCAAGCGGATGGCAAGGACCAGTTGGGCTTAAAGTGAGCAGAATTTGTGTTAATTTATTCATGTGATGGTAACGTTTATTTTTCAATCAGCAGTTACTCCATGTTGCAGTGAGAAATCGTTTCAATATGCTAATATGGTACTCAAATAACATTTATTTCAGTTATAGTTTGTTATTTTACTAAATCAAGTTAAACTAAATAAAAAATGTGTTGATTTTTTTACTAGCTGAATATATAATTGTTATAATATTATTTACTATAGTTAATGTTCACTTTAAAGAGATATTTTAATTTGATTTGAGTCTACTGTAATAACCCTGAACCATTATATATATATATATATAAATTCATATTTAATAAAGTATTATGTTTAAGTTTAAAACAATAAGACATGAATGCACTTGAATGTATTTTTAACTGAATAAAAAAAGTTTTAATTTCTTTCAAAAAAATAAAAATAAAATAAATATTGATGACCCTAGACATTTGAATAGTAGTGTGAACATTTGTCTATATATCTTTAAACTATATCAGGTATAGACTGAATGTAAATCAAAAATTGATTTGTTATGCCCCTATACACAAAGTCCCTTTAAGGCAAGTCATTTCACTCGGCGGCCATTTTTGAAACACCACTCAGGCAGTATGCTCGGGGCATGCTGTATGAATAGGGAAACATCAAATTCTCCAAAACTGCTTGCCAAGCTTACAATTGAATTTCATATTAGGAATCACCACTAAAACAACAACTGTCTCTCTAGTTTCACTTCTAAACATCTAAATCACACAAAATCTGCAGAAACTCATGTCTGGTCCCCTCCCTCAGAAAATCGTCAGTCTATAGCGATCGATGATTGGCTCCTGTACTAGAAAGCGGGGCTTTATTCACCATATTGACTGTTAAACTTTTCCCCATTCAAAAAAACACCAGTGACATGTCTTGTGTATTCTATAGCCTTTGCTATACATTAGGACACCATGTTGTGCCACCATCAAGGTTTGTTCTTTAGCTCATAGTGATGTGACCTCTGTATATTTTTAACAGGGGGAGAAAGGCGACCCGGGATTGATGGGATTGCCAGGGGCAAGAGGACCAATGGGACCCAAGGTCTGAACAGTCTCTACTTTGTGAATTGGAATTAAAGTAGTAATGCTATAATAAATGTGTGCTGAATGTTGTTGATTTATTTGATGCAGGGCTTACATGGATTTAAAGGGGAAAAAGTGAGTTTACCATTCTGAAGTCATTATATTTTCATTCTTTCCTTTGGCCACTTATAATTATTTTTTATAGCATGTAAATTGAATATTACTTCTGTTTTGATGTTGTCGTTGTAGGGCTCACAAGGTTTCAGAGGTGAAATTGGCTCAAAAGGTGACAGAGTAAGTTGTGCTTTAATGCAAATTGTAATTTGCCTAAAATAGAATTTGTTTTAGTACACAAATGGCTTATTCTACTTTTTTTAGGGATCAATGGGTCTACCTGGAATGCTTGGACAGAAGGTACTGAAAATATTATTGCATTTTAGTCATTCATAAGATTAACGAAATGTGCTTTTAAGACGTTATCTTTATACAGTATAAATTATGGCACAGTAAGTATTGTTCTCTTTTTATTTGTTAATGGAGTAAAACGTCACATTTTAAACGTTTACACCTACATTTAAGCCTGGCTAGATCCGAGGTTAACTTCCACCATGTTTCTATGGAGCTAGATTAGTTAATTCAGCAGGCTGCACGGTGGTGCAGTGAGTAGCACAATCGCCTCACATCAAGAAGGTCGCTGGTTTGAGCCCCGGCTGGGTCAGTTGGCGTTTCTGCGTGGAGTTTGCATGTTCTCCCCGTGCTCGTATGGGTTTCCTCCAGGTGCTCCGGTTTCCCCCACAAGTCCACATGCTCTATAGGTGAATTGGGTAAGATAAAATTGTCCGTAGTGTATGTGTGTGAATTAGTGTGTATGGATGTTTCCCAGTGATTGGTTGCAGCTGGAATGGGATATACTGCGTAAAACATATGCTGGATAAGTTGGCAGTTCATTCCGCTGTGGCGACCCCAGATTAATAAAGGGACTAAGCTGAAAAGAAAATGAATGGATGAATGAATAATTCAAGCAAATAACACAATGTACACATGCATAGCCATATTCACATTCATAAATCCAAATTCATGTGCCCAAAATATAAATATTCACAAAAACAATTAATGTGCACAATATAAAAATAGGTCACACTTTATTTTGATGGTCCGTTTGTTGAATTTAAGTTGCATTGCATCTACATGCCAACTAATTCTCAATAGATAATAAGTAGAGTGTTAGGTTGGGTTTAGGGTTAGTGTAAGTTGACATGTACTTGCAAAATTTCTTATAGTCAGTTAATTGTCTGTTGAAGGAGCAGTATCAACAGATATTAGGCAGACAGTCTACTAATACTCAAATGGACCATCAAAATAAAGTGTTATCTAAACATACATATTCATAAAATGACTATTCGCACCATTTAGAGATGTATAAGAGTGTACAAGAAGTTTGAGAGAATTTACCAGTTCATTGGTTAAAGGTAGTCCTTTGGCCAATCAGATGCAAGCTCACAATGATTACAACGCACTCATCGAGTTATGATTGCTTGAACACTGAGCTCACATCTGATTAGCTAGATTAAGGTTATGAGTGACCTGTGAAAGGAGCAGTGGTGGAAAGAGTACTGAAAAATCAGACTTGAGTAAAAGTACTGGTAACACTTTATTTTAATGGTCCATTTAAGTATTAGTAGACTGTCTGCTTAATATCTGTTGATACTGACATTTAACAGTCCTTCAACAGACATTTAATTGACTATAAGAAACTTTGCAAGTACCTGTCAACTTACACTAACCCTAACCCCAACCCCAACCCCAACCTCAACCTAACAATCTACTTACAATCTAATGATAATTAGTTGCAATGTAACTTAAATTCAACAAACGGACCATCAAAATAAAGTGTGACCAAAGTACTATTACTTGCCTAAAAATGTAGTGCGAGTAGAGTAAAAGTATCTGTTGTAAAATATTACTTAAAGTATAAATAAAAAGTAGCCCTTTCAAAAGTACTCAAGAGTAGTGAGTATTAAGCTGTGAAAAGCTGATGCATTTGCATGTAATTTGTGGATGTGTGTAAACGTAACATTCTGTAGTGCATTTACTTATTGCCCAGCAGGCACACAACATCATAAGACGTTAATATTAGGTTAGATTTAGGTTGTGAGGTCAGGTGACCAAAATTCAATGTTTAGCCAGCGTCTAAAGACGTTATTTTGTCCAATTACGACGTCAAATGACACGAATATTTGGTTGATTTTAGGTTGTGTTAGAAACTGACCAAAATCCAAAGTCGAGCCAACATCTTAAATCAATGTTGACGACAAATACTGACACTTATTCGTCAGGTATGGCAACCAAAATCTAACATCTGAAAGACGTCAAAGTGGTAACGTCCACACAATGTCAAGCTGTAACATCATTACACGTTGATTTTTGGTGCATTTTAGGTTGGACGTTGGACATTGAGGTTGGCCTGATGTTGAGTTCTGATGTCAACCCAATTATCTGTTCCAAACAAAATGCAACGACCCCACAACGTTGGGGCACTACGTCAATCTGGCGTCATGTTGATGTCTTGTGCCTGCTGGGTTTAAGGCCATTTTGGTCATCATACAGTAAACATCCGTCATCTTCTCATCAGTGACATGCATCTAAACAGTCTCTGGGTCATTATGTGTAAAGATTTTAGACATCTTCTTGGACCCTTTTAATGCTTCCAAACAGTTTGCTGCATCTGCGATTTGATTGGACGAGAATTACAGGACTGATTTTTCTAATCCCCATAGACAAGAAAAAATAAAGTAGTGACTGCAGGTTGAAGGAAAGTAGTGGAGTAAAAGTACCAATACTGCAGAAAAATGTACTCAAGGGAAAGTAAAAGTACACCTTTTTAAAGCTACTTAGTAAATTTCTGAGAAAAACTACTCAATTACAGTAATTTGAGTATTTGTTATTTGTTATTTTACAACACTGGAGAGGAGTGTGCTGCCAGGAAAATCAAACACACAAATCAAGGGTGATTCGGATGTGAAAGATGATTTGCACATTCACAAATTAGAAAAAACTCTCAAATTAGAAAAATTATAAACTTATGTTTCACGCTGCTTATCCTTTATCCAAGTTTAAATTGAAGGTTGATCTCTAATTTTGATCTCCAATGTAAAATCATTTCCCAGGGTGAAATGGGCCCTAAAGGAGAACCTGGAAGCTCGGGAAACAGGGGACCCACTGGCCGCCCAGGAAAAAGAGGAAAGCAGGTGGTCCGTCCTCACACACTGAACAGCAACATGAACACAGCGCAAATACATTGGAAATAAATTACTGTTATAACTGATTTTTGGTTTAGGGGTCAAAAGGTGACACTGGTGCAATTGGACCCATGGGACCTGGAGGCCCTCCTGGGGCCCCTGGCCATCCTGGCCCTCCTGGTGTGCCCGCCTCAGGTATAATATATACAGTACAGTATTTAAACTACAAGTACTAACAGAACTCAAGTCTTGTATGACCTACAGTATGTGGAAGGAATTTCTTAATGCATTTCTTAATGCATTTATATGACACATAATAATAAATTATTTAAAATGTTGAGTGAAGTACAGTGTTTAAAATCTCACAAAATCTGCATTAATTTGAGCAAACATGCTGTACATGGTAAAATAACAACAAAATACTACAGTAACTGAATCATTCTGGGTTACCGATCACAAATCTAAACTCTACCTATCAGCTGTGAGAAATGTTACATTATGCAACAAAGCCACTTCCAGTCCCTGTACAACTTTTTTGCTCTAATTAATACCTTTTACACTAAAAGCATTTGTTAGTCAAATTTGTACATTGTTGCAAATAATTGATTTATATTACATGAGTTATAATTATTAATGCTTTCTTACATATTCAAAAAGTTTTGAATTGTCAGTTAATATTAATAATACAAATAAAATATATATTATGATTGCCTCACAGCAAGAAGGTCGCTGGTTCCAGCCACAGCTGGGTCAGTTGGCATTTCTGTGTGGAGTTTGCATGTTCTCTCCATGTTTGTGTAGGTTTCCTCCGGGTGCTCTGGTTTCTCCCCACAGTCCAAAGACATGCGGTACAGGTGAATTGAATAAACTAAATTATCTGTAGTGTATGTGTGTGAATGCAAGAGTGTATGCATGTTTCCCAGTGTTGGGTTGCGGCTGGAAGGGCATCTGCTGCGTTAAACATATGCTGGATAAGTTGGCGGGTCATTCCGCTGTGGCGACCCCTGATTAATAAAGGGACTAAGCCGAAAAAAAAATGAATAAATGAACATTTATAGTTGCTTTAATATATAATGCTTTTAAAATGACAGCTGTTTAGCTGTTTAAGAACCTACATTTGCATTGAATGATATTATCTCTAAGATGCCTTCTCAAACAATCAACAGTGTTTATTTCTGCCTTGTAAAGGTATTTAAAATAATTCTATTACTTACATTGAAATCTTTCAATGTTCAAAAGAGAAGTGAAATACACTTCCTTGTGAAAAATGACTCAAGATGACCATCTCATGTTTTCTGTTAATAGCTGTTTGCTACACGTCACACTTTCAGCAGCATGTGGTCCAGAGTTAGGACTTACTCACACTATGCTATCCAAACCGTGCCTAGGCGCGTTTCCTGGTTTGCTTAACAAGTGTGAGTGCTCTGAATCTGGCCCAGGTGCGGTTCAGTTGGCCGGCCCTGGCCCAGTTGGAAGAGGTGTGCCAGGGCGTGGTACGCTTGTAGTGTGAGTGCAAAGTGCACCTGAGCCCGAAACTGAAGACGCAACGTCACTTTTAAGAGACTGTTTCATGTGGATTTATTAATCATTCTTATTTTTTAATGAACACAAATTGTCATAGTTTATTAAAGATGCAAACCCCTCGCTGCAAGTCAGCTGCACCTTCAGCAAACCTCCTAATACCAGCAGCATGAGGAGTTTTATGATTATGTATGAGTGTCAAAAGTTGTGGATCTGTTCAGCAAAAGATTTGACTACATGTCACTGCATCCCAAACAACTAAAATGATATAACTAAAGCAATCTCCACTGTGCTGAGCGAGAGTGCTTCTCTTCTGTTAAACTGAACAGTCGCATCATCAATGACGTAAGCATGCTCAGGTTCACTGTGAGTGCAGGCCGTCGGGGGAGAGGGGAGAACCAAACCGTGATACAGCAGGTATCAGTTCTTTACCAACACTGTTTATAATGGAAGTAGGGAGATGTTGACCTCAACTGGTGATGTTGTTGGAGTGCTTTGAGGATCTCCTCAATCCCACTGACATGCCTTCCTTTGAGGAAGCAAAAACTGGGGATGCAGAGGTTGATGTGTCCATCACCCAAGAGGTCACTGAGGTACAGTGGCAAGCAGTGAGGGTGGACCAGATCACTCCTGAGTACCTTATGTCTCTGAATGTTGTGGGGATGTCTTGGATGACATGCCTTTACAACATTGGGTTGAGTTCAGGCCAGTACCTTTGCACTGGGCAACTGGGGTGGTGGTCCCCAATTTTAAGTAGGGGAACCAGAGGCTACTCCTCAGCCTCCCTGGAAAATTCTATGCCAGGACACTGGAAAGGAGACTCCAACCAGAGAACCTTGGATTCAGGAGGAACAATGCATTCAGGTTGCAGAACAATGGACCAAGTCTATACCCTCACTAGGGTACTTCAGAGTTTGTGGGAGTTTGCCAACATGTGCTTTGTGACTTCGAGAAGGCATTTGACCATGTCCATTGCAGCATTCTGTGGGGGGGTGCCCCATGAACATGGGGTCCAAGGCACTCTGTTAAAATGGACTTTCACTGTATGACTTGAGCAAGAGTTTGGTTCATATTGATGGCAATTCGTCAAACTTGTTCCCAGCACATGATGGACTCTGTTCATCGTTTTGTTTGTTATTTTTATTTTTAGCCTGGTGCTGGAGAAGGTCTAGCTTGGGGCCACATTTTATGTCTACTATTTGGACTTAATATTATACTGTTGGCTTCATCAAACCTGGACCTTCAGTATGCACTGTGACTGTTTGCTTTTAAATGTGACATGATTGCAATGACGATCAGTACACCCAAACCATCGAGGCCATGATGCTTGACTGAAAAAGGATGGCTTGCCATCTCCTGGTTGGAGGAGAGTCTTTGCCCCAAGGTGAAGGAGTTCAAGAATTTTAGTGTTTCGTTCACTAGTGAGGGTAAGATGGAATATGAGACAGATAGATAGGTACAACAGCAGCAGTAATGTGGTCAATTTAATGGTCTGTTCGGCAAAGCGAAAGGCTAAATGTTGCTACTCTCACCTATGGTCATAAACTTTAGTTAATGCCTGAAAAAACAAAATCTCTATGCCGGGGTGCACCCTCCAAGATAGGGTAAGGAGCTCTGTCACCCGGGAGGAACTCAGAGTAGAGACACTGCTCCTCCACATCAAGAGAAGCCAGTTGAGGTGCCTCTGGCATCTGTTCAGACGCCTCCTGGATGCCTACCTGGGGAGGTGTTCTGGGCTTGTCCCACTAGGAGGTGGCCCTATGGAAGACCCAGGACACGCTAGCGGGACTATGTCTCTTGGGTTGCCTGGGATTGCTTTCGGATCCCCTAAAGGAGCTGGCAGCAGTGTCCCAGGAGAAGGAAATCCAGGGTTCTCTGCTGAGACTGCTGCCCCTGTGACCTGTCCCTTGTTTATTTATTCGTAATTAAAAGGCTTTACTTTCTTTTTTTATACGTTAAATGCATCCTAGCTGAATAAAAATAATTCCATAAGAATATTTTTAATTGTAGTTAAGTTTGATTAATGCCCATTATTATCTACAAAAAACAAAAACTTTTTTAAATATATTTCTCTAAATCCGTTGCATTTGTTTAGGATCACATGATGTTATTGCAGCATTAGCCGTTGACGTGCACAGAAGGTGAAGCATGTGGATCTTAAATCACTGCAGGAAATCCCACCACTGGTCTATTTATCTTCAAAAGCAACCTGATCTCCAATTGAAACAGGAGCCCTTGAAGGAGACTGAAGTCATGACATCATGCCCTTAACTGACAGCCAGATCGGCCAAGCTTCTTGCAGATTTACAAACATTATGTCATCACTTTATTTACAGGACAGCTGCTGTCTTGTTTTGGTTTCTGTGCATATTAACTCAATTGCTCTCTCTTCGTGATAGATGAGGGCCAGGTTTAGTAGCTCTTAAACTCATTCCATTACTTCGCATCACATGTGGTGACATTTATTTTGTTTATCTGTCCTTCAGGACTGTATATGGTCGGACAAAAAGGAGACAAAGGACAACAAGGCAGTCCGGGTCGCTGTAGCTGTAATGTCCCATCCAACCCCTCTTTGGACCACTTGCACTGGAGCATCTATCCCAGAGTGCCTGCAGTAAGTCTATTTTACAAACTAAGCCTAAACGTCAAGGTCAGATTATAGAATTACAGTATATGAAAAGTAAGGAACCAAGAACTGAGCCCTGTGGTACCCCATAGTTTACCTTTAATCAATATGATGGCTCTTTAGTAACTGCTATAAATTAATAGCTGTACACTAGGTTTGTTTTGAGCCTTTTGTGATTTCGCTAGATATCTGTATGTGTGCCTTTCTGGGTTGATTCTTGTTGGACTATATATAACACAATTCCTTTTTGAAACCGTAATTAATTTTGACAGTTCACATTGAGGCATTTGATGAGATTTAGTGTCTGTGTTGCAGATATTTGTGGTGAATAACGAACAAGAGCTGAACCGTGTCCAGACTGAAAATGCTTTGGCATTTCGTAAAGATCAGAGGTCACTTTACTTCAAAGACACTGGCGGCTGGATGCCAATTCAGGTGCACATCTGTAGACAAAAGACACTTTATATATGGGTAGTTGGCATATGACACATACACAAGCTTTGCTTTCATGTTTCTGCAGCTCAACAAATGGAGAATAGTGTTAGCAATGGCAAGTTTATGGATTCAATACCAAATCAAATTTATATCCTGAACATCCTAAAATGTATTTAACATAGAGAACCCCGTCCACCATTTTAAAATCATATTAATTTAAGAGATGTATATTTAGGTGCTATACATTTTCCTTCACTAGTTTTATTCTAAAAAACGTTTTCCATTTGTATGTTAAAATTGTATAAGTGTTCAAGCAAATGCATATTAGAGTTAAATGGGACACAATTTGTACATTTAGATGTATTTTAAATTCATTTATTGATTGTTTAAATCACAAAAATATTGATTTAATATTTAATACATTCATTTTGAATTTAATATTTAAATGATTTAATGTCAGCATCAAAAGGATAGTTGTAACAGTCTGTTCATCTTCTCGAACAAGAACAAATGTCAGTGTAAGCAGTCAGTTTATGGAAGTATTTTCTTTTTTTAACTTTTAACCATAAGGAAATAGATTTAAAAAAATAACTCTGAGGATACTAATCGACTGTTCTGTATGTTTGTTTGTTTGTTTTGTTTGTTTTTTTGTTTTGCTGAACCATTTGTTAACTTTAATTTAATTTATTTAAAAAACAAAACTTTTTTATTAACAGAATTAAAGCAGAAATCTTTTATTCCCGTTATGATGTACAGATAACTCCAATAATCAGAGAAATTCACAGAATAAAGTGGACCAAAATTTATTTGATTGACTGATTCTGTCATTCGTAATGCTTTTTGAGAAGGATTGGTATTTATTTTTGTCACTTTGTCATTTTTTGTACTACTTTCAAAGTTTTGTGTTGTGATTCTCATTGTACTTGGTTGTCTTGCGTCATGCCTCATAACACCTCAACAAAAATTCAATTTAATTAAAATCAAATCGAATTAAATTAAATTAAATTAAATCAAATCGAATTGAGTAAAATCTAATCAAATCGAATCGAATTAAATCTAATATAATCTACTCGAATCGAATCTAATAAATCTAATCTAATCCAATCAAACCAAATATAATCTAATCTAATCCAATCTAATCTAATCTAATAAAATAAAATAAAATAAAATAAAATAAAATAAAATAAAATAAAATAAAATAAAATAAAATAAAATAAAATCTAGTCTAATCTAATCAAGTCTAATCTAATCTATTAAAATAAAGTAAAATAAAATAAAAATGAATCTAATCTAATAAAATTTAGTCTAATCTAGTCTAATCTAATCAAGTCAAATCTAATCTAATCTACTCTACTCTAATCAAATCTAATCTACTCAAATAAAATAAAATAACATTTAATAAAATAGAATCTAATCTAATAAAGTCAAATCAAATCTAATAAAATCGAATCAAGTCAAATCAAATCAGATCAAATTAAATCAAATTTATTAAAATAAAATAAAATCTAATTGAATCTAATCTACTCAAGTCAAATCAAATCAAGTCTAATCTAATCTAATCTAATCCAATCAAGTCAAATCAGATCTAACCAAATCAAATTAAATCTAATTTAATCAAATCTAATTAAATCAAATCAAATCATATCATATCATATCATATCTAATCTAATTAAATCAAATCTAATCTAATCTAATCTAATCTAATCTAATCTAATCTAATCTAATCATATTTAATCTAATCTAAACTTAACTATTCAAATCAAATCAAATCTAATAAAACCAAATCAAATAAAATCAAATTTCTAGAAAAATTGTGTGGATGAATTTTAATAAATAAACAAAATAAATTACAAACATTCCATATAATATTTCTAATGCAGTTTTAAAACTGTACACAATTATAAATACACGATTTACAATACATTTTAAAACATGTGCCAACCACCCAATTTAATTTGAGTAGATTGTTTTTGAAACTCATCTTACTTTCTAATAGTTTTATGTGCATGCTGATTTCAGTCTGCAAGCTCTGTAAAAGTCTCTGTGATTGCAGTTAACACCGTTCCAGTCGATGGAGAGCGATCCTGATCCAGAGGGATTCTGCGGAGACAGCATCGTGCAAGTTGAAAACGGAGAGGAGTGTGATGACGGAAATAAGGTGGTCACAGATGGCTGTGTCAGTAAGTATCAGGTTGAAAACGGCGGCGTTCCAGATGACAGCTTATTCCCAACAACATGCTGTAATGCAGTTTAATGCAAGAGTGTTTTCTAAAACGGGAATGGAAGAATAATCGGAGTCCCGTAAAGCAAGTGAGCTGAGAATAACACCCAAACATATGCTCTCCTAATTCATTACACGCTGCTCCGCTCTGATTGGTGGATCAGCATTCTGCGGTCAAATATTTTTCTGAACTGTATGACTGGCTGTTGTCCCAGGCATTCGATTTCATGCATAGCTGCGCTAGGTTTACATCTCTCATATCGCTCTGTGGGCTCTTTCTTCTCATTTAATTCAATGATCCAATTCAAATCTTTATTTTTTGTATTTATATTTATTTTATTTTTATTGTCTGCCATGTAATAAACTGGATAATGGTCAGTAGGTCATTTATTTTACGTTGACCAACACACTGTGTTTATATGTTCATAAGTTCAATGGAAAAATGTGTTAATGACAAAACAAGAAACAAAACACAGCAATTCCAGGAATTATCAGTGTTATAGTGCACAGTTGATGGTTGAGAGATCTGTTTCTTCTTTGTTTTTTCTTAGTTATAGTATTCACATTTTATTATATTTGTTATGTAACAGTTTGTTTTCATGAAACAGTCAGGATTTCATTATGGTAACACTTTATTTTGATGGTCCATTTGAGTATTAGTAGACTGTCTACTTAATATCTGTTGACACTGACATTTAACAGTCCTTCAACAGACATTTAAATGACTATAAGAAACTTTGCAATTACATGTCAACTTACACTAACCCTAACCCCAACCCCAACCCAACAGTCTACTTATAATCTAATGATAATTAGTTGCAATGTAACTTAAATTCAACAAACGGACCGTCAAAATAAAGTGTGACCTTCATTATTCGTGCGTGTTTTGCCTTCTATTCAAGCTTTAGAATTGCATTATGACCTTGATCTCTGCTCCAGCAACCATGATGTAAAATATAACTCTGAAGTTCAACAAAATGACTCTTATTGACAAATTCTGTAGTTTAAAACTATTAGATAACACTTTATTTTGATGGCTCATTTGAGTATTAGTAGACTGTCTGCTTAATATCTGTTGATACTGCTCCTTCAACAGACATTTAACTGACTATAAGAAATTTTGCAAGTACATGTCAGCTTACACTAACCCCAATCCCAAGCCCAACCTAACACTCTACTTATTATCTAATGAGAATTAGTTGGCATGTAGATGCAATGTGACTTAAATTCAACAAACGGACCATCAAAATAAAGTGTGACCAAAAAGGGTGATGTAAATTGCTGTACAAAGTACAGGTTAAGAGCTACTAGTACTGTACTAGTATGGTAGGGCTGCACAATATTGGAAGAAATTGACATTACAATATTTGGTATTTCTGCCAAATGAATATAGTTTCACAATATGACTTAAGTAACTGTTTGGAAATAAGTCATCATTTTTCATTGATTGGGATATTTTTGTAGATGAGTGCATCTGCGTAAAATATCCTAAAAATGTAATAAAAAAGAAAATAAACAAATGAAAGCACAGATGAAAACAACAGCACAAAGATAAAAATGAAACTAACAGCGCTTTATGGTTTTCGGTGGAATCTAATAGTGCGGTACATAAATTAATTTATCAAATCTAAAATAAGACTGGATAGTCTTCAGTTTATTAATAATTAAACACAATTCATCTTTGTAAAAGCAGCAAACTTGATCATTTCTTGTGCCCAAATAGTTTAAATCTTATAGTAGCAGGCCTTAAAAACACATCCAAGTAAAAGTATTTTACACTACTAGATTATGGCTAAAATTTACAATGACTCCACAAATCATGTGTACTGAATTGGTTAACTATAATCTTAACTTGACATTGCAGATCCTGTAATATGACTATTATGATATCGATGCTGAAACAATACGATATTGTGCAGCCCTAATTTTTGGTTTTATTTCTAATATAAATGTGAGGTGTTTTGTGTATGTGTGTATGACACAATACAAATGTTTACCTCAGCTTGTGGAAAAGCAACTGATTATGAAGGTATATATAGAATATGCGCTACCAGTCAAAAGTTTGGGATCAGTTTTTTTTCTCGTGTTTTTTTTTTAAGAAATTGATTCTGTTGATCAAGGCAGCATTTAATACATGTAAAATAATTTTTAATTGTTAAATATTTATTAAAATGTTAAATGGCTGTTTTTTGATTGTATGTAGTTTCAAATCAAATTATTACTTCAGTCATTATTGCTTTTATTACTAGTACCAATAATAATAATAATAATAATAATAATAATAATAATAATAATAAATATTAGAGTGATTTTTCTGAAGGATCATGTGACTCTGAGGACTGGTGTAATGAAGCTGAAATTTCATCTTTAAAATCACTGGCATAAATTATGAAATTAAATGATCAACTACTTTTGAACAGTTATTTAATAGTGCAATAACATTTCACAATTTTTACTGTATTTTTTTTATGAAATAAATGCAGCCTTGGTGAGCAGGATAAACTTATTTTAAAACATTTAAAAATCCTACTGACCCCAAACTTTTTACCGGTAATGTGTATATATATACTGTATATTCCAGCAGCCAGAGCTGTATTTTTGTTTTAACTGTATATTTCACATATTTTTCCCTCTACTTCTCAGAATGCAAACTTGCATATTGCGGGGATGGATATCGCTATGAAGAGGCTGAAGAGTGTGATGGAAAGGACTTTGGCTTTCACACATGCAGATCCTTTTTGCCTGGGTAAGAAAAAATGTATATGTGATAAAAACGTGTTTTAAAAATG